>CAJFCO010000129.1:1518604-1534983 GCA_904066015.1 Synergus gifuensis | reverse complement strand
GGGGGGGGGTCAAATTTTACACAAATCTAATACCTTCTCTGATGAGAATGTAAAAATGAAAATATTTTCAGAACTTTTCATTCGCAAAATCCAATCATGAAATTCCAGGGCCTTTGTACGTATACCTTGTACCGATCCAGGACTAAATTGCTATGCTTGATTGCTTCGTTAAACGAATTGTTGGTACCTTTACCTTTGATTACGCCACGGAAGTGTTTCTAGTGGCCCTTTATATAGAAATGTTGTGGTAGCATTCCAGTTCTCTTTCATGAAGTCAAAAAATCACTAAAAAAATATTAGATATTTAAAAATATTTCGTAAAAATTTATTTGAGAAATTTGTTTTTTATTTTTATTTATTTGATTGTCGATCGTAAATAAAAGTTATTTTCTACCTAAATTCAGTTTGAAATTAACCTTATTAATTTACCTTTTTTATGATTGAAAAGGCATATAACGGTTTATTTTGTTTACATTATAGATCCATTGATCTCAAGATATCACGTGACTGCTTTTACACAAAACAGTTCAAGTTTTTTTTATATAATTATTATTTTATTTAGAAAAAATTTCTGAATATTTTAAATCTTAATTTCTATCAATAAAGTCAAAAAAAAAACATTTGATTTCTGATTTTCAAAATTCGAACACTTGTTGAATCAGTTTCGCAGGAGCGTAACTTTGCTGAAATACACAAAAAATAATTTTTTATATTTATTAATATTTCTGATCTAAAAATTTTATTCAGCATATTTTGTTAGCTTCACACAATACACCAAAGAAATTAATTGCTGTTCATTTTGGAATTAAGTCGCTTTTATTAAACATGACAACAATTGATAATATTATGGAGCCCACTCTCTTGATTGTTACGTTCCTGTCGAATTCTACGCCGGACCAATCAGATTATCGGAAATTCTGTAGAAGAACCGCTGATCAAGTTGGCAGTGCTTTTCGTGTGAAGTAGTCGCGTTAATGATTGAAGTAAAGTGTTTCGAGTTTTCGTTTTCATTGTCGTTTTCATAGATGAGTGTTTATACAAAGAGAGCAAATATGTTCGGCGGGCGTCGTAATGATAAAGTAGAGAATCAAATAACATTTTCGTATCCGAGTATAAAACTGAAAAACGTTGCGTGTGTACGATGCAGACACAGATTTTTCATCAAAGGTAAAGTTCTTTGTTTTCTATTATCACGTGTCGACACCCGGCGAATTTTCACTATTTTGCTGCTAACTGATTACCTGTTTTAACTCACGGGACAAGATTTTGATATGTGTTCAAGCGTTTTTTACTTTTTATGAATTCGTGGAATTTATCTAAGAAAAGCCGCATAACCTCAAATGTTCATATACATATGTATGTTTATTCCATTGTCGAAATTTGACAAATTTCGTGCCAGTTTCTGATGAAATGCATGTGAAATGCACGTTTTATGGGAAAATTACGACGCGAAGGTTAATTTTAAGGTTAGAATTAACTTGGGAGTCGAGCTTTTATTCTCAGTATTTGATAAGACGTTTACTTTGAATCTTGATGCAGGGAAAATATGGACCTGAAGGTCTAAACGTTCAAATGAACGAAATATTTTTTTCCAAATCTATTTTATGTGGAAATAATCCAAATACAAAGAAAAATTAAGACTCTTAGTTTCTTTCATATTGTCTTATTTTCAATAGTGAACCAGTATTTTGTAATTGTTCTAGTTTAAAAAGCAATCAATAAACAAGTTTTTATTCATTTTAACGTTCAGAACTCTAAGCACATGGGAAAATTAGTTTTATTAGGCTAAGTGTTAGGACACTTTCTGTGAATCTGCAAGTTAGTTATCTTTGTTAGTCCTAAAGAAAATTTTGTTTGTGGTTACAGATTTTAATCTTTCGAGAAAAGATCTGAGAATTCCACTACTATTGTCATGTGGACATGCACTGTGCAACATTTGTGCCGAGTCAATTCCGAACCTGGTTTGCAACTGTTGTGAGATTCCAGGAACAATATCTAATCAATTTGAAAAAAGTGAACTTCCTCTAAATATTTATGCGCTTGGATTAATCGGGTTGACTAGAAGTCGTCCAGTTTGTCCAGATGACCCAGACCTGGAATTTTACCAACCAATTAAAGCCAAAATTTCTAATTCGTTTGATAAAGGTAAATAGTTTTACTAATTATCTTTGAATTGATATTTACTAAAACCCAACGTGATTACACTAAATTCCCTGAAAGAAAATAAAATTGAGTTTAATAAATTTGATCAATCAAGTATGGATTATTTTTCTTTTTTTAGGACGTTGTTCAGAATGTTTGAACAAAGCATCTTCAAGATGTCTCGAGTGCAATGTCATATTTTGCAGCTTTTGTTATGCGAAGGTAAAAAATGATTTAAGTTGTTTAAACTTATTTTTTTTTTATTATTACCTTTGATTAATTAACTAATAATATTTTCGATTTACAATCTAAAAACAAACTAACGAACATGCGGTTTATTGTTACAGCTACACGGAAAAGCTTTGGAAAACCACCGTAAAGTAATGATTAAAAATGTTCAAGAGATCATTGACCCGGCATTGGATACAAATTGTCCCGAACATGTTGGCAAACCTCTTTTTATTTATTGTAGTCAGTGTGATGTGACAGGCTGCGATATTTGCATGGTGTCAAAGCATAATGGACACACTGCTTCTACTCTTACGGACTGGGTAAGCTTCCACAACTTAAAAACTTGTAAATTAAATTAAACTTGATTGTATTCATGAGTTTAATTTCTAATATATTATTTTTTTCAGAACGAGCATTTGAAACCTGCATTCGACTTTGCATATAAGAAAGTTGCTGAGACACTGGATCGAGTACATCAGACACAAAAGGTAGGATTTTTTAAAATATATATTAAAGATTTGAGAAAGTATCTAAAAGGTTCTCAATTTTAAATCTTATACTGTCTCTAAACTTTGGATGTTTGTTCGTTAAATTAGATGATTATTTAGACTCGTTATTCTATAAATAAATTGGGGAATCTAATCTAATTATTTTAAATTGAAATATTAAAAAATGAATAAATACATTTATTCAACAGTTTCATAACAAAAGTACAAAGTTAAAAAATGTTATTTACATGCTCGCAGAACAGAATTATCTGTTCAGTCACTTTCGATGTGGACATAAATTGAAAAAAAATTCGATCGACTCTCACACTTCCATGATTAAATAGATAGCATGATTTTTTTTCGAATATTAGTATTAAGACATCTTTACATATTTGATGATACGTCAAACTAAAATTATCCCTTCACCACCATTATCGCTTTCTCAAAATTTCAACTGCTTCGAAAAGTATTGCTATGGAGGTCAAATGAAACGCAGTCTTGTATAAATAATTACTATATTGTGTAAAAATATGACTAGAAATGCAAGAGAAACCATGGTGTTGTTATATATCTGTTTCGTATTCGGTATTGAATTATTTTTATATTACTGGTTTCAATAATTTAAAAATTGCAAATTGTTGCCTTTTGTATGCAGTAATGGCAGCTTGTCATGTGTAATTTTCACTACACAAATTACTCAGTTACACATTTTATAAAAAAAAGTCTAACTGAATATGAGGCACATTATTATTATTCGGTTGCATTCTCAGCTGGTATATCGCTTTTATTTTTCTCCTTCTCGGTTGCCTTTTCCTTTTCTTCTTGCTGCTTTTTCAATTTCTTTTCCTTCAGTTTTGCTTCCATTTCTTTGAACTTGAGCTCCAAGTATCTGTCCACTTCCGGCCCGGTGAAATCTTCGGGAAACTTGGGCATTATTGGTAAAATGTATTTGTAAAGTCGCTCGTTTAACACATACAGTTGAGTGGTAGATTCACATTTCACGTTGAACCACCAATCGCATGTCAGTGCCACCTGGTTGAAAATAGTTCCATTCGGGCACAGGAATGAGGACTTTCCTCCATTCAAGTCACAATAATGCCAGACCTACAAGAAAAAATCGATTTTAATATTAATTTATATTATATATAAAACTGAATGTTTTTGTGTTGTGAATAGGGATCCACACTATGAATCTATCGAAACTAAATATTGCAGGGCGTCATAAATTTATTTTAATGATTTTTTAAAGATATTTTGAAACTGTTTTCGAACTTTTTTCATTTTGTTTATCTAATTTTTTAAATCTCTTAACATATTTTTAATTCTTTTGAAATCCTTTTAAAAAGCTTTAAAATCAACTAAGATCCCTATAATTCGAAAAATATTTCGTAATCTCTTGGAATTCATTAAAATCCTTAAAATATATTGAAATAATTCAATAAGTCTTTTAGAATCCCTTGAAATTCCTTAAAATCTCTTGAAAGTCCTTGAAATTTTTTAAAGTTACTTAAAATCTTTCGCAATCCTTTAAAGTCTCTTTAAAATTTTTTTAAGGTGGTCTTCTCATGTAATACCTTATTTTCGAGCCCTATTTTCAAAAATTGCTTATGAGAAAACTACGAATGATTTTTGGACGCGATTTCGATTAATGTACTCGTTTATTCTTAATCTTTTAGGACTATTTTTTGTTCTAAATATAAAATTCACATTCGTGCCATTATTAGCACAAAAAAAGAAAACAAAAAATTATTTTTCTACAAAAATCTGCAATTTTTGAAATTTTTTTAATTTTTGAAAATAGGGCTCGAAAATAAGATATTACATGAGAAGACCCCCTTAAATTCCTTAAAATCACCTGAAATCACCTAAAATCCTCTGAAATCCCCTAAAGCCTATTAAAATCCTTTTATTATTCTTGAAATCTTTATGAAACCTCTTGAAAATGCCTAAACTCTTTTGAAATCTTTTAAAAATCCTTTGCAAATCCTTAAAATCATATGTAATCCCTTAGTCACTTGATATATTTTTAATAAATATTTTATTTGATTAAATTTCATTATCATTAAAAATTGCTCTAGTTTATATTCAAACGTGAACTATAATGCTTTCTAATTTTTTGAAATCCTTGAAAATATCTTGTAATCATTCGAAATGATTTAAAACGTGAAAATGAGAATTAAGTTTTTTGATTTGAAGTCTTAGATGTAGTTGAAATTCTAAATGTTCAAATAAACGAATTTTTGTACTGATTATATTTTAAACTAGAAACGATGTTAAAACATTGATTCATTTACATAAATTTTTTTATTTTGAAAATAAATGTTACCTGGCACCGTGTTGCAGGGTCACCAAAGAATCCCTTATATCTCTGTTCTTTGCAACTAAAATCCGTTGGAGGTATGCTGGAATAAGCTGGATAATCCACATGTGGTTTTCCCCTTGTTGCTCCGTACTTCAAAGACGGAGGAATATTCTGCGAGTGCGTCGAAACACCATCCGGTGCAGGATAATTATGAGTAGGTTTCTCTGTACTAATTGGCAGAGTTAACCTCTCATCTTCCAAAATGTCATCAAAACCCAGATCAACTTTGTAAGGATGATCCCGAGAATCGTCTATATTTTGCGGTGTCACACCTTGATGGAATATTTCTTTACTTCCCTCACCCACATCTTGAATATTAGGCACATAATAATCTATCACTTTTTCAGTTTTCAGGTCGTTGTCGCTGTGAGTTAAAACAGGCTTTGCCTTAACTCTTGTCGTATATGGAGTCACTTGATTTAGTGGCCTTGCTGGTTTTACTCTTACAAATCCTTCGGGGATATCAATACTGTTAGGTGTAACTTGATAATTACTCTCCACAATATTTGGTCTCGTGAATTCTTCTTTGAAGCCATAATCTGGTGGTTTTGGTCTTAACTTAACTGGTTTCGGAACTTGGACTTTATGAAGTTCTTGATTCTTGGCCTTATGCAGAATAGTAAGTATTTCGACAAGGGTTCTTATACTACTGTCGATGTTATCCTTGCTAAGCATTTCTGGTAATCGATTAGTCAGTTGCAAACTCTTCACTATATGGTGTAGCTGAGAGGCAGGAATTTGCAATGCAGGATTGTTAAAGGCAATTGGCCTGGGGTTGGAAGGTTTGGGCACTCTGACATGTTCTATTCTACCAGGATTGGAAGTGATGTACCGAAAGGATTCAAATTCCTCTAATGGCTGTTCGTAATCATTTGAAGGCGTTGGCAACTTTCCACTCAGAGGCTCTTCATAATCGTGGAGATAATCTCCCTGAAATTTGGAAGAAACAGTCTTCACTAGTTGCTTTTGAGGAATATATTCTCTTCCATGGGAATTATGGAATTGTAAAGGTCTCTCCGTTGCGAAGAATCGATTATCAGGAATTATAATTCCAGGTGGAAGTCTGGAATACATTGGCCTAGCTGCTTGTTGTGTTGCATATGGAGGATAATTTTTCTGAAGTTTCATTCCATAACGAACTGGGGTGAAGTATTCATTGTCGGGACCTAATTCTTCAGGATTGTATTGTACAGAAGGTATAAATTTTTCATTGCTCTTCGTGTTTGTTTCGTATCTATTATTTTGTCTTAGATCTATATTTGGTCTAAGGTAATACGGTCTTGCAAGAAGAGGTCTATCCAAAATTTTTGTGTAACTTTCCGGTCTTGGCGATTGATTCTCTACATTATTGCTAAGTAGATAGTAGTTCATGTATGGTATAAGTCTTCGATAGCGTTCTTTAAACTCTGCTAAATTCATGTTGGGTGCGAGATCTTCATCTTCGATGTTCAGTCTTGTAGCGTTGTTTCCTGACAATGTTCCAACGCAAGGGTGGAATAGTGAACCTGTAACATAAGTTCAATTGCGTTAGAAATTTAGTAATGCATATTTGCATATATTTTTTTTTTTTTTTTTTTTTATTTATATACATATCAATTGTTTATGATGGTTTGAAGGTTTTTATTGGATTATTTTGAGATTTTGAATCTATCAAGTTCGATAAATCCTACAATATCTTACGTTTGGAATACCTTGAATTCTCTGGTTTGCTATTCTGAAATTACATATTCTGAAAGGTATGCTGAAAATAGGATAAAGGCTCATTTGAATTTTCGTTTGCATTTAGAGCAAAGAAAAAGATCCGCGTTCGTGAAACTTGAAACTTACATAAAATTTACTTGTAAATGTGATTTACCATTTATGCTAGCACGGTATCCTCAAAGTCGATAAGATTGAATACTAAACTTTACTCTTCAAATTACCTAAAATCACTTAAAATTCTTTAAGATTCTTTAAATCGCTTGAAACCGCTTGAAATTCTTGAAAATCTTTAAAAATCCTTTGGAGTTCCTTAAAATCACCTGAAGTCTCTTGAAATCTTTGAGTTTCTTTGAAATTTCTTGAAAATTGTTAAACTCTTCTGAATTCTTTTGAAAGCCCCTTAAATTCTTTTAAATCTCCTGTATCTCTGAATTCTTTTAGATCTTTTAAACTTCCTTTAGAATTCCTTTAGAATTTTAGAATTCTTTTAAATTATTTTGAGTTTCTTCTGAATTCTTAGTTTAAATTTTATTGACTGAGATTCAAGGTCAAAGTTTTCTTTCTCCTTCAGACAATTTTTTTAGTATCTCCGTTCAGTTGGTTTACGTTTTTAAAAATTTCGATCACCTACTTCACTCCTATTTTTATTCATTAATCATTAATACAGTTTGTTACAGAAAGCAGCAATTGTTAAAAGGGCGTAATTTAAGTTTTCTTGTTCACAATCCTCTCAATAAAAGAACAAAACGGAGTCTGTTCTCAGAGCGTGGTAAGAGCATCTCGGCTATGCGTATACAGTATTTTCCCAGAGAATAAAAATAAAGGAAAAAATAATTTCGAGTTTCTCTCGACGTTTTTCACGGGTGTGCAAGGGATAAAGGTGCGAGCACGAACTCGCTGAATATTCGCACTCTGGTACGAGCGAGTGGTGAATCCACTAAAAACATCTCATCCCCTGCATCCCTCAATTTTTCCTGTATCCGTGGCATTCTGTGTCCGCTGGCTCGTCACATCGTCACCACAGATATACATATGTACACAGGACTATCCGTTCTGGGATATAAACCCGCTTCACTAGGCTTGCCATGAATTTTTATAAACCTATTATTTAGCACGTTGTAACAAAGTGTACTCGCGCACGCTCTCGTACCAGGAACATCAAAGGGATATTTCGTCGTTCATTACATACACAAGCTGGCCCGGAAATCCAATTCGATTCTGCATGAAATGAGTCTAGAAACTCCAACTCCATGGTGCGCCGCTTTATTAATCCTCCCAGTGCCAGTGCTGGATAAGCGTGATTGAAAAATTCGCTGAACATTGTGTGCAAAGATCCACAAAGAACGTCTTATCTCGGTGCTAAGAATACTCTTCGGGCTAGGTAAATCTTGTCTTTTTAGTACGTTAACATCTTTACTCGATCCTCAAGGTACGTCGACGTAAACGTTTAATCGTGCATCCATCATAGTTTCAACTCCATCCCTCTTTTTCTCCTGTTCTCTTGTTCTCTATGCTTGATTATCATAACGGTAAATCTGCAGCAGTATATTAAATACTTCCCTCCTGCTCTTTCTTCGAGTTTGAGACAAACAATATTGTTGGAAATCCTCTCGTCGGACATGAAACGAATCCTTGAACCCCGTAATAAAGTGAAGCAAATGTCTTTACTTCGTTCCATGAACGTTATAAATGCATTCAAGAATGTTGATGAAGAAAGAGAGCTCTAAAAGAAATACTAGACAATTTTATAAATCTCGCCCACCCACTAGCGTCTCTTTTATTATTAATATTTTTTTTTATTTTGTTAGCAGGTATTTAACTGGCGTTGGTCGAGATTTTAAGGAATTTCAAGGGACTTCGACAAATTTTCAAAGGATTGGGAAAGTATTTTGAGGGCAAGTGATGTGAAGAATTTACTATATGAGCAATTTAGTTTTTCTGACTTTACGCTAGCAATAATAAATATTTTTTGCTAAAACTAGGCCTTTTAGCTCCATCTGTACGGAACGGAGGTAAATGGGTTAGTTTTTGGAAAAAATTTTTATTATTGCGAAAGTAAAATTGGGGAAAGTAAATTTGCAATTACAGTAATTACCACATGCCCTTAAGGGATTTTATAGAGGCTTTAAAGGATGTTAAAGGATTTAAAAAATTTTTAAAGGATTTTATTTAATTTTGAGGAATTTCAAGGGATTTCATGATGGGAGTTTGAGGACTTTCAAGAAATTTTAAGTGAATTTTAAGGAATTTCCCGTATAACACAAAAGTTTCCATAATATTCCTGGAATTTTCCAATGGAAGTTCAGAAAATTCCAAAAAAATGTTTTAAAATTTCAGGGAATATTGGGAGGGAACTATTCGGGAAGGTCAAATTTGGTAAAACTGTTTTGGTAAAATTGACTCCCAATATTCCCTGAAATTTTATAATACAATTTTCCACGAAAATGGAAACTTTTGTGCTATACGGAATTCAAGAGATTTTAGGATTTCTCAATATTTCAATTAATTCTAAGAGATTTTGAAATATTTTTAAAGATATCAAAAAATTTCAAAAGGTATTAAAATGTTTTAAATGATTTTAAGGAATTACTAAGGAATTTAGGAGATTTTAAAGTTTTCTTTAAGGATTTCGAAAGTATTAAAAAGATGTAAAGGTTTTAAAAAATGGGTTAAACAAATTAAAAAGGGTCAAAAAACAAGGTAAAAAGTTTCGAAATATCTTTAAAAAATCTTCAAGAAAAATTAATGACGCTCTGCAAAATTTAGTCCCAAAATTTAGTTCAAAAATTTTTATTCCACTTATTATTCGGAACAAACATTCAGACACTCACTTTTATTTATATATAAATTTTTACTGTTTCTATTGCCGAGTGTATTTCATGATAAAAATAAATGATCCATCCGTCAGTAATTTCCATTTGTCCAGATTGGTTCGGTTTCCGTCGCTTTGCACTTCCAGGCTGATATAAATTGCTTGCAAAATATTACACTCGTATCTGTCAACATAACGCACAACACTTGCTCTTTATGTATCGTTCTGGATCAAGTGTGTCGATACTTTTTAATCGTTTCCGCCGGAGAAAGCCGCGCTCGGTGTAAACGCGAAAAGTGGATGGGAGGTAGCGATTTTTCAAATTGTCGAGCGAATGTTGAAATTAGTTTTCAAAGGTAGTTGCGGAAGAGGATGATTTACGTTTTGCTGTCTTATCTTGACTTTTGTATCATAAGTAGTACTATTGTATGAACTGAAAAAGTACAGCTGTGAAACTAAGGAAATTTTGAAATCTTATTTAGGATTTATTTATACTTTTCGTTTTTCTATTAACACGATTTTTTATACGGAGATATTCTAAAATACACACACAACACAGCCTTATAATTGTGTCTACCTTTTGGCATTAAAATTTCAGCATCCTAAGCTAACTCGTTGCGATGAACATGTTCGCGGAATTAACAAATGTAATTATACATTCCTGCATTCGACGCGCGGTTACAATTTGCTGGAGTTTTCGTGGTACGCTGCTGACTGAATCAACTTGATTCAAGTATGTACTACTAAATCAATTCGTCTAGATAATTATTTCTGGCATCTCTGTGTTATTATCAAGTTCGCAAATATTTGCATTTTGTAATGTGCAATTAATTAATTCTAATAATTGGAATGCTGTTCCTGAAAATCTAATGAATTTCCCTTATTAAGACCGCATATCATTATCCGATCACTATCTTAGCGACATTGTTTCCCCTGTAATGTCAGTTCTATATTTATTGAAATATCGAGTTGAAAATTTCTGAAATTAAAGGTAATATACCTATGTTTATTTGGCACTAAATTTTATTTTTAAAAAATGTCGAAATAATTTTTCTCTTTATTAATGTAAATATTTAGGAACAGATAAACGTACCTTAGTGTATTTTCTTTAATTTTACAAATTTTAAACTCGAGGGACAACAAATATAAAATACTTGAAATTAAATTATTAATATTATTATATTATTATTTACTATTATTATTATTATTATTATTATTAATTCTAGATTTTCATTTGTTTCTAAAGAATTTATTTTTTTCTGGTAAATTTCAATTTCTTTATAGTTAATTGTGCTGAATTTTAGTGAATTATACTAAATTGAGTTAATTTAAAAGAATCTTAGTGAAACCAAAAGAATTCTAAAGAATTTTAATTATCTTCAATGAATCCTTAGAATTATAGAAAATTTCAACTAATTCTAAGTAATAATAAATAATTTCAGAAAGTTTCAATTATTTCAAGGGAATTTTGATTCATTGCAAAGAATTTAAAATTATTCAAGAAAATTAAAATTAATTCTAAGGAGTTTCAATTATTTCTAGGTAATTTAATTTTAATTCTCGTGACTTAAAATTTTTTCTAGTGAGTTACGCCGAATTCTAGTAAATTACACTAAATTTTAGATAATTCAAAAGAATATTAGTGAAACCCTAAGAGTTCTAAAGAAATTTTAATTACACATTTATTATTTTCGAGGAATGGGAATTGTGTGAATTTTAAAATTCGGTAATAAATATTTTCGGTATATGTATTTAAATTTCATTAACAAACATTTTCGGTAATATTACTTTTATTGGAGAAATTAAAATTTGGGAAATTTGAATTTTCGGTAATTATTTTTCCAGTATTTTTCTAAAATCGGGATTTTGGATTTTCGATAAAAAAATATTGTCCCATCTCAATAAGTGTAGAAATGGCATTACCGAAAAAAATGCCGGTAAGGTAGGGATCGGATAATTGCCTTAAAGTCAAAAATCTATTAAGCAGAGATTAATTTGAGATTAAAAACACAATGAGAATATCTGAATGCACGTTTTCTTAACATTAAAAGGTCACTGCAGACGTGCACTACCAAGTTTGGAGTTATTTGGTCGACAGACATGAGTAAGCTATAGAATATGAGACAATAGATAGTTGCGGGGACTATTATAATTGACGGGTTATCGTCCTAACGTTGTTAGAGAAGCAATTCATAACAGTGCACCAGTCTTGCACGAATAATCTGCAAATCCACTATTTCAACTTCTAATTAAACAACATTAAATGTTCCTACCAGTCTCTTCTGAGAGAATAGTCTATTCAAATTTCCGGAGACTTTATTGTTAGTTGTACACTTGCACAACATTTTTAATTATCCACTATCTTAATTTTAATAATCAGATTTCTATTGAATTATTTTCAATTCATCCAACGAATTTTCAATAATAAAATAAACTAAATATTTACTTTACGATATTAATTATAACGTTGAGCATATTTAGCTAATATTTGGAGAAAATCCCCTGTTTTCTTTCGGCTTATAGTAATTACCGAATGAACCGAAATTCAATTTCGATTTTCTGAAATTAGTGAGCTTTAATCAGCTACATGTCAGTTATTATGCATAAATGCCTGTAGGTACTGAACATAATATTAAACCTGCGTAACTGCATCAGTTTATGTGGTGATATTCTACTTTATATGTTGTATCATATAAATGTGTTTCTCTCACTCACACATCCCCCCAAAGTGATCCCCGATATTCTGCATCACTGATTCAATCTAATAAAGTTTAAAATGCGCGGAGTAAATAGATCAAGTATACAAACTTTTATGGGAATCAGAACACAAGTTTCTCAGTTCGAATTTCCTGATTACATAAAATTGAGAGCTCGTTATTTGAAGAAAGTAGTCTTGCAAATCTTTGATAAAATCTTATGAATTTAGTTTTAATTCCTTGTAGGTAAATTAGCAAGCCTAATTCCTGGAAAGTATCTAAATTAAATAAATAAAATTTAAATTTATAAAGCTACTGAAACTCTGTAAAAATTATCCTAATTGACATCACTGAAAGTTGGGTGCTATTTTATTAAAATTCCAGACGGGGGCCTTTTGGGGCCCCTGTAGAGTTGCCCTATTTAAAGTGGAGGCTTGCTAGATAGCGCCCTAATTTGGGCACTAGTGGGGGACTAATCAGGTCCTAATTACACTGTGAAACATTTTTTTGGGAATATTTCCTAAAATTCTGGGGACGCTAATTTCCGCAAACTTTCCGGAATTTTCTCGAATATTTGGCAGGAAAATTTTCGAAAGTGGAAATTTAAATACTTTCAGACTTTAATTAACTTAAATGGAAAATCAAACAATTTTTCGGACATTCCCTAAGAAATTAGTTATTTACCTAATTTTTTGTATTTTTAATGTCCTTAGAAAATTTTCCGAAAAATTTTAGTGAATTCCCTAAAAAGTTGGTGAAAATCATTTTCCCAGATAAAAATGTGGAATAATCTTTAAGAAATTGTAGGGAAATTTCTCGAAATTTTTTACAGTGTAAATTCGTGAAAATAGTTGTCATGATTTTTTTGTAAAATTTATTATCTTCAATAGTAAAAATTCGCAATTTGATAGTTTGTCCCTAAATGCCAATATATTTTAGGAAAAATTGGATATTATAGGCTTCTCTATGTAAAATCACTTAAAATCTCTTAAACATCCGGGTAACGTCGGATGAATTTCTGCTAGTTTTAGCAGAAATTTTATGTTTTTAGACCAATTAAAACTTTTCAATTCTTCAAAGAATTATCATTAAATAATAATTATATTATTATAAATAATTATAATAAATATAAATAATTCACCTGAATTTTCCTGAATTCACTTGAAACTCTTTAAGTCATTGGATTCTTCTGAAATATCTGAAGACAGAGTCTTAAAATTATTTGCAATTACATAAAATAATTTTAAATGCTTCGAAAATCCTTAAAATCCATGAATTGTTTTAAATCACTTAAAATTATTTTACGTCTTGTAAAATTCTTGAAAAAGCGTAAGAAGAATTTAAAATCCCTTGAAATTTTTTGAGATGCCTTAGAATTTTTTAGACTTACTTGTAATTCTTTAAAGTCACTTAAAACCTTTTAAAACCCCTTGAAGATTTTGTAAAATCGTTTAAATAACTTAAGGTTAATGGAAATTACTTCAAATAATTTAAGTCTTTTAAAAATTTACAAATAACTTAAAAATTAGTTAAAGTAACTTAAAATCTCTTATAATTACTTAACATAACTTAAAAACACTTGAAATCTATTAAAATTCTCTGAATCCCCTTAAAATCACTTAAAAATTATTTTAAGCCTTTTAAAATTCTTACAAAGAACTTAATAATGATTTAAAATCCCTTGAAATTCTTTAAAATGTCTTAAAATTTTTTTTCAATTAGTCACTAATTTTTCAAAATGACTTAAAATCTTTTAAGATCTTTTAAGATCTCTTAAAAATATGTAAAAATCAATTGAAATCTCTTAAAATCGCTAAAAATAACTTAAAATCACTTCAATGACTTTAATTAAGTGACTTTAATTTAGTTAAATCTCCTAAAGTCAGTGAATTCAGATGAATTCGTTTCAATTGTCTTCAATCTCCTAAAGTACCGTGAATTATTTATATCTTCTTATCAAAAGTGGTTTAAATTTTATTAAAAATTGCTCGTATTTCTGGGTTTCATAATTGAAGGCTCTGTTTTCTGACGATAGTCAAACTACTCAAGGATTGAGCGAAAAATCGATAAATCGTTCGGTCAATGTTCATTGGCTAATAAAGTATCAGATTTGACCTTAGCCTACGCTTGTTGAATTTAAAGTTTTCTTTGTTGTCCCGAGTTGCGTAATTCTCTGGACCTCGCACGTGATTTAAACACTTTACTTTTTCTCCCTTCTTAAAATGATTCCGTTTACTTAAAAGGATTTTTAACATTCATTACTGTTTCTATTATTATAATATAAAAAATGTAAATAAATTAACTTTTGGAACAAATTTAGAGTTCTCAATAATTAACATGTAGAAATCGAATAAAAAAAATTAATAGAAGTGATCTTAAAAGCATTTATTAGGTCTTTTTTTTTATTTTTATTAGGTCTGTACTAGGCTTGGATCCGGCTGTCTAAATAAAATATGGATTTAAATTAAGAAAACTTCGTCATGAGACCCGGATTTCACATTTAATTATTATGCAGAACAAGCCTATAGTGGTTTATAAAAGGGATTCTGATAATGATCGTATCGTCACTAAACCAGATCCATGTGTTGTTTATTTTAAATTATGTATAATTCTTTGATTTCGATGTCCGGGAATATATTTTATTAGGAGCGTTTTATAGTTAACCTCGAGACTGATCTAATTTATATCTTCAAATGTCAAGATCGAAATTTACATTTTGAATGTTTTCCTACTTCTTAGAACTCTAATAAATAATGGTTATCCATTATTTTAATTTGATGCTTTGGTTGGGGAAAAATTCTTTTTAAATATAAGTAAAAGAATTCAATTTTAAATATAATTCGAGTAAATTTCATATAAGCATTCCGAAAACTTTTGTTACGAGGCAAACAATCTCGTTCCATTTTATGAGGATATGTTCTCTAAATTTAAAAGCGGACTGCATTACCTTCGTAGAATATGCTGACTTTTTTGTATGCACAAGCAACAATTTAATTTCTACGTTTTTGCTTAGCAAAGTCTGTGTTTGGAAACACGAGTTCCGACGTCGTGGAAACGATAGAAAAGCAACGTGCCTGAGGCTTATGGTATATTTTTCGTAAAATTGTTACTGTGATCCCATTTTGCAAAAAATCAGTTATTTATTATGAATAAAGAGCAGGAAAGTTTAATCGCATGGTATTTTCGGTCGACTGATTACTCTCCGGTTGTTTTGCAAATTAATTGCTAATTACGGTAAATTAGTTCCCCCCGTTGGCGTTCCGATAATCGAAATTAGATAAAATTAGAGAATTGAAATATTCGTTTTTAATTGCGTATTTGGTTATTAATTGAGTCTTGAAACTATTTTGAGTTTTTTTAAAGTCTTAAGACTTCCTTTTAAAATCACTGGAGGTAGCTTTAAATTAAGTAACTTGATATCCCTTTAAATTCTTTAAAATCACTTGAAATCCTTTAATATGTCTTGATATCTTTAAAATCTTGTGAAATCTTTTGAAAGTCCTTAAAAATCCGAGTGGTTGACAACTCAACTAATTGATTGTATACCTATTTCTGACTTCAAGATAATTCAGGATATTTCAATGACTTCAAAAGATTTCACTATCTTCAGGAAATTTCAAAACAATTATAGTGATTTTAAGTGACTTCGACTGAATTCACTTAATTTCATGTGAATTAATTTGTTTTTATATATGAATTCGTGTGATTTCATATTAATTTAAATAAATTTATGAAGTTTTCAAGAAAATGAAGACAATTGAAGCAAATTCATTTGAATTCAGTTATTATTTTTTAGGTACTACATGAAGTAATCGAATTTCACTAAAAATTAGTAGTTTTCTATTCATTTGTAATACTAGAAATACTTACTAATTCAATTAGTGGATTATGAATTAAATAAAATTAAAATATAATTTTATAAACTAAAATTATATAACATTTAAACG
>CAJFCO010000129.1:1427864-1518594 GCA_904066015.1 Synergus gifuensis | reverse complement strand
ATAATAATAATAATAATAATAATAATAATAATAATAATAATAATAATAATTTTAATTTTATAAAATTTCAAGGGATTTTAAGTGACTTTTACGTTTTTTAAATTATGTAAAATCGCTTATATAATAACTTAACTAGCTGTGAAGTTGTATCAACTTTTGTGCTCATTCAATGAGCACTTTGCTTCCTGTAAGCAAATATGATTTGCTTCCTCATAGAGGAAGCATTAATTATTCTTTACATCAACATTAAATTTTGATTATTTGAGAAGTTATATTCGAAAAATTCATTTTCAAAAATTACAATAAAGCACAATTTTCTTATTTTTCAATGAAATACATTAATCTTATAGGTCAATCGATTCGTCTCGACGCAAGGAACATTTATTTTCCTTATGTCAAGTCCAAATGTTGATTATTTGAAAAGTTATAGTCGAAAAATTAATTTTTGAAAATACAATTAACCATAACTTTGTTATTTTTTAATGAAATGCATTAATAATATAGGTCAATCAATTCGTTTCGACACAAGGAATCTACGTTTTCCTTACATCATCTTTGAATTTTGATTATTTGAGAAGTTATAGTGAAAAAATGAATTTTAAGAAAATTATAAAAGTACATAAAACTTGTAAAATTAAATATTTTGTTAAACCATTGTAAGAAATTCAACTAGGTGTATAATGAAATAACTATGCAAAATTTCATCAATTTATCTCTACGCGTTTTCAAGAAATTGCTGGATCGTGACATACATCCACACACACACATACATCCGGACAATTTTTCAGGACATCATGTTAGATATATTGACATTAAAATATGTTGAAAAAAACCTTTTTTAGGAAACTGGATTTTGTCACCACCACAAAGCTTCCTCTATGAGGAAGCAAAAACAATGGAAATTACTTAAAACATTTTAGATCTTCTAAAATTTCACAAATAATTTAAAAATCTCTTAAAATCCCTTGAAATTTTATAAAATGAAAATTATTCATCATTAATCATGATTTCATTAGCATTTTGTTGCAGGGTCCTTTCTTGAAAATTTCTATCTTAAAAGAAATTGGTAAGAGAATTAGGTAAATTTTAGCTACGAAATTGATTGAAAAATGTTATTAAAAAGCACAGGTTCTAAATATGAAATTGTACACAAATTAAACAGTCGGCATTGATTTTATTACCTCAATCAGTGGCGCCAATCCTTTTTGAATTTTACTATTTTTTTATAACTTTATATACATAACAATTAAATAATAATCTCTGGTCCACCTATCCCCTCTGAAAAGAGGTCGGGCGGTCGCCTGAGCTGCCCCCCGGGGGTTGGCACCCCTGACCTCAATCGATTATTCCATGTGGTGGACTATCGATGCCGCGTTATCTTAATTTCTTTCCACGTACATTGCGTGTATTTAATTGTCTTCGTTGTACACGTGGAAAAATCGGCTTTTCTCGCTCTATTTCGCGTTGTTGCCACAAAGGAAAACAAAAAACGTGTGATTAAGCAAAGCCGTAGCAGAGGCGAATCCTCTTGGCGGTTTTCTCTCTCAAAACGGCAAAAGAGATTGATGAACAAGCTGCAATCTGCAGCGGCGGTCGTTGTGCGCGTTTGTAAATCAGAGACTTATTTAAATTTCACGCGTTCCCGGCGAAGGTAAACAAATTAATGCGACTCTAGGTGCTCCCTGGTAGGTGCCAACCTAGTATCCACAGTTTTCATTTATTAGAGTTTATACTCGAGACCTCTTAGTCCATCACGACTCTATAATCGGAGTTTCTTTTAATTAAGAGCGGAAAACGTGGCACTTAATGATATACATGTGTTGAGATAGTTATGTACTTTATTTCCAGAAATATTGTAAAGAGAGAAACGGAGAAGAGATTTATACTGGAGAGATGAGTTGGTAAAACACTGGATGAGTGGACGTGAAGGTTTCAGAGTGATCTCATCTTCTGCGCACTTTCTGCAAGTTAAAAAAATTCTCGTACGATTGTTAGATTTTACGTTTTGCCACGAAACGTGATTGAGGAGTAACTGTGAGAAATTTTTTACAAAAAAACTTGCATTTTAGTTGCGCTTTCGGGTTTTTACACTCTATGGGTATTCTATTTTCTTCCAAGTAGAAAGAATTTGATTGAAGTTTTAGACGTTTAGTTTGACGATTTTTTTTTAGATTTATTGGAATAAAAATATTAACAATACAAATTTTCTAAAGTCTCCAAAACGTGAAATTTGTATTTAATTAGTAGCAGCAATTTATCCGACGTTGCTCAGGATTTTTAGAGATTTCTTAGAATTTAAAGGGATTTCAAGAGATTTCATAAGATTTGAAAAATTATAAAAGGATTTTACGAGAATTATAGTGATTTTGAAGAATTGCAAGGGATTAAAAGAGTTTTTAAAAAAGGATTTTAAAAAATTTCCAGAGATGCTATTAGAGATTTGGATTGATTTTGGGGATTCAAAGGGATTTTTAAAAGAGTTGAAAATAGTTATCAAAAGGATTTTTAAGAGATTTTACAAGATTTAAAGAAAGTTTAAGAGAATTCGAAGATTTTTGTAAAAATTTTAAAGGTTTTGAAAGATATTTTATAATGATTGTGAAAAGATGGAGATTTTAAGAGATATTTAGGAATTTTAAGGAATTTTAATATTCCTCATGGAATTTAAAAGAATTTCAAAAGTTATTTTCGATTTTTAAATGATTTTTTGAGATTTTTGTTTCCAAGAATTTTCCTACTTTGAATTTATATCGATTCTGATGAAAAAGACTTTTTTTTTTTACTAATCTTTTTCGTACTTTTTAATCTAATAATGAGAGATTGAACAAGATACATCACAACTTCACAAGAGAAAAAAGCCAGGAAAAGTATTGTTTTTTTATCCATGAAATCCGGGAATTTGTAAAGGAAAGTTCATTAAACCCTGTAAATCCGTTCTTTGTATTTTTTCAGAGTGACATGATTCGCAACCGAGGTTAAAATACAATTTTTTTAAAAAATGAATTGATTCTCAATTGATTCCCGAGCACGAAGGTGGTTTATGTTTTATGAATATATGTCACTCTTTCTTTCTTCACATATATCGTTTGATTTCGCTCGATTGTACTAGTAAACAATGCTTTGCCGATTAAATAGCGATAGCAGGGCTCAATGATAACGAAAATTAATACGTGTTCGTTTGGCTGCTTTCTCTGTGGAGTTCGTTGCAGTTCACAACCAGTTCCTATCCTTATGTTAATGGAAAATCTAATTAACATTCGGAATTTTGCGTAGGTGTAGGTGAAAATGAGATTTTGTGAGAGTATGGTTTACATTATTAAAATATGAGATAATTATCTGGATTTTATTCTATATAGGTGTGTCTCAAGTAATTATTTTCAAAACTATATGTAATTATGTAGTTCCATTCTTTGTAGTTTTATTATGATTTTTAAATGGTAAATTCAGCTATTTTCTTTTTTCCGTGTAGTAATAAAAATATTGACACTTTTCAGCGTTAAATTGTTGAGTATTAATGTGGGAATTTGGTAATCTCGGCTTACTTCTAATTACGCCAGAGCCGTAACGTCATGTTCATAAAATTGAGACAAGTTTTAAAAAAATGATACGAGGATGATTCATATCTTGTTAGTTACCAGTAGCTGAGCTGCTCTCATTAACATCGGTAACATAGTAGTCCGTTCCGAAACCGGAATATACTCTGTTAAATGGATTAAAATATACGGCGGTTCCCATTTCAGAATTAATTAGTAGACGAGTTATATGAGTATTTGACGTAGCCCAAGGCAACCTTCGTTATGCAATTGAAAAAAATGGAAAATGATGCTTCAAAATCAATTTTTCGTAATTCATGATACACAGTACGTTATTATGTGTCATGGACATAAATTAAAAAGAATTGCATGTGGATAGACATAATTACAGGGCTGCAATTAAATTATTTTTTTACTTTCTCTATATTCACACTTTCTTTTAATATGAACCGGTAATACTTTTATCCGGAAATTATAATTATTTTCAACAGTTATATATGTTTAAATTTTTAAAAGTACCTAATCCTTCTAATATAACAATGGAAAAAAATAAATTAGAATGCGAAGAAGGATTAATAAGTTAACATTCTCACTGGAGTTTAGGTGAAATTGTAATGAGAGACTAGTTAATTGATTAAGTTATATAAAGTTTATGTTCGTTCGGGTTTTGAAATCTTCATTAATTATTGAACTGTAAGTACTTCTGCCTGACTTCGGGTAACAGTACTCGCACTTATACAGAGTTTTCTATAGAATTGATGTTTAACGGCGTTTGAAGTCTATTATTTATATATGCACGCATATTGCAGCTACTTCCGATAGAATAAGAACGAGCGCACCTATAATGTATTTAGGAAAATAGAAAGTGCGAGAACGCAGGTACTGCCTTGTCAGATCCTGGCGTTAAGTGTCCATTCACAATGTCAGGCTTTTAAATTTCATTTACAACTATATCCTGCACGTATTTACAGTAAAATTGCGACACATACATATAAATAATGCTTCGCGATAAATTTAGTCCAGCTCGCGAAAGATTAATGGAAATAAAAGCAAAAAATACAGCGATCATTATCGGACTGCCTTGGATATTCATAGAACAGTTTATGATCGTCGAAAGAGTAAAAACTTGACTAGGGTATATTTGATGATTTGTTTTACTTTTAGATAAACAGAAAGAATTTATCGGAATCAGTTCGTTTTATTTCTTCTTTGTAGAATTTTAAAAGACCACTTAAAGAATTAATTGGACTATACTGAAGTTTCAGACGTCTATTCTGACGAATTTTGTTTTTTCGATTTTTTGTTTATAATGCCGAAAAAATATAAATCAAGGTACGGAAATCGTATTTTAATTATTGATGCTATTTTAGAGTCAAAAAAGAAAGAGAAACATCACTTAGGAAACTGTTTTGTTAATTAAAATTAAAAAATTAGATAAAACGTAAAATCTCTTGCAAAGAACAATTTTTTAAGAAAAAATTCTGTATTGGGCTGGATAAAAATGTCACACTCATATTTTTTGCAGAAAAGTTAATTTTCTTTTTAGGAAAATTTTTGTAAAAGAGTAAAACCCTTTCTAAGGGAATTGGAAATTTTTCACCGTAAATGGGAAGCAAAGGGGTTGCAGAAACTGCCAAATTTTCCTCTTAAATCTCAGGTAAAAGTGTTCCATAAGCCTCCAATTTTCGCTGTAAATGGGAGGCAAAATCCTTAAAATTCCTGAAAATTTTTCAAAATTTGATGGACTTTCCTTAAAATTAAAAAAATATTTATTTTAAGTCTAAAATTGTTGAATTTCAAATTAGAATTATGTAGTGTTGTATGAGATTATTATGAGCTCAGTCGCCGTTAAACAAAGATGAAAAGGTGTCAAAATAATGGGGTTTAAGTTCTGAACGTTCAAATGAACGAATTTTTGTATTAATTGTATTTTAAACTATATAAACAGTGTTAAAACATTAATTCATTTGCTTTAACAATAATTTTTTATGGAAGAATATGGAAGACATTTATAATGTCTATGGTTATTTTTAGTTGAAATAGCATTTCTGGATAAAATAGAATTGGGAAAAAATATTTCGCTCATTTGAACGTTCAAAACTTTTGGTACATTCAAAATACAGCACATACTCTTCCGAATGTTTGGTAAACTAGAATAGTTTTGTAAAAGGTTAAAACATGAAAGTTTTGAAGTAATAGTTTGTGTATAATACTTGAATTGGAAGTCTCGTAAAAGCAGAAGATGTCCGTCCCTATGTAGGTGTATACTTGGTTTCTTGTATCTCGGTTCAAGTACTTACGCTCGAATGAGCGTTTCCACTTGACAAGAGGCAGGGAACCTCGTTCAAGCTGAAATTACAAACACGACAACCGGTTACCTTTCGTCCGATTTTATGTGCAAGAAGTTGTATACTGTATTTAGGAAGAAAGGTACGGAAGAAGTCCTTTTGCCATTTCTCTCCTTCTCTTATTACATCCCTAGCTATGTATCTTTCTTCTCTTTCGATTCCTCAAGATACGTCGCGATTCAGTAAAATTTTCGTCTTACATCTTCGCTGTGAGGAAGCCAAGCGTAAAGACAAATGGCTCGAATCCATTGAGTTACGGTAAACTCAGAAGTCCTTCATGATTTTACAGACAGCTCCTTCTTTCTCTCCTGGTGCTACTTCTCTAACCCCTTTTCATTGAAACAAGTCCTCGGGCTCGGAAGACACTACTTTATTCATGAAAACGTCGTCTTGATTTGAAATCTCTGGGAGAATTATTGCAGACAGAAATTGAAGATGGGAGAGTAATAGAAATGGAAAATAATAAAATTAGCAATCACTGAGATTTGTTAAAATGGAACAAGTGCTTTGAGTATTCGTTGTTTACTGTTGCATTAAATTTTATTGGAATATCTACAATTTAGAAGTTTTCAGCACCGCAAAATTTATTAATATGTACTCATAAATGAAAATACAAATTGATCTCCCATTAGCCTAAATTTGGGCGCTATTTCTTTAAAAGAACTTGTGCTTTCTTTAAAGAACATTTCAGAAGGCACGTCTATCTTGTATGGAATACTGATCACTATCTTAAGATTAGTCATTAGCATCAACACGCTTTGTGATTACTTTTCGATATACATTAATTCAACAAATTAAACCAATAGTTCAACTAGCATGGTTTGTTTATTAATCATGTGAAAAGCGTTGATCTCACAATCCCAATTTGGAAATCCTAGAAATGCCTCCGATTAAGTGAGCGAATACATCGTTGGAGTGTGAAGTTGTTTGAAACAATTGGAATATGTTTGTGCTGGCAGTGAGAGCACGTTTGACAGCCAAGAAAGTCCGAATCGGTTTTACTTACTCGGTCTGGTGGTTACCTTGCCGTTTCCACCAATCGCCAATGAGTCCCTAGGACGGTTCCACTTCCGGTTTGTAGTTCCCGGTACGAAGAACAAGTTCGCGACAGTATAATGACGACAGAGGCGACACTAATGTGCTTAGCTTAATACCAGCTTGGGGATTTCGCTTCGCTGGTATTACGCACGGGTTTCTACTTGCTTCGAATTAATAATCAATGCTTACTAACGGCATAACGGTTCTTGCCAAAGTAGCTTGTCCTCCAACTAAGTTAGTTGAATCCCCGTGTGATCTAAGCTTCCATACAGTTTTAAAGACATTGCACCGAACATGCTAAATTAACCAGACCTAATTCTTCATGGTCTGTTCCTGTTGAGTCTGATTTAGAAGTTTCACAGAAACTTTCTCCATTTGGTGCATTAAGCTGCGAAAAATTTTACTTGTTGGTGAATCATTCAACAATGTACATTGTTTAAAGATGATCTATTCTTCATGTAATTAAGGACATGTGATACTTTACCATAGAAGCAAATTTAATTTCGCGAAATTTACACTTGGAGTAATAAATCTTTTTTGGTAAAACTAGGTCATTTAACTCAGTTTCATACCAATGGCGGCAAATGGCCTAGTTTTAGTGAAAAATATTTATTATTACGAACGTAAAGTTGGCGGAACTAAATTGCTCTTTTGGTAAAGTATCACATGCCCTTGAGCAATTGATAAAATTACAAATTCGTTCTTTACGTGGGCCTCATCACAATATGTATGTATTATATAATATTTGTGAAATGTTCGCATTCTATTGGGTGGGAATTTAAGGAAATCCGGGAAATGTCCGGGAATTGTAAAAACAATCCAGGATAATCAGGGAATTGTCCTTGAATTTATTTTTAATGTTGAAAGTGGATTTTCAGTTGGAAAAAAAATTTTTCCGAATAATTAATCTGAATATTTTTATTTAACACTCGAAACTTTTGTTAAATCTCTTGAAATCTTTTCTTTAAAATCCCGCCAAAATAGTTATTTCATAAAATCACTTGAATTGTTAGAAATTCTTTAAAATCTCATTAAACTCTTCTGAATTTTTTTAAAAATCTCTTCAACTTCTTTAAAGGAATGTGATATTTTACCATAAGAGTAATTTAGGTTCGCTAACTTTATATTTGCTATAATAAATATTTTTTCACTAGAACTAGGCCATTTACCTCCATACTCGATACGGACACGGAGAAAATGTGTTCGGTAACCGTTCAAGTAAATATGGTAAAAGTTGGATATAGTGACTTTTCAGCGATCTGTAATATTTATTTCTAGAACCTCTACGATCTGTTCGGTAACGATTACCGAAGTCCGGTAGACACTCGTCGACTTCGGTAATCGTTAGCGAACAGATCGTAAAGGTTCTAGAAATAAATATTACAGATCGCTGAAAAGCCACTATATCCAACTTTGACCATATTTACTTGAACGGCTACCGAACACATTTTCTCCGTGGAGGTAAATGGCCTATTTTTAACAAAATATATTTGTTATTGCAAACGTGAGGTTGATGAAATTAAATTTTTCTTATGATAAAGTATCACATGCCATTAAATTAATTTAAAATCTTTCGAAATTTCTTGAAATTTACTGAAATCGATTGATATCCTTTAAAATTTCTAAAATCTCTTAAAAATTCTTAAAATTTTTTTATTTTCTTTTAAAATCTCTTGAAATCTCTTGAAATCCCTTCAAATTCATTCAAATCTTTTTAAATAACTTTTAAATAACTCGCTTGACAGCATCATTTAAAATCACTAAAAATGCCTTGAAATCTTATGAAATCTCTTGCAAATCCTAAAATATGTTTGAATTCTTTCAAAATTCCCTGAAATTCCTTAAAATCTTCAAATCCTTTAAATCGTTTTAAATCGATTAAATTCCTTTGTCATCCTTTAAAAATACGTGAAATCCCTTGAAATCCTTTAAAGTTTTTTTAAATCATTCACGCAAAAAAGAAAATGGCTCTTTTACCATTCAAAATAGTCAACATGCGTCCTGAACGCATTTTCCCTAGAATTCAGTAAATTTTATTATTTCAAATTGTAATTTTTGCTAAGAATATTGTAAATTCTCCTCTTTGCGTTCAGAGCGTATGTTGACTATTTTAAATGGTAAATTTAGCCATTTCTTTTCATTTTCTTTTTGCCGTGTTTACAATCTCTTTTAAAATCCTTTAAATTTTTTTAAATCCCTCAAAATCCTTAAAATTTTTTTTGAAATCTTGTGAAAATCCTGAAACTGTTTTGAGTTCTTCAAAAATCCCAAAAAATTGCAACTAAGCAAATTTCGCATGACGCAACCCACCTGCTAGTGAAAAATAAATAAATTTAATTGATAATTAATAATTATAAATAAATTTAATTTAATAATTATTAAATAATTATTAAAATTAAAATAATTCGTTAATTTTATACGAGGTTTCGTCTCTCTTTTTCATATTTATATCTCTATTATGTACAAATACACTGAGAAAACTGTTTGGTTCGGACAACAAAACTTTTTGTTGCTATAGAAGCAACAAAAATTGTTTTATTGTGCCAACCAAATCTTGGTTCTTTCAACAAACCTTTTTTTGAACCAAGAAAATTCATTTAAACCAACAAAATCTCAGTCAGTCTCAGTTTTGGTTGAATTAACAAAACTTTGGTTGGTTCAATAAAAATTTGATTGGCAAATGGCACAACCAAACATTTTTCTCAGTGTAGTGATGCAATTAGATACAATTCAAATATGTTTTCTCGAAATTGTTAAATGAATCTAAATGAACAGAGTATAGGATGGAATTCTGTACACATTGTTTCAATATTCCAAAATTGAAACTATCCGACAGTGATACGCTGTCGTTAATTCTCTGCAATTATCAGCAGTAAATTCCTCGCTGCAGGGGGTTCGTAGTATGAGATTGAGATAGAGAGAGTTAGGTTAGTTACAGCAATTCTCGTTGCGTCTGCGGCAGACACGCGTGCACGCGAGTACGTACAAAGGTACGTGACGTGGAGTATGTATCACGGACTATTTGCATCCATGCTCTAAACTGAAGTATACACGTGTTAAATCCCCTGTCCTGTGCACCCCTTCACCTCTTCATTCCTCCCTATTCCTCCCCATGTACACACAACCCGTAGAGAATGATACGAGTAGCTCCGCGGGATTTTAATGATTGCGAGTTTTCTTCAGGCCTCTGAATGTGAATTGGATGAAAAAAATATCGGAAATAATGAACCTTGAACAAATTTCCAGATTCAACCACTTGCCTTATAGTCATGGAGAAAAATTTTCAGGGTGGCCACAAAATTCAATTTTTCAATTTCCCCGACTTTTCCCCGACTTCCAGACAAATTTCCCGGACAGAAAAGTATTAAAAATGCGCACAAATAATTTTCAATAATAATATTATATTGAAAATTTTCAAAAATTTCGTATATAATATCATTCTAAAACTTTTGAAATTCTTTAAAATTCGCTGATATCTTTTGAAATTCCTAGAAACATCTTTAAATGCTTTAAAATTCCACTACAATATTTAAACTTCCATAAAATATCATTTTTTTTAATCTATTAAAATTCCATGAAATCCTTTACAATTTCACGAAATCTTACACAAATCATAAAATCTCGTAAAATACTATAAAACTCATTAAGGAACTTTCAAATTCCTAAATAAAAATGTTTGGAAACAAAAATCTCAAAAAATCTTTTAAAAATCGAAAATTATAAAAATCTCTAAAATTTACATCCTTGGAAATCTCTTAAAATTGAAATTTCTTGAAAATCCTAGAAACATCTTAAAATTTTACAAAATCCCTTCAAAGTTAATATTTCATGAAATCTCTTCAATATTCACTAATCTTTTAAAAATTCTTCAAAATCATTTGAAATACTTTAAATTATATGAAAAACTTTTAAGTCTCTCAAAATTCCTAAAAATTTCATAAAGTTTCCTGTAATCCTTCAAAATTCCATAAAATATTTTCAGAATCTCTTGAAATATTTTTAAATTCCACGAAGAAGTTTAAAATCCCTTAAAATGCTCTTAAAAATCTCATGAATTCTTTTAAAATTCCATGAGGAACATTAAAATCCCTTTAAATTCCTTAAACTCACTTTAAAATAATCAAAATTTCTTAAAATTCTTACAACCCTTTTAAAATCCTTTTAAATTCCACGAGAATATTTATAATTCCTTAAAATCTCTTAAAATTCTTACAATTTTATAAATCCAAGAAAAACTTTAAAATCCTTTAAAATACGTAAAAATCTTTTAAAATTTTTGAAAACTTTTCAAAATTCCTTAAAATTCCACAAAATCTTTAGAAAATCATAAAAATCTCGTGAAATCCTTTAAAATTTCTCAAGGAACTTTAAAATTCCTTAAAATTCTTTGAATTCCTTAAACTTCCTTAAAAATCTCTTATAATTTCATGAAGTCCTTTTAAAATTGAACTAAATCTTTTACATATTATATAAATCTCTTGTAATCACTTTAAATTCCTAAAAACCTAGAGAATCTCAAAGAATACCTGGAAGTTATTTATAATCCTTTGAAATATTTGGATTGTTTCTAAACTTTGTTAAATAAACGATAAAAATTATAATATGTATCTAATACGACAAAGATAACATAGTTAGCATAAACGTCAATTCTATTTTCCCTGACAACTACTCGCATTTCCCTGACTGAAAATTTTGTTACCAATAGGTAATGAAGCGAAACTCTGAAATTCAGAATAAAAATTGAAATTTAGAATAAAGATAGTAGCATTCGATGTAATATACAATTTCTCGACATTAAGAATTATATTTTTTTCGTTTTATATCTCAAGTTTGCGAGTCTGCAAAAGTGTTTCTACTTCTTCTACGAGATGAATCTTTTGTTGCCTTTTATCTCCTCCAAGCAGAGAGTTCTTCTTTGGTTCATTTAACATAATTGTTGCCACTTTGATGAGAGACTTGCGAAGAAAGGGAACGAGAGATATGCACTGAGATATCTATTGACAGAACTTGTTTTTAATTATGTGATAAAATTACTGAATGACGCTTTAATTGGACTTTTTCGTCTTGTTTGTACCATCTCGAATATTTCTTTGCGCTGGTTCTGGAAAATTAACTCGAGTCCACCTTTGACTCACGAAAAGGTTGTGCAATGCACTTTCATTGGTTGATGTATTATATATATATGTGTGTGTCTTTTACGGATGATTGAAATATGTATATTTTGCACTTTTCAATAATATTTTATATTTTATATACTTTTTTTTAAAGCGTCACTAAATTTATGATATCCAAATGAGTGCGAATTGTTGAGTCAATAAGGTATTATTATTCCTTAATAATTAATACACATAATTAAAGATCGCCGGAGCGACAGAATATCTCGCAGTGGCCATTTCTTGTCTGCAATAACACAAAAGTCGGAAACGGGCAACAAATCCTTACCAGGATAATTTCATATCTAATTAATAACATTTAACAGATTCGTAACTTTAGTTCATTTTATCCTTCAAGACTGGAGCCTTTGTACAAAATTGCATCGTTCCTGTTCCTTAGATTTGCGTATTTTCCATGCAATCCTATAGAATTAATTTTAATTAGTCGCTAGTACGTAACTAGTAGGGAAATATAAACAAACAAACAAAAATCTTCTTAATGGTATCAGTAAATCCCCTCTTAAACATTTTTAAAGTTTTAAATTTGTAAAGTCGAAAATACTAAATTTTAAGATGTACTCAGAAAAAAAGAGAGACTTCTAAACCACCAGGATATAATTATCTGGAAAAAAACTCAACGATTTGCAGAATGTAATCATCCCGCATCCTGCAGAGGTAAATGGATTCATGGTTTCGTTGTTTTTCTCAGAAATTCTCTACAGAAATACATCCTGATATAAATTCGAAGTTTGTATCAAATTTTCTATTCGTCACTAAAATTCACTTCTCGCTTTTGTTGAACTTGTACGCAATTCAATTTGCGTTGAGGATACAACTGTTGCAGCCTTTTTAAAATTCAAATTTGTCTTTTTCTTATGATAAGGTCGCATTTAATATTTATACA
This sequence comes from Synergus gifuensis, assembly GCA_904066015.1. Lineage (NCBI taxonomy): Eukaryota > Metazoa > Arthropoda > Insecta > Hymenoptera > Cynipidae > Synergus > Synergus gifuensis. The sequence continues at coordinate 1,505,618 of CAJFCO010000129.1, read as the reverse complement.
TATTCTTGAACTATTCAGCATTCGTTGAAAATGTTATTTTGCGCGAAGTACAAAGTCACACTCATGAGTGTGAATTTGTAGGGAAACTTTTTCTTGGAATATGTTCTACAGTTCCGGCCTGAAGTATTGATCACCCTGCTTTAATTTTGTTTCACTTCCGGATGCAATAGTCAACAGGTATGTTCATACAAGTCACGACATTTGCATCGAACGGCTGCTATATTATTTATGAGTATGAGTATATGCACTAGAGAAAGTGTGAAGCGCTTTTACGATCCTAAAACAACCACTCTAATGCGGCTTTTTTCAAACGAGTTCAATTTTTCCTGATTTTCCTTCAGTCAATGTGTATTAAATTATTAAATATTCCATACTGCCTGCTGTATATTTACAATTACGTTTTTTTTGCTTGACATTCTTTTTTAGACGTTTCTACATACAGCCTTTTTCATTTATAATCTTCGGTCTTGACGGTTTTTCAGATTCTAAAGCCGGAACTTTATTTGATTTGAAAAGAGATTCCACATTTCCTGAATCTCGGCGGATGTATTTTGCATTTACTTCTATGCAAGTGATTTAAATACGTCGCGCATATTAAACTTGGCTTTAGCACCTTTTGAAATGTAAAAACCTATTGCAGAAGCTCTTAAATCATACTTCAAAATTATTCATCAAAATTCGACAAAATTTTTCATAAGTCCCTTAAATTTATATAATACTATTAGCAGAAATTTTACCAACGTTGCTTCTCTCTAAAATTGAGTCAGTGGAAGTTCACTGATTTTCAGTGACTCTCTTTTCAAGATTTTATTCAGTGAAAATTCACTGATTCAAATTTAGAGATTTAAAATTTAGGATTTTAGAAGATTTCAAGCTACTTTAAAGAATTTCAAGGGATTCTATAAACAATTTACAGACTTTTAGGATATTTCCAATTATTTAGGGAATTTAAAGATATTTTAATCTATTAATATGTATTAATAAATACATATCGTCTTTTATTAATTTTTCAATTTAATTTTCTTTGTTACAGGTAAATCCAACTTTTCTAAATTTTCACCGAGAACTTTGTAAGTACAATCATTTAGAAAATAATTAGGTTGAAGTTTCAGACGTCCAGTCTGACGATTTTTTATTTCTACATTTATTGGAATGAAAATATTAAAAAAAAAAGGTTCCAAAACACACGATTTTTATTTATTCACTGGCAGAAATTTATACCCAGCGTTGCCTAGAATTTTTAGAGATTTCATAGAATTTTAAAGAATTTCAAAGGATGCTAATAGATTTTGATTAATTTGGAGGATTTAAAGGGATTTTTAAAAGTGTTGAAAGGATTATCAAAAGATTTTTTCAGAGATTTCACAAGATTTCAAGAACTTTCACTGTATTTCACTTTAAAGGAATTGGAAGAGACCTTGTCAAGATATTCAAAGAGATTAAAATGATATTTAAATGAACTCCAAGGGATTTTGATATATTGAAAACGATTTTAAGGGATTAAGGGATTTTAAAGGATTTCATTTGATTTCATTAGAATTAATTCCTTGACATTTCTTAAAATCATTTTAAATGTCTTGAAATCTCTTGAAAATTCTTAAACTCTCTTGAATTCATTTAAAATCCATTGAAATTCCTTAAAATCACGTAAAATGTATTTAAACATCTTGAAATCATTTAAAATATTTCGAAATTTTTGAAGAAGAAATAATTCGTCTAAGTATTCGTCTGAAAGTTCAGCCCAATTAGAAAATACCTTATTTTACTTATTTTTTATTATTATCTCCGCTATTCAGATCACGGCAGTATTCTAGTTAGTTAATCTCTTTTCAATATCGCAACAAGAGTGACGTCATTTTCCAGGTAGGGAATACCTATACGGAAAAAATATGTCCTGTAAAATGTGTAGAATTAGTCTAGGAGTTTTGGACGGGTACCAAAATGTTGGAGATATTGAATGACTTTTAATAAAAGATTTCAAACTTTTCAATACTAAATGCAAATGAGTCTTGGAAATTCTCAATAATAGTCTAGGAAAAATAGTTTTCTATTTACTATTATATAAAATAATATAAAATAATATAATACTAATATATAAAATTTAAGTAAGAAGCCAAGTTCAGTTCACGACAAACTGTAAAACAGTCTGGGAAAATAATGCGCGTCGATGTGCGCAGTCGACCATCAACCAGTAGAGCGATAAATAAAGTGAATAAGTATACTATATAAAAGAAAAAACTCACGAAATCTTAAACATTAAAATATTTAAAATAATCAAATGATACAGTTATAATATAATATTTAAATAAAACATGTTAAAACAAATTAAATATTATATTATAACAGAAACTGTGACGTTTCTCACAAGCGGTGAAAATTTGGCTAGTTAGTATATAAGGACCATTTCGACCGGTATACCTAGCGTGCGATATTCTGCGTTAGAGAATTGCGTTTTATATGTAGTAGTGTTAAGTTAGGTATAGAATTAGGTTTGTGTACATTAGATAAGTGACGATTACGTTTCTCGTGTGTGTGATGTAAACTTGGACACAAAAGACTACAAGTCTGATGTCGGCGTCGCTTTTTTTATTTTGCTTTAGAACCCATCATATTTTCCTAGACTGTCCAGGTTTTTTTACAACATTTTGGTACCCGTCCAAGATTCCCAGACTGAGTTCTACACTTTTTATAGGACATATTTTTTCCGTGTATTCCAAGAAAATCCTCTCCTGTTTTCTTTAGGGCAATTAGAGCTTTACTGAATTATCGTGTGTCACGATTGGCGGCCATATTTACCCCAGGTTCAAGGAGTAGTGTAGGTACAAGTTGTGACAAACTTTTGAGTCGCAAACATCTCGAATTGAATGCGTTTGCCTGTGTGGGGGTGGAAGAACGAGAAAACAAGAAAGACAAGGAGAGAAACAGAGTGAGAAAGAGACGAGAGTTGCGGGTGAAACCGTCCGACTTTGGAAGTTTTGATAACAACCTACAGTACCTGTATCACCACCTACAACCCTCCACTTCTACGATCTACGTGAATGCAAACTCCCCGTCACTGTTTTCTGTTATAAACTATTAACTAGTCCAGCACAGCGGTTTCTCTCCTACTGCCAATTACTAATATCCACACTTCCATCGGGGCTGCTAATTAATGCCTCCCATCCGAACCTCTCACTCGGCGCATACTCATACCTTTATTACTTCTGTCATTATTTATTGTTTCCTCCTCTTGATTTACTACATCCGACAACAAAGCATAAAAACTGCTGTCATCTGAACCAGCTCTTTCTTCATTTTTTATTCAAAGATTCATAGTTGAAACACTTTATAAAAACACTTTATAAAGGTAGCTGAACAGCTTTATACAAAAACAACTGTTTTTGGCATCAAATCCTATCCAGTAACTTCTAATATTGATCAAATCAATATAAGTGTAGCCAGGATCTTTTCTTCCGGTTTTTTGTAGAAGGTTTGAAATGATTTGTGGAATTCGTGTCCTAAGTCCTTCAACTTTTCTCGAATATGACGGGGCATTAAAACGTCAAGATCGGCCTGTGCACACCATCGATAGAAGTTAAGTTCTCACAGTGGAAAATTTCAATTATTCGCATCGCCTGATTTTCTCTGACTCCCGGCGACAACAGCAATATCTTCTTTCCTCGGCTGCTCCTTTCTGCAGTTTTTCCTTTTTTTACTTTCATTTCCCAGTGCCATTTGCGCTCTCCATTTGCAATTCGCACTCTTCCCGGTTGTTACTATTTAGAAAATGTCATGACAACTTTCGCTAATTTGAATACTTCTTCAGATGGAAGAGCTTTTCACCGTTTACTCCACCATTGCGAGTGCTTTCATTTTGATTTATTCAGCTATTTCCTTCTCTACTCTCGGCGAAAAATATTGCCCCTTGTCACTTATTATGATGATTATTTGTCACTGTTGATGATTATGTTGCAGTTCTTTTCACGCTCCGAAGCTGAAACCCATATCTCCTAATGTTCTTTTACAGAGTTATCTTTCTTTCAAAGCTTATTGACATTCTTGCAGAAACATGTTTCTGGCACTCTAGACGTAATGTTTATTGAAGATTAAATTAAGGCAAGAGAATGAATTAACTAATTAAGTCAATTTCAATCAGAAATTCGACGATTATATTGCTCAGGAACATCGACGAAAATGCTCGAATGTCAACTCATCCTATTAAGTTTATTACGACTCCAAGTTCTGTTGGACAAAGTTTTGTAAAGACCAAATGCCACCTAAACATACGTTTTAATGGATTAACACTCAAACCTATTCCATCAAGCGAATCAAATTCAATAGGTATATAGTTACTTCTCAAGCAGTTGCTAAGTAATTGAAGTATTAGTAGAAATAATTTATTATTTATAGTATTAGGAGAAATAATTTTTGAAACGAATTATTGTAATAACTACTTTAAATATCGACTTTCCTTTTCACGTATTAATTCGATATTTCGAATTTTGATTTTTAGTCTAGCACTCTTGCTAGGAATTGTTAACGCGAAACAGTAGATCCACTTCTTGAAGGAAGAACTTTATACCCCATTTTGCACACGACTTCAATATTTCTTTCTTTCCTGATACCCGTCCATTTCTTTCTTGTCGAACGAATTCAATTTCACTTACTCTACCCCCAATCTTCTCCGCCACCAAACCTTCATTCTTTCATCACTACGTCTTTTCTTTCCTAACTTCATTCTTCTTATCCTCTATCGAATAATCTTCTTGTTGAACTCCTGCGGTTGTTTTGTGTGACTTTTTAATCGAAGTCTTTTTTATTGAATTCTTTTTATATATCTGTCAGTTTTTACAATTTTATAATGCAACTTTTACCTTTGAATATTGTTTTATATTCCGATCGAAATCTCGTAAAATTCATTGAAATTCCTTAACATTATTTCAACATTACTTCAAACATTTAAACATTACTTTAAAATTCCTTAAAATTTCTGAACATGCTTCAAAATATTGTTAAATACTTTGAAATTTCACAAAATTCCTTGATACCTCTAAAATCTCAATAAATTCCTGAAAATTTTTCAAAATTTGATGTAATCAAATGAATTTGTCTTAAAATTGTAAAAAATATTTATTTTAAGCTTTTAAGATTCTAAAATTGTTGAACTTCAAATTGAAATCATAATATTGTATCTTTTCAATATTTAAATATTATTAATTGTCCGCGCAAAATTTTTTCCGCGCACTTTAGCAATATTGCTAGTAATAAATAATTCAAAACAAAAAGAAAATTTATTTTCCAACTACTAATGTATTTCATCCGATTAAAATAGGTTCTTTACACATGATAATTGAGTTTGACTGAATGCTGTTTAATCTAAATTTGAGTAAACTCCTTCAATGAACTCGAGAAAATCTCTTGAGTTGATTTAAGGAAGCTCCTTTGGTCAGGTACCGTGTATAACATCTTACATCGCATCAGGAGTTCCTCTTCAGTTGCCTCTTGGGAATCTTTAAGTTGCCGCGTCTTGCTGGAGGCTCTATCGTTTTGCTTCCCATCTCAGCCTCTCTTTCTCCACCGACGAATTTCACTGCGTCTATCCGTTCTTCTATACCGCATCCAGCCTCTTCCCCTGGGAAGGACTTCTTTAACGTCGACGTACTCTTGCACACACAAACGATTTGGAGCAACAGGTAAGCGTGGCTACTAGCCAGCTGCTGTTCCCATTAGGTATGCATAATTAATTCCTTCCCGTCGAGCCTACGGTGTAATCAGACTCAAATCTATATACTCTCTCCTTTTGCTCTACCACTTTTTATCCGAAGAATTTAATTGCTCTTTAAACGTTCATGAAGAAGTACCAAAAACGGTTCAGTTAGTGACAGAAATTAGGAATATCAACAGGAATTCGAATGTTAATATTGTTATTATTGAATTAACTCAATATTAACAGGAATTTACGTAACTGTAGTTTTACATTTTATGGTTGGTGTAGAGTACCTTCGACAACAGTTCAGAACTTCTTTATTAGATTTTCCTATACTTCGCTGCAACCTTTATAAAACTTCTTTTATTCAAGATAGTTTTGGATCAGTGATAATGAAGAGTAATGAAACTCATTAAAAGTAAAGAACAAAAAAATTGCAAAAGAATTGGTTGGAGGTGGCGGTTCGTGGTCGGTGGTATTCGCCATCGATAAATGGAAAATTGAGTGGAACCGCCGAGGCAATCTTGAGCTGAAACACGTTCCGACGAGAAGATTAGAGCCACTGCTCCTGTCCTAGCTCGTCATCCTGGGAAAAGGGTTGAACTGCCTCCGGCGACTTGGAGTTTACGAGACCATCGACGCGTTCGAAACAGGTCCCCGTTGCGCGACCGTAAAACTTAATTGCTGCTGCAATCCGGATAGAGTTGTTCATCTACACTAGTTTATGTATGTGTGTCCACTACTTTTCCTAGTTTTCCGGAATTGCAAGGGGATGTACGCAGAACGTGCACAGCTTTCTAATTCTCTTCCGAACAAAGCGATCCTCAAAGTCGGTATTATTCAGTATAAACCTTCGCTCGTGTGGGGACATTAAATCATTTTAAGGGATCGTCCATAAAATACGTTACCAACTTTGGGCCATTTACCCCCTTCCTCTCACCCCCCGTCCTTGTTGACAATTGTGGTTTTGATTTTGACCTCAAGTCTCTTTCGAAAGTAACGCATTCTTTAGCTAAATCCCGATTTTATGTTTATTCTGCTTTTTTATTTTTAAAGCGAGTTAATTTGTGTAATTTACCAATAAACAATATAGTTCTTCGGTAGTAAATTAAGAATTAAAATAAGAAAGAAATTTTCAGTATAAGTATTGAAATAAAGCAAAAGGTTAACTTGATTTATAACGTTACTTGTACTGAACACTCCCCCTCATCGTTACAAACTGTGGGTTTGTTGAAACTCCCCCCCCCTCCCTTAATTGATAATGTAGTTTATGGACAGCCTCTAAGTACTTGGATCAATTTGTAATAAATTAATTCTTATCTCGGAAAAAAACTGCTATGATTGTGACAGCCACAAAAATAGTAAAATATGATGGTACACTACAATTTGTGGTTGCCACAACAACAACCACAGTCACAACCATGTGACAACTATTATTAATCAGTTGCCACAACCACATATGGTTCTGTCAATGAAAATCATGGCAACCCCAAATTAGTATTTGTACCATATTTTACTATTTCTATAGTTGTCACAACCATAGAGTTTTTTTCGTGTGTTAAATTTCAAATTAGAATCCTATAATTTTGTATCTTTTTTGTATTTTATTATTATTAACAGTTCATTGCACGCGTGTAATATTGCGAGTAACAATAATAATTATAAACTAAAGAATTGGAGAAAGTTTTCCATTAATGTTTGTGAATAGTTTGAAAGTGTCCAGAACGAGTCCATTCGATTCCCTTGTCAATTGCTAAGTCAAGCTAACACCTGTTAATAGGAGTTGGACTGGGAACAGGGTTGTAAGGTGTTTTGTAGACACGAGGTAAGCAGGGTCGTTTCGCGGCTAGAGTGCAACAGACGGCGGTGTCAGGCATGCGACTGTATAAGGGGTAGGTAAAATAGAGGGATGTTGATGAGAATTAGGGGTGGAAGGTCGGATGGGACGAAACCAAAAGGGGTTTCTGGTGGTGGAGGCTGGAGAGTTGCAATCTGTTCTCGATAGCTCCCATACCGAGTATTGTGGTTACCACTTTACAGTCCTCCCCTCTAAATTCAACCTCTGTTTCACTCATCCGTCCCTCTTTCTCTTATCCCGCGCATCCTGTTCTACTCTCTCTTGCCACACTCTCTTCCTCCCACAAAATAACGTGCAGAGCACAACCTATCAACGTCAGGGTAACCACATCCACCTACCTGTCCGCTGGACATTATCATCCGAATTCGGTTTCGTTTGCTAAGACCGATCTTGCTCGTGTTCGATTTTTACGAGCGAAGGCTAATTTCATAAAACTATTTCACGTCACTTACTACTTGAAGGTTCTACGATACCATACGGAAGAAACTGCTTTGGTTGTGACAACACAGAAATAGTAACATATGGAACAACTATTTACCAAAAGTTTTAAACGTTCAAATGAACGAAATATTTTTTCCCAATTCTATTTTATCCAGAAATGTTATTTCAACTAAAAATAACCATAGACATTATAAATGTCTTCCATATTCTTCCATACAAAATTATTGTTAATGCAAATGAATTAATGTTTTAACACTGTTTATAGTTTAAAATACAATCAATACAAAAATTCGTTCATTTGAACGTTCAGAACTTAAACCACATGAACAACTACTAATTTGAGATTGTCATAATCATGATTGTAGTTAGCACAAGCATATGTGGTTTTGGCAACTATTATGAAATAGTTGTGGTAACTATATTATAATAGTTGCCTCATAGTTGTGGTTGTTTCCACATTGTAACTTTTTCATAGTTTTATAAGTAAATCGATATAAACGCCAATTTAACATCAACTGTCACTTGTGATAGAAACTCAATCCTGAAAGCAAAATAAGTAAAAAACAAAAGCAAGCATTGCAAGATGAGAATATGAAAGTAGGAAATGTTAATATATAATACTTTTCCGCTTTTTTTTCATCTCACATATTATATTTTGCATGAAGACAATTTTAGACTCAGTACATGTTTTTTTTTTCTTCGTTTTCTGAATTTCTCCGGGTTTGAAGAAAATAATTTTGCAACCCCCTGCCGAAAATTGAATATAATATCCCATGTCTCATATAACCAAGCTGCATGAGTGACCAGCCGTGGCCAACGCGCCCAGAATTCAGAAAAGCATATTTTGGATGAAGGGTATCGCGAGTCATAAAGCCGTAATCACCGAGCCGAGACTGCCGGGGTCGAAGAGGGCGGCGTGGAGCTGCATCGAGGTAGTAGAATCGACATAGGATTCGAGTTGCCAGGAGAAATGGGAAAATATCCTATAGTCGAGAGGGGCAAATTCATAACTTTGTACCGTCGCAAATTTTACTGCGTACCATAAAATGCGATAGATCCGACGTGTACTGGTTCCGGTTATGTGCGACAAACCAACCAATCACTCGCGTAATTTCGGAGGTGATAAAAGCAATTCGCAAAATAGCGGTGGAAGATGAAAATTGTTTACGAATGGAAATGAAAGAAAACGAGAAAAGAACGGAAGTCTTGTTGCAAACCACATTCAATTCAGGGTAGTCATATAAAGTGAAAGAATCGAAATTCATATTTGCAATATTCAGTTGAGAAGAATATTCGTGTAACAAAATTTTGTATTCTTATTTTATTTTAAAAAAGTCGTGTAACGAAATGTCTCGAGAATCTCGCATATATTGTTGTTGCAAACCTGATTGTCTCTTGAAGTTTCTTAACATTTAAAATCTCTTAAGATCATTAAAATCCTTAAAAATTTTACAAAATTTTTTAAACTAGCTGTGAATTCGATATCGGGTGTTCCATTTAACTATATTTATATTTTTTTGTGCTCATTTTTTCAGCACTTTGCTTCCTCATTATGATAATGTTGCAAATAAATTTGCTTCCTTTGGCACGTTTTGAGATTGGTGGGTATATTGGTGGTACCAATATACCCTAAAAATTACATCAATTTATCTACAACTGTCTTTAAGTTAACAGGCGACAAAAAATGGACACACACACACACACATCCGGACAATTGATTAGAATGTTGTATTAGACATTTATCACGTGAGGAAAGTTTAATTAAACGATTTTTAAAATATTGGAAAATGTATCGAAAACAAAGCTTCCTCTATGAGGAAGCAAAATTATAAAGATCTCTTGGAACCCCTTAAAAGTTTACGAAAACCTTCGAAATCCTTGTAAATTCTACAAAATCTTTTAAAAATCATAAAAATCTTTTTAAATCTCTCAATAAAATTCCCTGAAAAGTTTTAAATCCCATTAAATATTTTAAAAGCCATAAAAATCCCTTGAAATCCGATTGAAATCTGATCAAAGTCGTGAAAACCTCTTAAATATCCCAGAAACTTCTTGAAATTCTTTAAAATTCTACGATAACATTTTAGAAACCTTAAAAATTGCTTAAATTCGTTGAAATCTTTTAAAATTCTTGAAAACCTCTTAAAATTCCTCAAAATTTCAAAATATTTAGAATCCGTTAAAAATTTCTTAGAATTCTTAGCAGTCTCTTAAAATTGCATGAATTCCTTTAAAATGTCACGAAATATCTTAAAATCCTTTCAAATTCTACGAAATCTTTTTAAAATCCTAAAAATCTTTTGAATTTTGTAAAAACCACTTAAAAATTGTCAAATTCCCTTAAAATTCCTAGAAACCTCTTAAAATTTCTCTCTAAAAATGTCTCGAAAATCTTGCATACATTATAATTTCAAATCTGATTAGTTTTGGATGGAAAAATCGGTGATGGAAAAATCGGCTGTTCGTTGATTTCGTTCTAACCTTTGAGCGAAAATTAATAGTAAATTTTTGCCTTGAGCGAAGTAAATTCGTAGGAAGACCTGGATGATCATTTTGCATCAGAATATTTCAAATCGTTTAAACTTGTTTCTGAAAACTCGTGTCTAATAGTCGCTTTACGCTGGCGTACTATTGATAACAGGCGAACATTTCGATTTGCGTTTCGTTCGCTCTAGCAAATAAAACCTGTGTTCACATGGTTGAAACGAGAGAGTTCGGTCGAATATTATTTGCTCGATCTGCTTTACTCCCTGTGTGAGCCATGATATGCCTTTGCCATTTTTTCACGCGGATGTATATAGCGGTTTTTGCAGAGGAATTTGGAAATTTTTTTTTTATTTATATTTTACCCTAAAGCAGATATGTTTGTTCCAAAAGGTAGAAACTGAGAAAATTTATAATTTTGATAATTATCAATGTGTTTTGATTTTTGTAATTTTTCGTTGGTTTCATATATGAAAATTAATAGTTGGCCAGGCTTGACTTTCGAATGTGTCTTTTAATTAAAAAGAAGGTTGACTGAATGCAGTATTTGGAGAAAACGAGAACTGGAAAGCGATCTCTTTCTCGCAAACTTCATGTCCGTTGCAACTTTCGAATTTTGCCTTTGGTACGTGTGTAATTCTTTCATTGATTGGTCCTACTCAAATGCTTTCTCACTTCAGCGCACTTAAGGTGTCTGGTCTATCGACATCGAGGAAACGAAAGTTAATTTCCAAATAATCTTTTATCAATATTTTTACATTCTTATTTTTTATTACATAAATACTTGGCAGTGTACTAATTTAGATAAATTCTTTGATAAATATAATTCTTTAAATGAATAATTCTACGAATTTATTTATTTTACTAATAATTCATTCGGTTAGGACGCAGATAGGGACAAATACGGGAATTGGAACACTTACCTTAATATGAATTTTGTCTTAAAAAATGCAGTGTTAAGGATACAACAGGAATTCAAAAAGATTTCAAGAAATTCCAAAATTTTAAAGAAAATCATGAAATACTTTTGAATTATTTTAAAATTCCTTAAAATGGTCATCACTTAAATTGAAATTCCTTAAAATGGTTATCACTTTAAATTCCTTAAAATCACTAAAAATCTCTTGAAATCCCTTCGAATTCCCAAAAATCTTTTGAAATCTTTTAAGACGTCTTGATATGTTTAAGATCTTATGAAATCTCTTTAAAATCCTTCAATTCTCTGGAATTCTTTGAAAATTGTTTGAAATTCCTTAATATCATTTCAAATCCCTTGAAATACTTAAAAATGTTTTTAAATAACTTGAAAATCTTTACGCTGTTTTGATTTCTTTTTGAAATTCCTCAAAAATTCCTTAAAAACCCTAAAAATCTCTTGAATTATTTATCTTAATTTCTTTGAAATCGCGATTGCAAGAAGCTATTTTCAATATAAGTAATCTCATCTCGCTTTTATTATATGATTTTATTATTTCACTATAATAATGCTGATTGTGAGCCAATGATAGTTTTTTAATTGTTTTTTCAAAGCAACAAGAATCTAAACTTTTACGATTTGTTAAACTTCTGTTAAAGTTATTGGCACCCAAGGTCTTCTTCACCTGAACGGTGTGCGCTAACTTTCAAGTTTCTCAAAGCGTTTGAAAAGCAAGATCTTACTTCGCAAGTCAGTCTAGAAAACTCCTCAGTCGCAGTTTTAATTGATTTTCTTGCATTTTAATTGATTTTTGTTTTTTGTTTTCTTTTTTGTTTTTTTGTTACACGCAAGCTGCTTTTTTCCCTTTTGCATTCTATAGCCAGCACTTGTTCAGTCAGCTACAATTATCTCATCAGCGTATCGCTTTCTTTTCGAGAAATGACACGTGTGTCCATTCTTGATTATCACTCTGCCATATTTAGTACGTATTTTAATGGAATTAGTGCAGATTGTATGTTCGCATACATACGATATTATGCAGACATGCAAAACAAGCGTGTTTGCATATTGAATAATATGTGTCAGGTTCGCTGCCGTCCGAATGCATGTCCACCATCTGGTGACTCTCAAGCAAATGCTTACTCGCTTGCTTAATTCGAACTAATAGTGACACTTGTGAATTGTGTGGAGTAGAGTATTTACGTTGAAATAGACGAGATTTCTCATTGACATTCTGAAGACACCATATTATTTAAATAAAAAATTTCCCTAAATTGTTCTTTATGAAAGAAAATAAAACCACCGCTCGAGTGACATGCATTACACTTTAATTAAATATTTGCACGAGAAAAGTTATTTCTACGAATAAATTGAATTCCATAAATTTAAGTGATATTATTACTATAAAATGTTTAAATAATTAATATGTACAATTATTATATATTAGTGTGTGTGATAATCACACTCACAGGTTGAGCTTTCCTTCATTTAATTATATATTCTCAATTTTAATACACCGACTGTTAAAGCTTAAAGCCCTATAATCATCCTGTGCCGTTTATCGCATTCATTTCATACTAAAGTGATGATTAGTACAGTGCCCTGCAGATCACCAACATTAATATTAATTCAAGTCAAATCCTGCCCATAAATACAATCCCCTCGTTGTCGGTGACAGACAGTTCAGTTTAGGCCTAAACAGGCAGCTTATAATTCCTTTTTATATATAGTGTTTATATTTCTTTTAGCTTGATGGAAAGTGCTTGAATTGGAATTTGCTTGAATTACTTTCTTAAGAAAGTAATTTTTGTAGCATTACATTTTTCTGCGCGATTCGCCTCGACCGCAAAGAAATGTGTATATGAAAAGAAATCAATCCAGTAAACGGCCGTTGATTAAAAATTTCAATAGCGAACGAAATTAAGTCAACTCGACGGCGAGTTGAAGAGTACTTGTGTCATCAAGTAATTATGGCTATTGCGGAAATAAAATTTCACGATTGACTTTGAACAGTTCACTGCGTGTAATTATAATTAGCAAACGTCTGGATATCTAACTTTATTTCGTATCCATGATCCCTATATGATTTCCATTAAAGTTTAATTACATGATTAGCAACTTCAGCAACTAGTTTGGTTTGTAAAATAAGTCACTGCTAGGAGTTAATGTTTAATCCATAAATAGTTTGCTTTCTAATAGAATTTTGGAATCAATATTTACTCCACTTATAGTGATATATATGCCAAAACACATGTATTTCTTAGAATGACCACATTTCTTCATCGCAATTTGCTACACTTGTCTCGGTTTTATACATATATCTCGTTATTCATTTTCTTGGTACTTTATATGCCCACGTACTTAATTTTCTTTTCATTTTATATACTTTTATCTACAGCATCTTACACATTTCACAAACAACACGTGCTATTTCTTTAATTTCATTATCGTTCTTGAATTTAATTAAGCAGCTTTTCAACTTTTCCTAACTTGAATATTGATCTTTCAAAAATTAGTGTTTAATAACGATACACCAGAATGTTTAACGATCCGGGAATACGGGAAAACCGGGAATTTCTCGATATGTTTCCTGACAACATTAAAATTACGGAAACTGGATTTGTTCATATTATGGTAATTACCCCATTCCCTTAAATTCGTGATTATCATATCTTAAAAAAGTCTAGTTTATAATTCTCCTCCGCGATCATTGGTCAACCAGTAACTGATCTTTTCGTCTAATGAAATGAATCGTATCAGTATTCACCCTAGTTAGGGATTAAGTAGGGTGAAGTAGGTTAAGGAGGTACCATCGCTACAAGAATTTTCATTACCATTTCAATCAAACTTTCACGATATCTAAATATGATCACCAAAAGTAATCAGTTAAAATCTCAGAAGCCTAGGGTACTTTATAAATAAGTTATTAACTTTTTTCATTTCGTCATATTTAACATTGTTTCTTATGAGAGATGGCATAAAAAATAAAATAAAATATAAAATATTTAACATTTTAATGTTAAATATGACGAAATGAAAAACGTTAATAACTTATTTATAAAGTACCTTAGGCTTCTGAGATTTTAACTGAGTACTTTTGGTGATCATATTTAGATATTGTGAAAGTTTGATTGAAATGGTAATGAAAATTCTTGTAGCGATGGTACCTCCTTAAGTACCTTCTCATCATCAATGAGAACATATTGGTTTTACTTGTTACGAAAACATATAAAATACCGAGCATATTCACTCTAAAGGACTAAAGATCCGATTTACTTGTCGAAAATATTCAATCCCTCTTGGTTCTCCTCTCGCTATTCTCATTCTGTCGAGGTTATTGCTGTGATCAGAGAGTGCGGGGGTTGATTTTAAAACCCTACCCGTTCGAGGGCAGGGGCTTGCTGTTCAAAAGAGGGTTCGGACTGAGGGGATGCGGACGCGATGGAATATGCGCTTCGATAATACAATTTACGGTCGCCAACGAGGGTCTATAAATTTTTATGGTGATCAGGTAGGTAGTATACTGGTTGATATACCATACTCTGCACGGATGCTGCCGTATGCATTGAGAATTGCGTGAGTTGCCCTGGGCCGGTATTGAAGAGGTAGAATAGTGGTGAGGGGATTCGGGGTTAGGGGTTGAGGCACAGGTGTTGGACGTGGTTAGAATGTGACGAACAATCTCCGTGTGAACAGACCTTTGTGGCGTGCATCAATCGTAGATAGCGTTCGCCTACCTGTTTGCAACTCCACCACCGTGTCCACAGAGAAAAAAACCGTATTAGCGCCGTGCTCGGCGGTCAATTTTTTTATTATTTGTTTTTTTTTGTTTTTTTTTTATTTTGTATAAAAATATGTGCAAACCATTGCGGGAGGAATTCACAAAAGGGATTCCTTGCATAAATCCACATGAACGCACAGTGAAGCTGTACCGAAGTTAGCAATGAAAAGAGTTTTCAAGAGCTTCGCGGTCGTAGGCATATTACGTGAAAACATATGGAAGGTCTTTTATTATATATTCTTTTTACTTCAGTTTTTATAGGAATATAAGGTATATAAGGGAGAAAGAGATGTACTCGAGATGTGAGAAAGAATATCGAAATTATGAGGAAAATTCTCTTACTGAAGGGGCGTGATTAATTAACCTTTTGAGGATTGTGGAAAACGGTGAAAGAAGAATTGTAATTAAATGTTTAACTGACGCAGCTCAGATGCGAAATTCTTATCGGAAAATCTTCTATTAGGTTCTTTAGAAAGATTTTACTTTCTGGATTTAACTTGACTGGTTACAATTGTTTAATAAGGGATTGTTCGTTAAAAGTAGTCTTTGACAATTCAGGATCGTGAAAAAAGGATCGCTAGAAGTTAGGGTAGTAAAAATAGGTGTATCTTCTATTGGATGAAAACAGTCGGTTGTTTCGAGAGAATTTTCGCGAAAAGAAAAGATTTAGAAGCATCGAAGACTCATCACGTCAACATTTCACGAGGAGCTCTCAAGGAGGGTAAACGATGGAAAGAGCTTTCGGAGAAAAGTCTACATCAGCTTCTATACCGAACCAAGAGTTAAGGAATCGTGCTTTATGTCTCGTTTATAGCATCACGTTTCTAAAGTTGTTCATCACGTGTCGGCGGATTCCGTGCCGAAAGGAGGCGTTTTCCCATCTTGTACATTTCTCCTTCATAATTTAATCAACATTTCCATAAAGAAATCAAGACTACTTCTATTATGACTCTAACTTGGTAAATGATTGCTCTTCATTATCACGAAATTATGCTAACATTGCTAATTAACTGTAAATTACTTTCATAATTCCAGTTAAATAATTGAGCATCTTCACAAGGTATGGAAAACTTCACAAGCTATGGAAAATTTCAAAGGTATGGAAAACTTCGCAAGTTATGGAAAACGATCTCGCTTGGCTGAAATTCAAATTGTGCATTCTTCTCACTGAGTTTCGATGCAACTGGTGTCATAATAAGTTTTTATTCCTGGAATAACCAGGTGTGAAAAAGCAGGAGACACCAAGGACCTGAAATAGCCGCACGTGATGCGCTAGTCCCATCATTTTATGCAAATAAAAGCAGAGGACGCTTGATTTCCCCTGGTGTTCCCTTCTCGTGACTCGTGGTTGAGAGTCAACTATGGTAAACTGGATTGGGTTTGCTATCCGAGGCGACGCATTCTCGAATACGTTTGCACTCGCAGATTCTGAGTCCTAATATTCTTCCGCTTCATTTGCTTGAACCTGATCCTCCTGGGATGTTTCCAATTTGTTTAATTCTTTTCCAAACTTTCACTCATTTCTCACTCTCACATTGTCACTGTGCAGTATATCCACAGTATATGCACTTTTCTAGGAACGATGTCAATTATGAGGACGCAAAGGATATGATTAAGGAGATGATAATTGTCTTTGATAATTGGAACGTTTACTCACCTAAAACAACGAAAAGAACAATCGCGAAGCACGACATCCGCATGTTGTGTGCACGTTAAATGTATCACTTTATAGGAACCAGTTACGAACTTGACCAAGTGGTGTCCACGCGGAAACTGGCCGTTTTCGAAGGGAGACGTCAGTAGACTTGGTACCTGAAGCAGAACAGCAAAGCGTTGGCGTATGGTTTTGCATCGTTCTGTATATTCCTCACGTGGGGGAAGAAGGAAAGGACGGACCGCGAATCGAGACACACTTCTTCTACAAAGCTAGCGATCATCGCTAGACGGTAAACGCTTTACAGACATGGTTCACTGTGAAACCATGCCGGCAGCGGTAAACTCTTGTTTTCCGCTACTTCCACAAATTGAGCAAGAAACGAAAATGTTGTCGGAAACTGAACACTGGAACTTGTCACAATGAAATTGCAGGACCTTATATAGAACAGTTGTTCGAGATTTCTAGCTCAGAGCTAGATTAGATAGGAAGATTTGATAACATTTTTACCCTCTTAGAGAAACTTTGAAAATGTGTAGTAATTGTGGAGAAAGGGTTTAATGGACCAATAAGGACATCATGCAGTCATTTTTAGAAGAAAGTTATGGTTTGGAAAAGTTATGTTTTATTTGTAATTTTTATCAATTTTAAGTTGATTGTGTTATAGTTGCAAGATCTAAATTCGCAGATTTTAATAAGCTGCATCTCATGTTCTACCTTCTTTGAACAAAATTGGACTTTGTGTTTTAGCTTCCGTCTTCCCATTTTGGACTTTATTTTCATCCTTCTTCGCAGTATTTTAAGTTTTATCCTCTCGTAAACTTGCCGGAGTGCTGAGAACCGTCAGATATAGGCATATAACAATAATTACGCTACGCAGAAGCAAGAGAGGCGTTGTCATCTCGCTCTATTTTTTTTTTCTCTCTTTTTACTTCTTTTTTTAATCCTAAAGCTCTCCTTGCTACTCTTAAAAGCAGAAAGAACAGAATTGTAAGAGATTTCAGAAGGTTTCTAGGAATTTTAAGATGTTTCTCAGAATTTTGATAGATTTAAAAGAGCTTTTTGAAATTGTAAGGGAGTTTAAGGGATTTTACATGTTATGGTGGAATTTCAAAGGAATTTTAAGAGACTTCAAAAGGTTTCTAGGAATTTTAAAGGATTTTAATTGATTTTAATTATTGTTGGAAATTTCCAAGAATTTTAAGAGAATTCAAGAGATTTTTATGATTTTTAAAAGATTTCGTAGAATTTAAAAGGATTTCGAAGGTTGTCGTAAAATTTTAAGGAATTTCAAGCAATTTTTCTGATTATTTAAAAATGTGGAATTTTTAAGGATGTTCTGTAATTTGATGAGATTTATAATAATTTTAAAGAATTTTAAGAGACTTTTCTAATTTCTAAACAATTTTTAAAGATTTCATGGAATTTTATGAGATTTCTAACGATTTTAAAGAGGTTTCTAGCAATTTTTAAAAATTTTCACGAATTTGAACATAAATTTCAAGAGATTTATGATTTTGAAGATTTTTATGGAATTTTAAGGGATTTTCAAGAGGTTTATAGGAATTTTAAGAGATTTTAACGAATTTTAAAGGATTTGGAAGGTGTTCGTGAAATTTTAGGTGACGAGCAAACAAACACACGCACGATTATTTTATTTTCCTCCTCACAAGTTCAAGTCACTCAAATACCAATCAGGTTTATGACAAAATATGCAAGATTTTCGAAACATTTAGTTACACCACGTTTTTAAGATATATATGTAAAGAATATCTATTTATTCCAGGTGAGTAATGTAATACTTTCATGATCTTGTGAAAATATGAATTTTCCTACGCTTTTTGCAAAGAAAATTTTCCCAAAAGATGCAACTTTAAGTTTGCAAACAATGCCCTGACTTCTTTACGTATTCATGAAACATGGAAGTTTTGTTTGTCCGGAAAAGGCTGTTGTTATGTGACTCCCAAAGTAAGTTGCCACACCTGCCTTCGAGAAAATGTGAGTACACATCCAGGTGACAAACGATATCAGACACCATTGTTCTTCAGGTTGGAACTCTTTTAACATTTCGACATCTAGGTAAGTAAGAGTCGATGTTACTTGAGACATCCCCCCCCCCAAGCTACAGGTCGTTTTATTCGAGCAAAGGTCTCTCAACGGAAGTTCATTGTTTCTGATCTTGGCAGTGCTGCATAGCTACCTCTTTTTGTATAGAAATCTCCTTTTAAATTTAGAATCTTCTGTAACTTTGAATCTTCAAAGAGCCAGTTGAAGATTGCTAACAAGTTGCACAAACTTACGCACAAAATGTCGACATTGTTCCGACTGACTTCCAAGTATCTTCATATTATTAACGTATTTTTATTTTATTTTATTTACGCATTTATTTTATTTTTTTGATCCACTTAAAAAAATTTATTTTCACATTTTCCCTCTGCCTCAAATTAGCCCGTTTAGACGCTGATATGGTGCTAATTAGGCGAACTAATGTGATGCTAATTAGGATTTAATTAGCCGAATTAGACCGTCTGGATTAGACGGACTAAATTCAGCCCCCATTGAACTTAATCTGCCCCATCATTTTTCCACACTAGATTTCTTTTTACAGTGAAATATAAAAAAGAAAATGTAGGTAGAGGATTGTCTGCACATTTCCATAAAACTCTAAAATGCCTATTTAAACGATGTAGCTTTAAGTAACTCAATGTCACTCATAATTTAAGAAAAGTCATAAAATCTCATGCTTTGACTTGCTCACTTTCTGAATGAGAGGAAAAGTAATGTTTCATGGAACCTTACGTCACTACAAGTATGTTTGGGTGTTTGACAAATCAAAAATTTCCATCGGAATGGGTTTTAGGTGCGAGGTGTCAAACTGTCAAATTTATTTCGATGTCTAACGATCAATAACTTTCCTTTCGTGTTCCAAATCGGTCGTCTATTACAGTCATCAATGTCCATCGATGAATGCAAAGTTTCGCGAATTTGAAATATCCATTTAGCATCTTCAACAACAGAAAAAGAGAAATTAAACGATATTATGAAATATCTTCCTTGATTTCCAAACTCGCTAAAGTAATAAAGTAATTTCGATAAAGTACATTATAATTTTTATTAAAAATACTTCTTTTAAAACTACGACTTACAAATGATCCATAAATTGCACTTTTCTGTTGTGCAAAAAAACGATAAGAAGTGTGTTCATCAGGTTCACTTCACTCGGTGAGATGGACATTATCAGATTTAGCGGAAATTGTTTTTCGCTTAAAATTACTGATTGAACCGAGAGCCGCTTCTTGGCTGTGATTCCGATTTAAATAATTCAATGCTCTATCGGATCAACCATTCTCTAAAATACACATCTTGAAGAAAGTAGTAAAATGTCTTTCCGACATTCACCCACTCGAATGATGAGAATTAATTCTTAAGCTTACCACGACGAAACGTCTTTATAGTCCCGATGGAATTCTATTTATACTCTATTGGAATAATCGTTAGCTTACGAAAATCCACTAACGATTCATTCGACGATCTTTAAAAGGAGTAATCGGTTGAGAGTGGATGAATGTGTACCTGCTTGGAAATTGTCATTTCTATTGGGAGTCAAACCGAGAAAGTGTCGAAGAAGCTGTCGCCTGTCGCTCCTGGATCCCATTGAGGATAATAAAGAAAGACGTCTGGAGGAAATGGCGGTTCCCGTTTTTCACTTTTCTGATAAAAGTGAGCTGTGTGTTACCATCCCGGGAAGAATAGACGACGGACCTTCCATCGTATGATTACTCTCAAATTATTCGAATTTTATGGAAGCGCTGAGTACATTTTCCAAATGAAGTTCTTCCTTTTGAATTGGATGAAGCCACTCTGAAAAAATGTATACATAATATATATATTCGAATAAAATCTCGGCTTTGTATCTACATTCGTGTTAAAGGTGTGAAGAAGCAACAGGGTCTATTCATCAGTCGTGTACAACTCTTTCAGGCAGAACGACGTTATAGCATACTCACATCCATTTGTGCTTGTGTAGTACCTTTGCGAAATTGAAGCGTAGATAGCATTTTCTATTCAATGTTAACATTTCTCAGATATGATGGGGATTGTAGAAACTCGAGCATGATACACTGCTCGGGCCTAAGGAACTTCTGGGATAAGGCCGTTGTGTAAGAATAACTGCAATTTTTATGGAAAATTGCCGAGAAGCTAAAGAAGATCCATTTCTATTAGGGTGGCTAATTAGAAATTTAAAAAATTCCCTTTTTCCCCAGTTTTTAATGTTAAAGCAAATTGTTTGGTTTCAAAAACAATGAAATATTATTTGACTTTGAATTGGGCCCATTTAGGTGGCCGCCATTTTGTGATTTTTCGAAATTTTGAGGTTTTAACAATGAAAATATTTTAAGGATTTCATGCAAATGTTTGATCTCGGGGACGAAATGATTCGATTTAAAATTGAAAAAGTTATATGCAGAGTTTTTGTTTTTGGATGATTTCGCATTAATCTCACAGGGAAAAAAGAAAATGGCTGAATTTGACATTTAAAATTAAAATAGTCAATTTGCATTCTAAACGCATTTTTTCTGGAATTTCGTAAGTTTTACTATTTCAAATTGTAATTTTTGCTAGGAAAATTGTAAACTGCTATTTTCGTTCAACAGTTGGTTGGCCTAACCATAGCTTTCTCTCCGTGTATCACGTAAAATCCCTTGAAATCCCTTGAATTTATTTTAAATCATCACCACCTCTAAAAAATCTTTACATTTTCTTAAATCCTGTAGAATTCACTAAAAATATCTTATCTCTTACAAATCCTAAAACATTTTTGAATTCTTCAACAATTCCTTGAAATTCCTTAAAATAACTTAAAACCCTTCTAAGTCTTTAAAAATCCAGTCAAATTTTTCGTAGTTCCTTACAATCACTTGAAATTTCTTCGTAATCCCTTAAAATTTATTGAAATCTTTTAAATCGTTTTTGAATCATTCCAAAATCCCCTTACAATCGCTACTTTTTTCTTACTTAAAATTGAAATTCTTAAAAATTCCTAAAAAAGAAAAAATATAGTCTCTAAATAAATTTTAATATTGCAATGAAGCAAATGACGCATTTTTTGGACAAATTTTAATCACCTTGAATAATTTGAGAACTTTTCCACTAATTTTGACCAATTTGACTAAAAAAAATTTGTATTGCTCTAGACACAGTGATTCTTTAGATTATTATCTGATGCATCAGAGTAATACATTATTTTACGCGGACAGTACTGTCATCCGATTCATCACGCCCATCACGCCTAATGTTGATTGATGCGCTTGAAGAATACTGATACCCTGAATAATGTATCTGTTTAAGATAGTGAAATATTTTATTAAAAGTTTTGATAAGCTTTTATATAACTAGATTTGCCTGCAAAACGAATTTCGTTTCTTGGTGACTGGTCTCGAAGCAACGAAAGTGAAGAAAGCAGTACATATTAAATTGAACAGTTACTTTCAGTCTTAGCGATAAAAATTAATACCATTTATGCAACCAAGTTATTACCAGTCTAGTCTTTTCTGCTGCAAACATAACTTGCTTACCATAATTACACAATTCAAATAATATTAATTTTTAAATGCGTAAAACAGGCAACAGATTCAAATTACATCCTTTTTCTTTGTTTAGTAAAGTTTTTTTTAATGGAACAACAACAACATGTATTTCTTTCTGGAAATTGAGATCAGGTGCTGCTGCACATGCAATCGCGTTGGGTAATCATGGCATAATATAAGAATATTAATTATCTAATGACCGAATCACCACAATCTTCGCTTCTGTATAAGGTTCTATAGTATCAAATTATCCCCTCCCCTCTCGAGCCGCTTCTCCTCGATACTTCCTTGGGGAATAGAGGGATTAGAATTACACGGAAGGCACAGAGGTTTCTCACGATAGACCCTAAGTACATGTATAAATGAATGAAATCACGCTCTCGTGCACTAGATCAATCATATTCATTCTGATTCTGATACTGCTACCGGGTGCATGACTTTTTAATCAAGCGTGTCTTCAATATTCATCAGTATTCATGTCATGGAATTCACATAATGGCCTCTTTCATCAAAAGAACATTGGCTATTAAAATTAGTTTCTTCACATGTCGTTAAACTCCTATTAGACTTTTACCTGTTTAACTTTTACTTTTTGTTTTAGTTTATTTATTATAGACTAGCAAAGAGATCTTAAGTGATCCTTTAAGGAATTTCAAGGATCATGTAAATTTATCGAAATTTAGAATTCCCAAATTTGAAAAATCACGAAAAATAGAAATTTCCGAAATATAAAACTCCCAAAAGAAAATAATACCCAATAGCCATCTTGATAAATAAATCTATTATTTTTTACTTCACGAGATTAGGCGCGCGCTTGAGCGCGCGTGTTTTGTCTTTAGATACTGAAATCACAATTGAAATTCGCGCGCCAAATTAATTGACCAATAAGGTTAACGCACTACGCATGAAGTTAGCTAAAAGGTAATGCCTAATGAGGAACGCAATGTGAAGTTTTCTGAAATGCATGTCTTTTTTAGAAAAGGATACCATATATATTTTCATAATTTATGTTTCTTATTTGTTTCAGGTAAGCCTCATTTACAACAGTAATTAACGGTATTTGGGTTAAGCATTTTAGGTAAGGAATATGCTACTTTTGAGTTTTATTCCACACGAAGTAGAATATAACTTTTCTAAAAGTCTGAAATTTTGTTTCTTCTTTCTTACATTTTCGAAGATAATAGCTCATTTTAATTTTAAGGGCATGTAATATTTTACCATAAGAGTCAATAAACCTTCGCCTCATATAGACAAAGGTTTATTGACTCTTATTAGCTAAAAATATTTATTATTATGCATGTATAATTGGATAAACTAAATTGCTCTTATGGTAAAGTATCACATGCCCTTAAAGTGCATTTTCAAATGTTCATGCAAGATGCAATTCACCAGTCATCTAAATTCAAACGTCATTCTTTATCTGCAAAAAGTCTATAGTTTTGCAAGAAGCTGTTTCACGCGACTAAGGCCTGAAAGCTCTCGATTTCTGCTCCAGTTAAGGGCACGCTTGTTAGTGTATCCGTTCTCATGAGACTCGATTATTGAGCAAATCGTCTAAGAAAGTGAAAGGACTGATGGTAAAATATGGAGGTCTTATCGACTAACGTTCCTAGCCTGTCCCTTTACATCTTGTAATATAAATTGCAATTCAGGGTTTGGCATAATCAATGCAATCAACGTCAAACTTTATTACCAATTTATAAAAAAAGAACTCGATCGTAATTTTATTCATATTACATTTTTCTCCTGGGTAAAATAATTATCTCGAATTATTTTTCATACTAAAACAGTCGTGTTATTGCAGCGACAAAAACATTAATTGCTGATGTAGCGCTCAGTTCGTATTTATTATTCGACAGTATTTTGTTTTGTTCCGCCGTCAAAAGTTGACTTAAACCAGAAGCGACTTCAGAGATATTGAATTTATCATCACTCTGTGAATTCATTAGTCGTAACGCCTCGTTCACTTTATTATAGCTCGTGTGAAAAGCTTGAAATTTACTTGATGACATTGTAATACTCTTGATTAATGAATTGTATCTGACATTAACGAAAATCACATTTCTACTATATTTTTATTTGGAACAAAATACTTTTGCAAGAGAAAGTTTATCAACATTCTTTTTAACTCAATCAATTTTTCTTTTTAGATCAATCTGTATTTTCACATGTATTCTTTATTCATATACAGATTACAACTCTGATTTACCGCACTCTTTTTAAGCCACGCCCCCTGTGCACGAATGAGTGAGACACGAATATTTTCGGACGTCTTCGGGCCTCTTCCAGTATGCCGTAATTGAAAAAAGACCCGAGGTGGGGGGTGTTCTATAATTAAAATTACATTATAAAAAAATCAAATTATTATGCCTATTCTATAGGGTGTTCAAAAAGAAACATTTTTCATCTTTAGACTTTTTTTCATATTGTGCGTTGTTTGGCTTCCAATTTAAGTTTTCTTTCATTTTTTTGGATTTTCAAAATGTTATGTCTTTCAATTTTTTTCTTTTATCCAAAAAAGTCATTGGGAAAAATTGTTCGACTTTTTGAGTACTACGAACATTCGTGCATAGAATTTGTAAATTAAAAAAAGTGGTTTTAAAAATTTTCAAAATACTGCAACTTTTTGAATTTTTATCCAAAATGTCTGGCCAACGAACTTGACCTTCATTTTAGGACACTAAAAGAGTATACCAAAGGCCAATCCAGTCGGTCAATTCTTTCGAAAGTTATCGTGCTCACAGACTAAAAATCTACAGACAGACAGACAGACAGACACATTCGTAAAAACACGTTTTTCAGGTTCAGGGGGTCCCAAAACGTGGACATTTGACAAAAACTGGGGGGATCAAATTTTACACAAATCTAATACCTTCTGTGATGAGAATGTAATATAAATTACAAATATAAAAAAATAAATCAAAATATAAAAATATAAATTATGTATAAAAAATATATACTTTAATTAAATTAAAAAAAAAAACGTATAGGTTCAAGCGTCCTGTAAAGCGCAAGATTCACGGAAGCACAAGCGCGCAACACGGAGCGCGAAGCGTGCGATGAGTATGTGCCTGCGAAGCGGGCAGATTTTTACATTCTCATCAGAGAAGGTATTAGATTTGTGTAAAATTTGACCCCCCCAGTTTTTGTCAAATGTCCACGTTTTGGGACCCCCTGACCTGAAAAACGTGTTTTTACGAATGTCTCTGTCTGTCTATGTGTCTGTAGATTTTTAGTTTGCGAGCACGATAACTTTCGAAAGAATTGACCGATTGGATTGTTCCTTGGTATACTCTTTTAGTGTCCTAAAATGAAGGTCAAGTTCGTTGGCCAGCCATTTTGGATAAAAATTCAAAAAGTGGGAGCATTTTGAAAAATTTTGAAACCACTTTTTTTTTTAATCTAAAAATTCTAATGACGTACGTTCGTAGTACTCAAAAAGTCGAACAATTTTTCTTAATGACTTTTTTGGATAAAAAAAAATTGAAAGACATAACATTTTGAAAATCCAAAAAAATGAAAGAAAACATAAATTAGAAGCCAAACAACGCACGATATGAAAAAAAGTCTAAAGATGAAAAATGTTTCTTTTTGAACGCCCTATAGGATACGCATAACAACTTTTTGAATTTCCTTAAAAAATCAAAAATTCAAATTTTGAGCCAAAAAACGCGAGACGCAGAGAAAATGATAAGAAACATAATTATTCGCCTTAAAAAGATCTACAAGTTCTCCTGTGGCTATTTTTCAATAGGAGGAGTAGTTTTCGTTTTAATCGTGAAAAATATTGTTAAACAGAGCCGAGCGCGGAGCGCGAGGTTTAAATCAAATATCGAGCGCGAAGGGCGAGTGCCCTGATGAGAATGTGCTCCTTAAGGTCGATGGAACCTTAAGTAAATTAGTTAAATTTTGCATTCAAAGCTGTAATTTAATTTAATTTAATTAAATTTTTAAAAATATAAATTACAAATATAAAAAAATAAATTAAAATATAAAAATATAAATTATGTAATTTAATTAAATTAAAAAAAAACATATATCTTTAAGCGTCCTGTAAAGCGCAAGCTTCATTAAGGGCACAAGCGCGCGAAGCGCGCGATGAGAATGAGATTTTTTCTATTCAAATTGGCAACTTCAATATCAAAACTGTGCCATAAGTTAGAGTCGTCTCTATATATATATATATATGTGCCTGATTTAAAACTAAATTCTTCACTCGATCGTCACTGTAATCATAGAGAGTTTAATCTGAGGGAATCCCTTTTCTACTTTACAAGTTTGTACGAGGAAGTGATAAGTCTCGTGAATATATCCTTTTGAATCATTATGAGATGTAAACGAGAGCCTGCCGTGTCTGTCACGCTGAACGCACCGCTCGATTCGTTGCATAGAAAGCGTGATGTCGGACTTTGTGTCAAGCCATTTATAATCTATGATCTCAATCACGTGATTACATGTGTCTTTCTATTCGACAAATTACATTTTTTAAACACATTTCAAGAGTAGAAAAATTCAAAATGCCCAAAAATGGAAAACATGATCAATTTAGTCTAGAAAACATTCATTCTAATTCTAAACAAGCTTTTGATCCTCGGCCCGCCCGAATTGATAGCTTTTCCCAATATTAATGTCACAATATAAAAATATTTTTAAATTCTGCACGCTTTCCAATTTGTGAATTAAGATACATCTTCTAATCTCCTGACAAATTCTAAATCAAAAGGAAGTTTCGTTTAGAAAGTTTAGCCAAAACGATTTAATCAAAATTAATAATGAAACCTAAAATCGTCTAGTCGAAAATTGGAACGAGTGAAAAGATGCAATTAAAAGTAGACTTCTTGGTTTCCCATCTCGGTTTGTAATTACTCTACAATTTACCAACCTATCGTTCGTCTGCCACCATTACAATAATGAATATTATCCTACTCGAGAGCGTGTTATTTGAGCCATACCGAGTGGAGAATCCTTTCGAATCCAATGCTGTCGATATCGAATACGTACAGATCGAATGCGTACGAGTTTGGCTACGTTTATTCGGCAAAATATTCGATAACAAATTAAACGCAAATTCCTCTCGGTATGGTATCAAAACAATTTAGTTGCAATCCAGTGTTTTTTAATAACACGAAATGAATTTTTTCCGAAATTAAACGAGTCTTAAGTGGCATCCTGTTTGTTAATTAATAATCCATTTATCGGTTTAATCAAAACAGTGTTATTGAATATGACAATCAATAGTCGTTAGCCATTACTTTATTATACTGTTTGCATTGTGGATTGAGATGTAAGTTCATGTGTTTGAATAGAGAATTGTTAATTAATAGAATAATGAATGAATTTTCTACTAATGATCGTTATCAATAATTCCATGTATATGCTGGTGGTTATTGGTCTTTTGTCTCAAGAATTCAATATAAATCCGCGAATACGGTTAATGTAGAATAGTATTTGCCACAGCGAATCAACTTAGTTCAAGCAGAAAGACTCAAAAAAAGATTTCGTAATGTGAGCCTCTGAATCTCTGATGCGCGAGTGAAACGATACTGGAATCCTCTCAAATATGTTGGGGCGAAATTAAATTACAATTCAGAATCATATTTGAATTCAGTGAAACATTAAATTATAGTAAGTGAGTTTCGAATATTTTCCCTGCTCAATTTTTAGGCTTCAAGATCGTGATATGAAAATAACAGGCGTGGTTTTAATCGAGATCTACTGTTCTGTTGTATTATATTTATCTAGGTCTACGCCGCAATTTCTTTTCATGATTATTGATAAATCGACTTGTGGTTATGCACCATTACGCAAAGCTTAGTATCAAACCATTACCGGTAACAGGCTTCGAGTTTCATTGATGAGTCAAAGGTGGTCAAGATTCAAGATCAACGCTCGAACGCGACTATTGAACTTCACTGTTGAACACTATTGCCTTAGGCTTAATTCGTTCTTGAGGAATTAATTCAGATATCTTACGTGAAGGTCTTTACACAGAATGTAATATATAACTTAATTTTACGGACTGTGTACGCAATAATATTTATTTTACATGTTTGTTTTGGTATTTTAGAATCGTTTGATGTTTTTAGATGTAATTTGTGGAAATAGAAAGGCATGAGTATCAATGCTGAGTCCCACGCGAATTGAATATAGAGTTATGAAGCAAAAAAGTCGGATTGTTTTGCGAAACCGATTGTCGTGTGTTTTACTTAAACTATTAGATTTGAGGGGTCGATCATATTTTTTTAAATATTTTAAAATTTATTTTAAATTACTTGGAATTAGAAAAAAACATCATGTTATTATAAACCATTTTAGTCAAGAGTCATATTTTTTCGTAATTTTTCATCTCGTGGGTATACCAGATTTGCCTGCGAGTAAATGATTTGAAAAATAAATACCACCGCCGAGGGCTGTTTGCCTGGCATTTTGTCTGCCGTTGTGCTTTTATTGTTCTGCGGTTAGGCAGCAGTAAAATCTTCCAATAATAAATGGCCCTTGTCCGTGGAGCTTTTATGGTCATTCTTAAAATCTCGAAGGAAATGGCAATTGAGAATTTCCGCCGATCCGCCGTTGGCGAATCATATTCGTGATAGTGCATTCGTAAAATTCATAAAAAGTACATCTAGGGTAATTTTATGGACAATTATGGACAGGGGCAATTTTCATTATCTACTAAAAAGATTTACTTCCTTATAAGTGGTACTACAAATGGCTGGCAATGAAGGTATGTACATATAACACAGTGATTGAGTAGACGAGTAGATTTTGAGGCTGAGGTACCCAAATTTTCAACCTCCTTAAATTTCAATGCGGATGTGTTTAAACAACAGTTTTCACTACTTCGAAAGTTCGCATATAACTCATAACAGGATATTTAGATTGATCATCAGGAGATCGATTTTTGATTCGACTTTTTTGCCTCTCTATCATAGGTCGTGATATTTATTAGACCCTCCTTGAGAAATAAGTGATAATTTATACGAGCCGATACTCTGTTTTCGATATAATCGCAACCAGTGTTGCTGATGATCGGAAACGGATCGGAATACTGAAAAAAAATTTTGTGCTACAAAATATTGTTTTGTTGCCTGAACAACATTTTTTTGGTTCAACAAAACGTTTTGTTGAGCCAACAACATTTTGGTTGAGCCAACAAAAACTGTTGTTGCACAAATACCAACAAAATTACTTTTTTGTCCGGATCAAACCTTTTTTTCAGTGAACCATCAAAATAAATTAAAATCCTTCTAAACCTTCATAAATCCAGTCCAATTTTTCATAATTCCTTAAAATGACTTAAAACCTCTTCTAAAATTTATTAAAATCTTTTAAATCCTTTTAAATCGTTTAAAAATCCCCTTATAAAATCGCTACTTATTTCTTACTTAAAATTGAAATTCTTAAAAACTATTAAAAAAAGAA
The DNA here is from genome assembly GCA_904066015.1 of Synergus gifuensis. Classification (NCBI taxonomy): domain Eukaryota; kingdom Metazoa; phylum Arthropoda; class Insecta; order Hymenoptera; family Cynipidae; genus Synergus; species Synergus gifuensis. The sequence goes on along the minus strand of CAJFCO010000129.1, from coordinate 1,475,788 downwards.
CAAAACATAGTCATTAAATAAATTTTAATATATTGCAAAACAGAGCAAATCACATATGTCACAAAACCTATCATGCATTGTATGATGACTTCATTATAAGAGTTACCTTACATTTACAACCCAGAAAATGCGTGAATTTTTGAATTTCCTGGGCAAAAATTTAGTAGACACCCTGACGAACTGAAATTGTCTCAAGCCCAAATACATAAAAATGTATTTAGCCTAAAATATATCCTTTTACTCAAAATTGAATTGATCTCTTACACACATATTAAAGAGAAATGCATCCACACATAAAATTGTGAAATATCATGTGACAGATAGACGGGTGCTTTTTCCAGGATTCGAGCAAGTCCTTCCCGTTGAAATTTGTAAGTGCTCAAACTGACGTCTGCCCATATATACGCGTCCATCACGAGCTCAGGCACTTGTGTAGGTGTGTCGTTTCTCTCGCGCGTGTGTGTTCATTTTCCAACACAAGGTACGTAGGTAAAGTCGGTAAAGCGTACATACGTATACGCCAACGGTGGCCCGATGCCATGAAACTTAAATTTCCTTCGAAACGGCCTGGAGTTACGGCAACGAATGACGGTTCAGAAATTCCTAAGATATCTCTGGGTCTCGCTTTGGCCTGCAACGATACTTCAGGCCCGTGCCGAAATTACCGGCTCCCCTGATATAAATTCGAGTGCATACGTATACACTTATACAGCGAATGACGTAAAACTCGCGGGGGTATCGTTGATGCCAAAGAAGGGTGGTAAAGGGGTGATGAGGAGGATGAGGGGGAAGGGGGGGTGCTCTGTACCTAAATTTGCCGTTTAAATCCCCACCTTGCACGACCCCGCCACGAAATGGCGAGCGTTCGTTCTCGCCCGGAGAGATAGGTGCATCCTGAAAAGGGGTTGGTATGGTGGATGATGATGGGGGTGAGAGAATGAGAGAATGGGAAACTGGAAACGAAAGAGAGAAACAGCCGGAATCGCGGAGAGCGAGGGAGAGTCCCTTTGTATGTTTATTACACCCAGACACAAGTCAATTTCGAAGAAGACCATTAAACGTGATATAATTCTGTTTCCAGTGTTACCAACAGGAAAACGTCTCTAAACTAAATCTAATTTGCATTATAATTGACATTTTTAAAATTGTTTTTAAGAAAATATCTTCCTAATTAGTTGCTTCGGTCATTCATTCATTGATTCAGGACGAGAATGTGTGAATGTGGGAAAAAGATGAAATAGAAGTTTAATTTAATATGAGAGTATCCTCGCGCATTTTAAACAGGAGAATGTGTGTTTTATGTAGGGAAAATAGATTAAGATAGAGCAAACAGCTTTTAAAAATTAAACACACAAGAGTTGAAATTTAATTCGTTAAGTAATTTTCTGGTGAATTTTTGGGTTTTCGGAGTGATTACTTTAGAGGGGGACCAGATGGAGAAAAATAATTAATGATATTATTACTTATTATTAATTACTTATCAAGTAAGGAAAGAGATCTATAGTTTCTCATGTACCCAAAGTTTTGAACGTTCAAATGAACGAAATATTTTTTCCCAATTCTATTTTATCCAGAAATGTTATTTCAATTAAAAATAATCATATAGACATTATAAATGTCTTCCATATTCTTCCAAACAAAATTATTTTTAATGCAAATGAATTAATGTTTTAACACTGTTTATAGTTTAAAATACAATCAATACAAAAATTCGTTCATTTGAACGTTCAGAACTTAAACCACATAGTTTCTTCTATTTTTGCAAATATATAATGAGAATTGCCTATTGTATCTATAACATAACTTGTGATAATAAAAGTTCGTTCAGAAAACTGAAAAAATTTAAAGTCGCACTTATAACCACGTGCGGTTGAACCTAGACGGAATACAAATTACCTTTTATTTTCAAGTTGAAAGAAAGAGAGTAGTTTTTATATGAAAATGTGTCCGAGTTAATTTAACTTTGAAAAGGTGATTTTAGAAGAAAATTTTCAAAACTAAGTTTTAAAAAATAAAAAACGACTAAAGAAAAAAGTAATAACCTCACGAGTAATAACATTTCCGATTTATAAAATACATCAATCTTAAAACCCTCTCCTTGCTCTCGGAAATTTTCATGATAGAGAATTTTCGATGTTATCCTCGAGGCAAATCAGGCAGGGAAAACAACTTCGAGTACTCGTAAAGTTCGTTGATGTGGGTAAGTTCGTGACGTTAGATTCCAGTCAAGCGATATCAACTGCAGGTTTGCGTTTAAAAAAAATTTAAGCGTGAGTGGGTTTGATCTCATCCCTACTAATATTGCTGCTCACTCTCCGCTAGAAATAAACCCTACACCGCCGCTAATAACCCGCTATTATTGTGCCCGTTTTCTCGATGCTCGTACCTATATATCGAGTCCAATCAGCGCGAGGTTTATTGGCTTTTAATTGATTACAAATGACGGTTTGATTGGCTCCCTATATCGTTGTACACCAGTTGTGCCTCAGGATTCTCGAAATTCTGGATTTATTGAGCGTATATACGTTCAAGTATTTCTTTACGGCTATCCATAATTAAAGGATCATGAACTCGATCTGTTATTCCAATTTAACACTTCCATTAGTGATTATGTGGATATTTGAGGGCCTGGATGTTGTATAATAACGCCCTATAAATTTATTTCGCCAAGCAGCGTTGACTCCTGTGCAGTGTTTAAAATAATTTTTTTAATCAATATTTTAAGCTATCATGTTAATATTAACCGATTTGGCTCAAATTTGTTGGAGATCATTTTTTTTGGTCATTCCAACAAAATAGGGGGGTGAGACCAATGAAATTCGAAAAAAAAAAATCCACCAAGAGAGAATCCACCTATTTCTTATTTTTTCTACATCAGGACCGCCCTCATATGTACTGGGAATTATTTAAATTTAAAATCGTGAGATTCGTGATTGAAATTAACCTACATAACTGTAAATGTTACAGCTATATGGCATTACAGGTACTGCAGCGACCTTGATCTCTCTTCACACATTCTCCTTTTCTCTATGGATCGAGATCACGTAATTTCCGAGATCGCTTTTTCGATCGGACTCTCGCTAATCTCGTTTAATCTCGCTGGATGTTCCTTTCAGGATCAGCTAAGCGAATCGTGAGAAAGGTCGTTTCTGGTTCATGTTACAAAGCGAAGGTCGCGATTCTTCGGATCGCGTTACGGTTATATGCCCAAGAAACTTCTCTTCGGCAACTGGTTAAAGAGAAGCCGGACCTGTGCGATGCATTTTAATGTTTCCATTACTCGCAGTATCGAGTAAATCATCTCAAAGCTACTGTTGAGTCTGATATTCCGGAACTTCATTTCCATTTTGTCGATTCTATTACTCCATGAATATAAAATGGACGTAAGGAATAAATAGTGCAATTCATGTGATTCGATGCGCACTTTAAACGATCGCAATCATCACATTAGTGAGTTTTTTTTTTATTATTATTATTTATGCCTTACAGTTACAGGCCTCCCAGTCCCTTTGAGAAAAAAAGAGTATTGTAGCTCAAAACACTTAAAGCTTCTCATGCAATTAATATTGGGAAAATTACCGTAAAATTTCAAATTTGTTCAAAAAATATCTCTAAACGAACAAAATTCTTTTTTTTTACAAAATGGAGGACCGCTAAAAAATGAAATTGAAACAAAATTATAATTTTCACAATTAATAACGTAATTTCGTCAAATTCTTATAAGAGACAGATTTATTTACTATAGAAAGCACGTCATGACAATGAAAATTCAAAAGATTTTGTTATTAATTAATACAGAACCAAAGGATTCCGATGAAATATAAAAAAGTTACTTGCATTTGAAACGTTACAGTCGAATCTATATTTAAAGCCTCAGAATAATTGATTGTTACAAATAATTGACATCCTTTTTACGGATTTAATTAAAAAATGTAACATTGATGGAGTTCATTAATAATTACAGAAATAGAATGAAAACGTATTAGTAAAGGTCGTGCAATTTCCAGGGACGTTTCTAACGGCTTCAAAGGCGTCTAATGCAGCCGCTCTGGCAACTATCTATGTACTATAATTTAATCGACGAGGCTATTAATGTTGCCGTCATCGTGCGTGCACTCACAGCGCTTAACACCAACCCGCTTTTCCTCTACTCTTCTATGCAAAACTTGCACATGCCGAAATCGTTAATTCTCAAGCTCGAGGATGATATTTTACATGAACATTACATTGCGATAAGGGTGAGATAACAGGAAATCGGGACATGTACGGGATTTTTATTTGATGCGGGAATTTTTTATTTTCCTTGAATGATTTAATGATGTAGACAGGAGTTTTTGAAAGGAAAATATCAAAATATACAAAAAGTACAAACTAATTCAAAAGTAACTATAGAATTAAAGTTACAAGGTACTACAAAAATAGTAACTAAATTAAGTTACAGTTATACTGCAAAAGATATTAATATATAATTTTTCAAAATTTTGACTTTAATGCATTATGAAATCTGAACAAATATGTACCAAAATTCTGTACAATATAGCACAGGTTATTTGACGATTTCCATAAGTTTTTTAAATAAGGTTTCTTTAAACTTTTAAATACAAATTGTTATTGCAAACCTGATTGACTTTTGAATAATTTGAAGTTTTTAATAAGGAAAATAAAATAATCACGCACAAGTTGGTTTGCCCTCTTCCCTTAAAATTCCATCAAAATCCTTAGAATTCTTCTTAAAATTTCAAGAAACTTCTTAAAATCTGAATATTATATATTATAACTTTTAAAATAAAATCATGTCCTGGTAATATATGTATTATAATAAATATTATAAGTATCTAATATAATATAATCTATCCATATAATATCTATCTATTATAATAAATGCTATGGCTTATAACCAAGGTTTTAAATATCCAATTTTAATCACAAGTTTTCCTCAGTGTTAGTGTCAATTAAAAAGAACGTTTGTTTCAGTCCAAAAGCCAATCAATTTCATAAAATTATTATTAATCATATAAAGTGTTTTAATTTAAAGAAAAATATATCCGACTGTTCTCGATCAATATCCCATTAACACGAACGCACAAAAAATAATCAACAAAAATCAATGTACGATGCACGTAGGTAGAAAATATCATCAAAATACAAAACTGATTTCGTTGATCGAAATCCTTTGAAATTAATAATCGAAAATGGATGTAGAAGTGCATTGAAATTTAATTAAAATCTAATTCGATTACAGTTATTTGAGTTGAGAGGAAGAGATTGATCAGAACTGAAGGACAAGTGCACGTTCAAGCTTCTCTTGTTTGAACGAACGGAAACGGTCTTCTGAAAATTGTTCACGTCGAAAACATTTAATGTGTTCACAACCCCAGACGTAATAAGTGTTGTATTACACTCCTATAAAACAAATTATCGGCTGGAAAATTGTACAACGACGACTGCTTGGTGAATCGAGAAGCTGAGCACCTTGGAGGGGTTTGATCGTTCAACCAGAGAGGGTTGGTGTTGCACACAGGGTAAAATCTCCGGTGCGTCCTACCTCTTCCCTCCCCCTTCACCCCCTTACTCTTCATTCTCTTGATTCCATGCAGGAGCACAGTTCATGTTGTTCCTGGGATCAAACCTTCTCAGAGTATTCGAATAATAGTCCAACTCACGATAAAGTCGCGCATTCATTCTTGAATGTAACAGCACAAGATTCGAGAGAGGATTCCTTTGACGTCTAAATTCAGAGAAGTTGCATCCTGTACGAATCAGAATATACCCAAAGGGATTAAGAGGAAAAACCGTGTGTCTACCTGCACTCTGGAAAACCTGGAAATGTTAGGGGATTTTTTCAAAGTCAGGGAATTTTTTCGAGAGTACTTAATTTTTTTTTTTAATTGTAACAAAATTAAATAAGGATTTTTACAAGTAGTGGAAAAAAAATATTATTCTGAATAAACTCGTGAAGCAAAGTGTAAGAAAATTTTGGAATAAGTATAAAAAAAGCTATATTGCATTTGAAAAAAAATTGCATTTTTGTAAAGAACTTTATTTAGTTATAAATGTTGTTTCTTTCATAAATGAAGAGAATTTATTTAATAATAATGTGACAGGATTACGTATTAGTACTGTTAGAGTATAACGGATTAAATAAACTTTTTTTTTTAATACATCTGAGATTTCACTGTTTTATCATGAATTATTATTTTTTTTCTAAATTCATTTTTGATGTAGATTCAATTAATAAAATTAAATTAAAATTAAATTAATAACATTTTTCTAAATTAAATATTAAAATGTGTACAAAAAAAGTGATTTAATAATTATTAGATAATACTATAACGGGGGGAGAGGGGTATAAAATTCCTTATTCCATACGTAAATTGACAAAAATGACACCTGGAAAAAACGACGAAATCCTTAAAAATTCATGAAAATCTAAATAATTATTAAAAATTAATTAAATTTCGTCTACGTTCGTTTAAATTCTGCGAAATTTTTTAAAAATTGTAAAAAAATCTTCCGAAATTTTTCAATAATATTCCCTGACACACTAAAATCATTCAAATTCCATAAAATATTTTAAAAGTTAAATAAATCTCATGAAATTTGTTAAAATTTGTGAAAATCTATTTAAATTCCTGTACATTTCTCGAAACCCTTATCATTCTAGGATACAACATTTAAAATCAATTTCTATCCTTTAAAATTCATTAAAATTATTATAAATCTCATCAAATTCCATGAAATCCTCCTAAATTCTTTAAAATACCTTAAATTTCTTAGAAACCTCCTAAAATTGTTCAAAATTTCACAAAATTTAAAATCGCTTAAATTTCCACAAAAATCTTCAAAATCAGAAATCTCTTGAAATCCATGTGAAAAATTCGTGAAAAATCTATAAAAATTCCTAAAAACCTCTTGAAATTCCTTGACATTTAAACTCCTTTTAAATCATTAGAAATCTCATCAAGTTCCATGAAAACCTTAAAAATTATTCAAAATCTTTTAAATCCCTTTATATCTTTTAAAATCCATTTAAATTATTAGCAATCTCATCAAATTCTACGAAATCCTTAATTTCACAAAATCTTTCATTTCAAAAAGTCTTTAAAAAATAATTTTCAAAAAAAATCTTTTGAATTCTCTTAAAACACTATATAATCTTTTAAAAACTCCAAAAATCTTTTGTATTTCGTGAAAATCATCAAAATCCCTTAAAGTTCTTAAAAACTGGATTATATGATCCCATGGGGTCATTTAACCTTCCTGGACCACTTTTTGAGATATTCCGAACTTTCTACTGGAATATTCCAAAAATATTTCTCGAAATATTCACGCTATACGTAAATGAAAGGAACTTATAATTCTTTTTAGCTACCCTAATATGCATCAATACAATTTTAATAGAAATTTCAAATTTCCCGTCTAACAACAGAATCCTTGATCAAAGGAATGTGAACCGCGATTTTAATTCCAAATGAAAACGATGCATACTGCATCCATCTCTCGTTAATAATATATTGCATTTCACAAAGCTGGAGGTTCACCACATTACTATTGATAGCAGTGAATACAACTTAAAATAATCCTCTTTCACTCTCCCTGTGTTTGAATAAACTTTGAATTCCCCAAATTCAAATCGCTCATTCAACTTTCTTAATAGGAGAAACACGACAGTACTCCAGTCCAATCTCCATACCATATATTTCGTTGGTAATCCACCTGCCAAGGTCGTCATTGGGCATATGTTTTACATGCAAACAAATTGGTAAAGATAATTAAATTTATAATCCTCTTTTGGTCTGGATCTCTACTCCCATCTCGAAAGAGAATCAGAGCCCGTGTTTAGCGGTGCGTTCTAAATAAGGTTAAATTCGTCGAACGTGTTGCGTATCCACTGTCCAGTTTATACCGCAAAACGTAAACAGAAAAAGCAGAATATTGTTGAGAGCTATTCCAGATAAGCAACGCGTGCAAGAGGGTGGAAGCGCAAGCACGATTGTCAGACCGAGCGAAGGTAGTTCGGTGTTGCTGAGGGTTGAAAGGGCAAAGGAAGAGGGTAGTTTGACACGGAGCGCTATATAATCAACGAGATACCGTATTTATGGTTGAAAGCCATTCTCCATCCTGAATCTAGCTGACGTTCATTCCTCATTCCTACGTTCTGCGCTGCACAGAGCTATTAAATTTGGAAACTGTATACCAACCTGTGTTACCAGCCACCATCGCTCCGAGTCACCCGGGTTTTATAAACGCATCAAAGTTGATGGTGAAACAGTAAAACGGACGAGCCATCCACACCCGACACGCTCTTGTAATTCAAGGGAGGTCGATGACTTCCTCTGTCCTCAAATTCATACTGTATTCACGCTCAAATTTCTCTAATCAGATGTTTGCTGCACAAACACCGACAAAGCACGACTCTCAAAATATGAAAATAGCCGTAAATGCAGTTTGGATGTCACCTGGCATTTTTTAGTATCTAAAATCAAATTCATAAAAGGTCTGAATTTTATTTAGGTTTACAGGGTAACCACATGTCAGGGATTCAGGGAAGTCGAAGGATTATAAAGAATTTCCAGGCAGATCTGTTTCTCGGATTTTCGAGTTATTATTACAGCTTAATTCCTTACATATGTGTAATTATACATGTGTACGTGATTGCGTGATTCAACGTGCGTATGCAAATGACACGAGGCTTTTCGCCCGATCGAATCTTGCATTTGTGTGGTTTTTAAATTCCATTTAAGCGCATGCAGGTACAAAAAATTAATGCTGTAAAAACCACATCTGGACTGCAAATCGTCGAGAAAATTTGTTATTCATTTAAAAACTGCTTTAAATGAGAATCTAATAGTCACAAAACAAAATATTAAAGTACATAACTCTATATTTATATTTTATTTATTTGAAATCAGGTAAAATACATTTTAAAATCTAATCTGGACATTTTTCCCGATACTTATAAATATTTTCATTACTCAAGGAAATTTAAGATAATTTTTAAATAGTTGTTTACTTTGTAAAATGTAAAGTATTTTCAATAACGGATTTCCTCAATTACCGGATTAAATAAAAATATCTTGAGTAATATAAATCTGTAATTTAAATTAAAACTCTGGTAAAACCACTCTCACCTTTTATAATCAGTCTTTCATTCATTTAATTTGAATTAATATTATTCCCTGTTATATTCAATTTATTTCCTTCTATTCTTTCCTCAAATGTACTTTCCCGTTTGAGTGAAATTATATTTGTACCTTCTCATAGATCTGAAATTTTTACCGTTGAGATTAATTTATCCGAACTAGATACCTTGTCGATTAGGTACACCATCGGAAACTTTCTTTAGTTGCTGCTTTTCTCAGTTCCTTATCGCATCTCGTTTCTCAATAAATCAATTGAGCACTAACCTTAGATAATTTACAAAGTGGGCGTGCCAATCATGTACTCGATGCACACGATATAAACTAATTCTCAGCAGAGAGTTTATTACGGAAGTTAATTTCCTGCTTCAAAAAATATAAATACCTCTTTATGAAGAATAAGAATGTAATTTCTAATCAATTTCAAATGAAATACACATTTTTATCTAATATATACATTAATTTGATTATCAAGAAATGTTTCGAAGATTATTTATTTTCTAAAATTGAAAATGGTGAAAGCAATAATCAAACATTTACAAATACAAATCCTGATACGAGTTTATGTCATTCAATATTTCCTATATTGCGCGATATTGCGGCAAGCAGTTGCCCAAAATCACATGATTTTAGAACTGGGCTTTTGTGGTGATTTTGAATCGAAAAACGTCGAATCGTCACGCATTCGCATACATTTTACTGTCCGCTCTCTGTCCGTTTATATGACTTTTAAAATACCAGGTCTCATAATTTCCCTCCCTGTCCCTTTATTTCCAAGTTTACACTCCATTTTTAATGGTTGCAGTGCAATATTTTATTTTGCTTTTTAGCTGAGCTAAACGGATTTGAGCGTGACGGATAAATTCAAACGAATTCGACGCTTTGCGTGTCTCGAGGTTTCTATTATTTGACGTATACCTTCTATACACACACTCACACACACACAAACACACACAGACATAACACACACAAATACCCATATGTTTATTGCCTTCTACCCTCTTTCCCTCCTCGGTATACATTTGTCAGGTTAAAGTTGATCCACACAAAAATTGACTCGCTTTGTGCGTTCTCGCGCCAATCATTCGTCGGATTACTTCTCTCTTGTTTCTCTAACGAAAGCACGAAAATCTCCTATTTTTTCTGCTCTGACTGTATGCTTTGTCCGTTATTGAATTTTTTTTTATATATATTTTTTTATGAGGCCCTTCGAAACGAGAGCGTTCTTGATTTAGTTTCAGATTTGTTTGACATGCAAAAGAGATAGATTGCGAAGTCTCCTTTTTTGAAAAACAATTACTGCATCCTGTTTTTTTTTTTAAAGTTTCAGACTCTGTTTGACGAATTACTTCATTTTGTGGTTATTCTATTTTGATTGGTTCAAATGGACAAACATGTATTCGAGGATTTCGTGGACTTTTTATTGTTAAACGAATCTTTTTCCTGAAACAATTATTATTATGTTTTTTATGATTATTTTTTACGCTTTCTGCTTCTTTTTGTTTCATTGTGCGAACGCAATTTTAAGCTTAACGAACTGTAACTAATTCATAAATAGAGCAGATCGAACCATCATGTAATTATATGTATACTATTATATAATTATACTGCAAATAAGTATGTTTTAGTTTTGCCTTTAGTTTTTTGTACTTAAGTATCTAATTTCCCGAAACTAAATACTTAAAACATTTGGTTGTGTTTCACTTTCATTAGCACTCATCTTAATTCTGTACATTTTTATTTCAAGATATTTTCATTCTCGTTGTTAATACTATATATAATAATTGTTGTTTCATCTCATTATGAAATTGTCACCATTATTGGAGAATTAAGGCTGAGAGTGATAAATGATTTACAAATACAATTGTTTAATTCATGGAAAATATTTTGAAATAAATTTGTACATTTTGATTTTGAAAACAAACCATAATTAAGAATAATTTGTAAAGTGTTTTAAACCCTCGAGTTTTATTATGAATGACTGGAGAAGTATGGATTAAAATCCAAATAGCCGCGGCCCGTTGAAATTTCATAGTAGGAAAGCATGCATAATACTGTCTGGTTCGAGAGTGAACTCGAGCTGTTGCAGAAAGTGAACCAGTAACGAGAATGAATTGTGGGGTACAAGAGTCGTTTTCACGACAGAGAGGAGTTCCTTGCCGATCGAAGACCGATAGCAGAAACAGAAAGTGAGGTGGTTAGTCGCATACCACTCTTCATATATTCAGATTATTCGTATTCTGTGTGAATACGAGTAAAATTTTCTTTAACCCTTACTAGCTCCAGTTTATCACGATTTTTCAATTGAACATAAAAATTAGTTCAATGAAGATCGAAATCTCAGGCAAGCTCATTAAGAGCAAATGATAAATAAGTATGACGTTCTATTTACCGACTGTACCATGTATGTTTTCTTTTTTTCTTTTTTTATTTAAAGAAATTTTAAGACATTATAAATATTCTCGTGGAATTTTAAAGGATTTTAAAAGGCTTGTAAGAATTTTAAGAAATGTTGATTTTTTTAAAGTGATGATTTTTAAGGGATTTGATTAAAATTTTGAAGAATTTCACAAGATTTTTATAATTTATAAAAGATTTTGTAGAATTTTATGGAATTTTAAGAGGTTTTCAAGAATTTTAAGAAGCTTGCAAAAATTTAAAGAAATTTTGACATTTTTAAAATAATTTTAGGGAATTTAAATATTCCTCGTGGAATTAAAACAAATTTCAAAAATTGTTTTCGATTTTTAAAGGATATTTTGTGAGGTTTTTGTTTCCAAGAATTTTTATCTAGAGATTTTAATGTATTTTAGGGTATTTCAAAGTTCCTTGTTGAATTTTAAAGGATTTCATGAGATTTTTATGATTCGTAAAATATTTTGTGAAATTGTAAAGTATTTCATGGAATTTTAACAGATTTTAAAGAATTTATGACATTTTATAGGATTTTAAATATTATAGTGAAATTTTAACGAATTTAAAAAGATGTTTCTATAGGAATTTCAAAAGATTTCAGAGAATTTTAAGGGATTTCAATAAGTTTACAATAATTTTAAGAGATTTTGACGGATTTTAAGAGATATTAAAATTCCTCGTGGAATTTTGAAGGATTGTAGGAAATTGTAAGAAATTTTTAAGTATTATATAAGATTTTGAAATTTTTTGAGGAATTTAAAGGATTTGAATTGATTTTTAGGAATTTTAAAACAATTAAATTTAATTTAATTTATATTTTTGTTGAAGGTATGTATTTCCGTAACTTTCACGGAAGTGATGGTCAAAAAAAGGTAACCCATTAAGCTTTAAGGATTTTTATGAAACATTAACAAATTTGAAGGGATTTCTTCGAATTTTAAGATGTTTCTAGGAATTTCAATGAATTTTACGAAATTTCCAAGGTTTTCGTAAATTTGAAAGATTTTTACGAATTTTAAGTGTTTGGAAGTGATTTTAAATTTCGAAAGTTTTAAAGTGATATTAGACGAAATCTTTTGTTAAAATTTTAATAGTATTTTTACTGAAAATTTGTTCGCATTTTTAATACTTTTCTGTCTGGGAAATTTGTCTGAAAGTCAGGGAACACCGAACACCCTGTATAAAGAATTTACAGAATTCAATTATTTGGTAATGGACGTCTTTAAGTCCTTGAGCGTAAGTAGAGCGACGCCTTTCGCACACTTACACACACTACCTTGACTTTACCAAGTACCTGTTAGTGCAGTGCTGAGCCAATTCTTTCTTTACCTCTGGAAAATAAAAAAAAAAATAAGTATACGTAGCTAGTAATTCAGGTTACGTCACGAAGCATGCAGAACTCGACCCATTGCGCGAAGTATGTTACAACCTTACATTCTCTTTCGGTATAAGAAGCCGATTCAGATCTTTCAAGGGGAGGGAACTCGCTTTTCTATAGGCTCGATCATTCTCGATAAATCCGATTCGATAGATCGTGTTGAGTAAACGGTTTGATTTGAGGGAATTAACGTCCCTTCAGGGGCTCGTTCATAAAGCTAATAAATTGATTATTCGTATACAATTCTAAGACTGTATTTACAGTTCTCAATTTCTCTCTTCAGGCGACAAGTTTAAGTCACTCAATTCTTAAGCGTATTTGCTTTTCAGCATTGTAAACAAATTTTCGGAAATTATTCGGAAAAAAAGTTGAAACGCTTGTATAATCTGAAGATTTCGAAATTTTCTAATAATGTATTCGAAAATAATTCCGAATTGTAGTAGAGAAAATTTTCGAATCTTGTGGGAAAACGTTCTGAATGGAATAGGAAATATTCCTAATGATGGATCGAGTTATAAGTTAATTTTATCTAGATGAGAATATACTTGTCTGTAATAGTTAAAGTCGTAACATACAATGATTAGTTATTTACATTCTTTGTATGTATCCTCTTTAAATATGCTTCCTGGAAGAGATATTATGGTGATTTTGTAGAGGAAGCGAGCGTTGTGGCCTTATAGAGGCTATCATCAACTGTTAGTTTATTGTCTCAGATACAATAACGAAAATAGAGTGTATGTATACGCTTTCATGTAAGAATCGCGAAATATGTGGATTATACTCAGCCATCCACAGAGGCGGATGCATATATGCGCAAGAAAATGCATACGTAAGAATGCGCACTTTTACTCCCTCGTGAAACATTTTTTCTTTTCGAAATTAAGAGTTTTAGTTGAATTCTCTTAAGAAATATAATATTACTCCGAGATTTTACTCGAAAGACATTATTTTTACTTTGAAAGTCATTATTTTTACTTTGAAAGACATATTTTACTTGAAAGACATTATTTTTTACATTATAACTTTATTTAAAAATATTTGAAGAGATTCTGAAAATATTTCATGGAATTGTGAAGGATTACAAGAAATTTTAGAGATTTTTTAGGAATTTTAAAAGATTTTAAAGTTTTTCGTGGAATTTAAAGTATTTCAAATGATTTTGAGGAATTTTAAAAAGATTAGTGAAAATTGCAAGGATTTCATGAAATATTAATAAATTTCAAGTGATTTCGTGGAATTTTAAGATGTTTTTATGAATTATGATTATTGAAAATTTGTGCGTATTTTTAATAATTCTTTGTCAGGAAAATTTGTCTAAAAGTCAGGGAAATGTCAGGGAAATCGATTTTTGTAATATTTCACAACCTCGGTTTAACGATCTGACATCCTTATCATAATTTCACACGCGTTTCATGGACCGTGAGACGAGTTGCGTGGGCATTTTGCGTGTCGTGCGTTATAACCATCCTTTTACTCTAGCTGCTACTTCATTGTGAAATTGAAACCTGGAAAACGGTTTCCTTGTCCCCACCTTGACAAATGCTTCTTGCATAGCTTAGTTTTATGTGACATTTGTATCTGTTTCTTATTTTCCTAACTATAAGTGTAAACAAGTCAATTTTATAATTGGAAGTCGTTAGGGCTTTTTTCGTGCAGAAAATCCAATATTTATTATATATCACATAATTGTTGGGTATATCTCGGTGTTGATGTATTATAACTGCGAAATTGGAACTGCAGTTGCAACAAAAGTAAACTATGGCCACTTTCGTTTTGTTCCTCTCTTAACATTCTGCGAAAAGTACAAAAAATCGCTTTTTATTACACAAATATGGTAAAAACATATATATCAAAAAAGATCATGGTATGAAAAACATTATTCGAAACTTTGATTTGAAAGATACACAAAAAGACAAATTCTTTCAAAGAGTGAAACTAAACATATAAAAAATTAATTACACGTGTGTACATTGAAGTACCGTTAGTTTCATGAACTGTGTGAAAATAACAGGTTTTGCTCTTGCGAATATTGAAACCACGATGGAGTCTCGTGAAATTGAAAACATGAATGTTTTTTTTTTTTTTTTTTTTTTTTTTTTTTTTCTCGGTGAATTAATTGCATCGACTACCATATTCCACATGGAAATTATATTTTTGATGTACAATACTTGAAGATCTGCATCGAAAATTTTATTTCGTATATGTTTGTAGTTTCACACTATTACACTTCTATGTCATTGCATTTCATAATTTAATAATAATTTCATAATAATGATTCTTACTTCTCTGCAATTTTTTAATTATACTAGAAATTGATATATTATATTCCTATATCAACAAATTGTCAATGGAGAATTTGTAAATCCTTTTAAGGCCGACAATTCTATATTTATTAACATTTTTTTCATATCTCGCATACAACTGCGACCATATGAAGTTAGCTTATCCATTAAAACTGCTACATGACGAACCATAATTCTGGCTGATTAAGGTACGGGATTTGATGCGTATTGCGAATCGTGACATGGCATCGTCTACATTCCTCGTATTTGATTCGATTCGTTGTTTATTCGTTAAATGTATAATAAACAGTGATCACCATCAGACGACAAGAGCAACTTCATTGTGGACAGAATTCAGTGGTCCGGATATTCCTATACGCGTGTCTGCAATTGACTCATAATCCATACATTTGTTTGGAAAAACTTGGAGAATAATTGATACGTTTATTACTTTTCAATTTATTTACTTCAAAAATCCCACGTTCTTTTAATCTTATATATACGGATACGAATTGAATACGCATTGACTCAATACGAAATTGAAATTTATTCCCAATGATAACAATATACAATACAATAGAAAAGATAATTGAAAATAGAGCAATAATTTTCAGTTATAAATTAAGTTATTGTTATTAAAATTCAGTTATAAATCGAGTTATTGATTAAATTTTCTTCATTTGGAACGAAGCCCTAATACATGCTGAGAATTGAAACTAAATTGAAAATTGAAAATTGCCACTGGAAACTTCTTGCCCCTTCGCAATTAGGAGACTTTCTTGTAAGTGCTCAAAATGGCATGAGCCAATTGACTCTCTCACCTCCCTTCAAGTTTTTTTCCCATCCCTAAGTAAAATACGGTAGTTGCTCAGTGATCGAGGAATCTATTTAGTCAGACGTGACTACTTATTCAAAGAATTTTCTATTTATGCAAATCGGTACCAGGAACATCTCTTAGTCGATTGGATGGTCAGCCGATCGTTTCAATCTAATTGTAAGGGGAACCTTTTTAGAAAATGATGAGATTAGAACATCATTGAAGGAAATTTATTTAAATTTTCAGTCGTAATATTAAATTCTTTTTTTTTTTACGTAAACTATCCTAATGAAAATTTCTTTCTCTGTTTCAGGTAAATGCATTACTTTAAATATTACCTCGGATGAAAAATGTATTCTTCTTATAAGAAGGTAATTATCCAAGTTTTCATTTCGTTGTTCGTAGGACTTGTCATTATAATAATTAAAATTCTCTAGATACTATTAATTTTTACTAGTAGTAAAATTAGTGGTAGAGATTTTGCACAATTAGTCGTTCTATGAATTGCTTTCGTAAAATAGCTTTTTTTTAGGTGATTACTGTCTTTTAATATAGGGTCTTAAACAATTTTAATTCCGAATTAATGAATTTAATTAGATGCTTTACTTATTTCATACTTAATAAGTTTCTTGGTAAACGTTTTTAAATTTTAATACTTTAAACACACTTTCACAAAAAATGAAAACGTCAATTATTGTTGTTGGCCTATTTTTCGTTTTTAAGCAATTGAGTACTTCATTTTCCATTTTAACGCTTAAATAATTAATTACGATAATTCTATACCAAGAATTTCATTTTCGAGTAAGTTTTTTAATTAAATGTGATGTTGCTTTGAACAGAATTTATAAAATGGACGAAAATGACAACTTTCGCCTCGGAAATTACTTAACTGTTGGAATTGGAGTGCACTTAGCATGAAATTCTTGAAGGCAAAGTCTTGCAAATATCGTTTTGAGTTTCATCTTGACACCAGAAATCTCTAATTAAGCGCCCATCAAGGAAATGCAAAGATGTATCTTACACTCTTACACGAGTGGCTGAAGGTGCGAACTTGTATAGTTTGGTCTCGCCCTCCGAAGAGGGATTACGAGCCTCAGAGTGACTACACGGAAAAAAATAGTTCTAGAGGAATTACCGAACTCGTTACGAAGTGGCGGATAAGAGAAAAAGTCGGGAAGAATTACGGATCAAGTTTTCTGTAAATACTCTTGAACAAGTTCTAAAAGAATTAAATATAATTCGGGAAGAATTATTGAAGAGTACAGTAATTTTATTCACGTTAATCTAGAAAATTTACGGAACTTAAAAGAAGAAAAAACACAGTGGAAGACTGGATATTTTACAGTCGAGTTCGGGAATTTTCAAGGTCGTCGCACTATTCTAGTACAAAAGAAATATTCCGATTTATAGAGGGGCGCTGCTAAGGATTGTAAGGATACCTACGCGAGATAAGGTAGAATCCTAGAATTTGCTTTATGATTTATACAAATTAAATGTTTATTTTTATTATAATTGCACACATTAGAAACTAGATACATGTATATTCTTAAACATAAATACATATACATATTTTTTAATAATTTATTATATTGAGGAGCTGAAACAGAAAAATTGGATTAGAGAATGCATGATGCAGGAATCGAACACGGGTTTCCGGAATGACAGCAAGATGATTATCCACTCTGCTACAGATTAAAATATGTGAGTTAGAATTTTATCGTCCATATGAATGAAGTTCCATAAGTTGTATTATTTTTGTTGATTTCGAACGCCTATACCGGGGACGCCAGCATGTGACTCTCACAACAGCAACACATACACTAACGCAACTTACTGTAACTGTGTGGCGCGCCGCTACGTATGTGTACTTCAAAACATTGTGGAGTTCGGGAATTTTCAGAGACCCAGAACTATAATTCTCCCGATCGTAGGACACGAAAAATTACTACAAAGGAAATATAAATTCTCTTGAATTTTTCTAGAGAAAATATCTTACTATTCTATACTTTATCTTGAACTTATTCGTAATTATCATTTCTGACTTTTTATTTTCAGTTCGGTAATTATTCTGGAACAGTTCGAGTTGTTTTACCGAAAAGTTATAGATTATCTCCCGAATTTTTCTCATATCCGCCACATCGGAATAGTTCGGTAATTCTTCCAGTACTATTTTTTTCCGTGTAGTAACGTTCTATACGAACAAGCTTTACATCGCACGTAAACGACGACGAAACGAGTCGCACGTACCAACTTTACAGCTTTGACGAGGTTCTCGTATAAGAATTTACTACCTTCACTGAAGTTTATACCTCCTCCGCGATTTAATTAAACGAATCAGTAAAACTTTAAAGTAGTAATAAAGACGAGAAACTTTGCAAGACTTACAAAAAATTGTGGGAGGGATATACATCGTTATTAGAATGCCATGTATCACCTGCAGTAGAAAGTTTCAGAGTTAGATCATTTCAGAAAGTCGCATTGTACTTATTTAGTCGACGTGGTATGTCTTATCACCTCGGATTGTGCGAATTTTTTTTTGTTAAGGGATGTTTTTCTAGTATCTAATAAATCTTAATTCCCTCGGGTTAGATAGATTAGGAATTCCCTCGATATAAATTAAGAATTCTTGTATAAAATATATTATAACGCAATTGGAAACTATGATCCATATGATTAATTTTTCGTTTTTGCACATCTTTTGCTAAACAGATTCAGAGGATTCTAAACAATTTAACATCAGAGGATTTTTAAATCTTTTAAGGGATTTCAAGCGGATGCTAAGTAATTTAGAATTTTTAATTAATATAATAATGAAATATTAATTGAAATACTTGCAATTTCTTATCTAATTTCAGAAATCTCAATAACTGTCATAAAATTTCATATAAAATTCCTTAAAATACCTCGAAATCCTTTAATATTTCTAAAACTTCAATAAATTTCGTAAACTTTCTATTCGCGCAATTTTCAAAATAATTCGACAGTAATAATAATTTCGACAACAATGGTGTTCATTATTTTCAAGACATATCATTACTTCACTTTTTTTTCAGAAAAACAGGAAAAGGAAAAAATCAAATATAAAGTTCGGTTACCTAGTCATGTGTTAAAGAATCAAGCAAACTTATTTATATATCATAAACCTTTGAGAGTGTTAAGAAGAGCAAGTCTAATATCATTTTTAGACTTGACGCATTTTATCCTATCTTCTTAAAAGTTACCGTATATTTCTAGAGTGAAGTTAAAAGTGTTTTCCTAGCCTGGGTTGTAGGATATAAAATGAGGGAGGAAAAGAGAAACACACCCTGTGCTCCTGTCGCTCTTATAGTCTCTAGAGCACGCATTATACTAACGCGAACGTTTACTCGATAAATCCTGTAGTTTCCTCACTGAGCAGGTTTTACAGCATTTACTGCACCCTCCTTTTTTCGGTCTTGTCACACTACGTGCCTGTAAACACCACCTTGGGGCTTACTTGCAGGTGACCGTCGCGTCGTATATTCCTGCAAACAAGACGAAGATTGCCAATAAATAATCGGTGATACATCGTCTCGTCTTGTTAGCTGATATTGTAGACAAACTAGGAAGAGGGATAATGTCGAAAGCAATCAAATCTCTTCTGTACAAACTTTGTACACGTAAAGTTGATGCTTTACTCTCTTTTCTCTTATTTTCGTGGAACATGAAACTTGTTTCTCATTATCGAAGAAAAGATTGATTCTCATCATGAACAGGGACAACAGGGTGCATAATTCTTTAAATTATTATCTAAATTATACATTCAAGAATTGGAAACATGATTATTTTAATGTTAGATTTTTTTATTTTTAATTCAAAAGGTCCGCTGGAATTGTTCACATGAATGAACGGCACTTGCTCAAGCAAGTGTGTTCAAACACACTTGATTGATTCAAACCGTGTTTATTTCATCTCAGAGTGTATGTTTATCTCTTACTTCATACTCTTGGTCTATAATTTTCTTTATGACCGACGTGCTATAAGGTGCAGTGTGTAAAGTTGCAATGATTACTTCGCAGTACGTGTGCTAAGGAAAACCCGTCTAGAAATGTGTACAATGTATATATGCAGCCGGAAATGCCGGTTTTCTAATATTCCTGTGTGAAAATTCTCGAAGTTGTACACAGATAAAAAGTTTTGGTTTTTGTTAAAGTTTAAGTCCGTTTTTAGACGTAACGCTAGATTTAGGCCCTTATTCGTTAATGATGATAATTACTTCGGTTTTTGTAGTTCAACAATGAACTAAATGACGCAGAACTGAAAATTACACCGGAAGTGAGCGACACAAGCGTGCAAACACAGGCGTGCAACACGAATATGAAGAAACGAAGTTTGTTTGCGTGTTAAACCAAATTTTAGAAGGAAAAAAGCGTGTTGATCGATTACAGGTGGAAACCCTTACAAACAACGAGGAAAAAGTCGTATTGAATAAATTGGTAGTAAAGAATATGTTTATAAGAAAGTTAAAGATTTTTCTAGGAATTTCGAGAGAGTTTTATGCATTTTAAGGGATTTTAAAGTTCCTCGTGGAATTTAAAAATATTTCAAGAGATTCTGAAAATATTTGATGTAATTTTGAAGGATTACATTTTTAATACTTTTTGTTGGGGAAATTTGCCTGAAAGTCAGGGAAAAGTCAGGGAAATTGAAAAATAGAATCTTGTGACCACCCTGTAAAAACAACAATTTCCCTTGCCAAATTTTCTGTACAGGTTTTGCTATTTGCGAATCTTTTTTTTTATGTATTTTCAAAATGAAATATTATTAGAATTGGATGAACATTACCTGGCCCGGATTCTATTGAGCAAAATTCATCTTTGAACCATAGCCAAATTCATAAACAGTGAACATACCTGGATTGAACAGGTAGACGATTAAACGTGGAGCAGAAACGTAATGCAGTGTATACGCGTATCGGGATGTTACAGACGAATTCAGCAGAGCGGAAGACTTCGATAAAACAATCCTTTGCCGGGTTCTGCGTGTGTATTGCAACGAAATAATACTCAGTGCATATTCGAAACTCCTGCAGTATTACTGGTTAACAGTCGGCTTTCTGCGTTTAATGCACAGGTACAACTTCCTGTATAGAAATTTTGCTGTGGCCCTGATCGGGCCCAGTTCGGAGAACTCGACCCTGATCGGATTTTGGGGGTTTCATACCGGGGATGAAACACTCAGAGCGGGCACGGATCTGAAAACCCAGCTGCCAGTCGGGGTCATGTGGAGGCTAATTAATTATTAAATTAATTTACTAATTTGTCATAATAAATTAGTTATAATTGTTTATTTTAAATATTATTATAAAAGTGTTTTCTTAAAACTACGATTTTCGGTATATTTCGAATTTAAACTTGTGAATGATGATAAACGAAACCAAATTGAAATGATCCGTAGTCTTTTGATCGCATTTTAAGAAATATACTTTCAAAGCTTTGACTTTGATTCTTTTGAAAAGCTTCTTCTCGGTGTTCATATAGATTTGAAAATTACTTTCTTTTAAAATATATTACTTTTCGTCATTTTCCAACTTAGAAGATGAAATTTATCCATTTATAAAGAAGAGGCATCTAGTACAGTTATAGGTATACAAACATTGATGTAGTATGTGGTAATATTATTAATAATTCAGGTACTTCGTATTTATATTGAACTTTACCCGGCGTTGCCCAGAATTTTAGCAGATTTTTATTTACATCTGTAAATAATTGTACATATTTGTAAAACCACTTTTGATGATATTTAATCGAAAACAGGGATTGACGCATTCCTGAGGTAAAACCCCACTTTCGCAGAATTTTGTGTGTGAAATTAGAGATTAAAAGTACTTTTTCATGCACAGTAATCGCAATAAACGTTCATTTCACAGTTGAAACGAAATGGTTCCAATAATCAATTGGGGATTTCACTTTGAGGGTATTAATCGTATAATTTTGCAAATATACCTTCTCGTTCAGAGCAAGCCATGGTTGCGGTAAAATCGGTGGTAATGCGAGAACGGGGTGGTTGGTCCGACTGTATTTACACATGTGAATGCCTATCCCAATTGAGTTACCCATCCCAGAATCGGGACTCTGTTTGTCGGGGCATCTAAAACACGCGCACGTCGGACATATATCCTTTGGCAAAGGCAAGTGAGAATTGAACTGTTCAGGTTAATACAATTGCTATATAGAGCAGGACAGTACCAACATAACATAAACCCGGAAGGCCTCTGTACTGGACTATTGGTAAGGGGTAGAAAGGGAAACCGGAAGGCAAAACATTCGATCGTTATACTGCAGAAACGGCAATACCTATCGACAACCCCATAAAATCAGGGAAACATGTGTTTCAAACCTGTACTGTACTCACAGCATTATTTGAGCGCGATTAAGTCACTGATGCAGTCACTAAACTATAAACACTTGTACGCGAGTCAGGTTTCACACTCACGGTGACTAGGTTCTCACACAAAAGACCACGATTCTGATACGATTGCTGACTTTTAAGCTAATGCTGTTTAATACTCGCTTTTCTGTAATCAAATAGTGAAAAATAGGTACAATAATTTTAAGAGATTTTGACGCATTTTAAGAGATTTTAAAGTTCCTTATGGAATTTTGAGGGATTGTAGGAAATTTTAATAGATTTTTAGGAATTTTAAAACAATTAGTAAAAATTTAAGGGTTTTCATGAACTCGGTGTAATCATTCAGTAGTGAAGAAACATCGAAATAAATATTTTTGAAGAATTTCAAAAAATGGCGAAGATATGGGACATTGAAATCCTCTGAAATTCCTTAAAATCACTTGAAATCCTCTTAAAATCTCAGGCAACCCCAGGTAAATATAGATTAGAGATAAATATATAATAGAGGGACCTTTTCGTCTCGGCTATAAAAATATAATTCTCCAAAAGTTTAATTAAGATAATACCTTCTTTTTTTTTTTCCAAAATTCATCTCAATTTTGAAAAAATTTCTTAGAAATTGCTACAAAAACATTTACTTTCACATTAATACGCGTTTGTGTTCCTACATGCCCGAGACTTGTCTGCACAATAATTCTAAGCTAAAAGAGCAATTTTCTTCTAACAATCTAAACGATAGTTTGAAATAGAAGCCATCAGGCTATTTGCAACATACTTACTGATCTCATAATAAAATTTCTCAAGCGTGTAATAGATCCATTTCAGGAAGTATGAAAATTTAGTTGGAAGAAAGTGCATAGTCTACATCGTTTTACTGATGAAATTATATTCCCAATGACCTTGGCCGAGAATTCCAGTTGGTAAACTTAATAGTCGTAAATTCAGTAGAAATAACCGTTACTAGTGAGACGCTTTGATAAGAGTGGGAATATTTCTCAATGTATACTATATAAAGTTGTCAGGAAAAAAAGGAAACTTGTCACCAATGTTTATTCTCATGACTTTCTCCAGTACTTGAAGAACTCCAATCATTTAATCACTACTTTCGAGTTACTTTTCTTTCTTTCTTTCCACGAGCATCTTCCTTTCCACTGAAACTCTTCTTTTCAAGGTCATTAAATGTCGAGTCTCCTTCATTAATTTAATCCGGTTTGAAGCAGCAATCAATTAGTAAATACATGACATGCAACTCTCATTATTTATTTAAGAAATATATTTTTTTTAAGAATTACATTTATTATTTTTAAAAATATTTCTTGAATCTGCAAATTGTAGTCTTTGAAGAAATTTTATGAGACAGAAATCTTTCTTTAATTTGTTTTTAGCTATGTTTTTAAAACAGGTCATTTTCTCGGGGTATTTATTCTCTTGAGGAAAGTTAATTTATTAGATAATAAATTTTATTCCACTTCCTGGTAAAATTTGAGTGAAAGAATCTTCAGTATAAAATGTCAGCTTCATTTGTGAGAAATAATTTGTGTCGAATACAAAACTGTTTTAGAATAACGAAATTGATTGATTATTGTTATAATATATGATATATGTTATATTCAAAGGCGTTCGTCAAAGTAGAGATTTCAAAGTCTGGCAATTGTCTCTATATTTTTAGCTATCCAGGCATTCAAGTCTCTCACGTGTAATCTACCGTAGGCAGTTTTTTTTAGTAGGTTTCATAAGCTTTCTGAAACATAAATTACATTTTCTCAAAGGCATATAGCCCATTTCAAAAATTAACTGACACTAATAAGCAATTATTTAAAGAATTTAGAATATCCAAATTGATGCATGTTCAAATATTTAATTTCACACACAATTGAATGTAACTGCTTGAAATCCAAGGTGTTAAAATTGCAAGAAAAATAAGAAAGAAAAATAATCAATGGAAACATTGATAGGTTGTAAATTATAATTATTTTAATAATACATCACCGTTATTACCAGATTTACTTCCGGTAAAAGAGTGTTAAAACACGAAGGCTCGTGAAAGTCAATTGCATTGAGTCGGAACGTAAGAAGATGTACTACTTTGCAGAAATAAAAGTGATACGTAATTTATGAATCTCTCACCTTCGTATTTTCCATAATCTTGTAGAATCACTATCTTTGTGGTGAAACTCACGTGACATGAACTGCAATTTTGTATGAGGTTAAATTAGAATTGGAGAAACATGTTTTGAATTAACGAGTTTGAAAAGAAGGATATTATATTAAATATCAAACAGGAAAGAAAAAGGTGAAAGGCATAAATTACGTACATTGAAAGCATTTTATTAACAAATCCAAAATATAATATTTAAATATACAATATTTAAATATACATTATTTAAAATCAATCGTTTACTCTACCATAAAAAAAAAGGTAGCCGATAAATATTTGAACATGAATGAATTCTCAATTGAAAAATTCATTAACACTGGACATATTCAGAGATTTTAATTTTATAGGGGATTTTGTTTAATTTCATATATAATACCTTAAAAATTTCCTGATCTTTTTTGTGTGCATCAAATACCTTGGGGTAAATTGTCGACGAGGATTTGAATGCCAGGAAAAAGTAACCTCGCAGCGCTCCTCTTTTTTTTTATTTTTAATCTCATTCACTGCTGTCTCTCCATTTTTTAATTCGTTCGGTATTTCGCGATCGTTCGCATGTTAATTTTCGACGACCAGTGACGCTGCACGCCCTGGAGGCACAGACGTCGACGATATGCGAACCAGAACCCTGTACATATGTGTACACTGTATACGTCGGTACATACAATTGAAACTAGCAGGTCCACACCAAATTTTCAACTTTTTTTCAAATCAGACTTTGTTATTCGCAATATAAAACAGGTTCCCTGAAAAGTCATTTAAAAACGTATAAAAAGAAATTTAATTTTCTTTGACCAACTTTTACAATATTTTATTTAGAGTTTATATTTTATTTAATAGTTTCTTTTTATGCTTTTAAACAATTTTTTTTCGTATTTAATGTAGCAGATATTTTTTGAATATGGAATACACAGCTAAGATTTCCGGGAGTCCATTTTTATGGAAAATTATTTAAATAACCAATTTTTATGGATTTTATGGATTATGCATTTCGTTCCAACTTCCATATATATATATATATTTGATTATTTTCAGTAAAATAGTTGAAAATTGTTTTTGGAATTTATTTATGCCCTATGGTGATAACATTTTTATTTTCTGAATCTCGAAATTAATATGGTTGTTTAAAATTGCAAACATTCTAGATGAGTTGAATGTGACATCACTTTGATTCACTCACTGTTTTTACTGCATGATTGATAGGTAAATTCCATTTTCCATATACAATTAAGAAAGCAATCCATCACAGATGAAGTAATTAATGGAATATGATTAATAATAACGAGGACAGGGATGTTTTGAATGGTCGATGTTCGTATTCGTTGAAAACTAGTGTCCGATAAAATTTGTGTTTTTGGAAATAGAGATACTAGGCACATTCCTGAAATGGATAAAGAAATATTTAAAAAAGAATGATCTATTGAAAAAACGAGGGGTCGATCACTCTGAGTTTCTAATATTCCCAATAGAATATTCGGGAATGTAGAGAATATATCTTAATATTTGGGAATACAAGGAATAAGAAGAATATACGTGAATATATGCAGGAAAATGAGGGAATAAATTGACGATATTTCCAAATATCCCCCCCCCCTTCGTCAATTATTTCCCTCGCGTGTCTATTTTGACATTGCAAAATAATTACTTTAAAATATTGCTACATTTTAGAATAAGGATATAAAAGAGTTCAAAACAAATTTTAAAAATTTTAAGTGATTCCAAAATATTTCAAAATATTATTGAGTACTTTTAAAAGATTTTTTTAGAGAAATCAATATAAATTTTAAGAGATTTAGAATTTAAAAAAAATTCAAAGATAAATTTAAAGTAATTTCAATATATCTTACAAAATTTCTAAAAAAAAAATCTGATTCCTTAAATTTCTCGATATTGTTTAAAATCATTAAAAATGCTTTAGATTCTTTTAAAATCCTTTAACGACCTCATAAACCTTAAATCCCTTGAACTGAGAATATTGATAAAATAAATGGGAATATTTAATGAGTTTACCAAGAATATCAGACTGGTCGATCCGTCGAAACAAAATCACAAAAAAAAGCCAAAGAGCGACTTAATGAGATAAGAATTTCTTTTTCTTTTAACGACATCCTTCATTTCATTATTTTAATTTAAACATTTTGTAATTGCTTTTGAATGTTTGAAATTATGGTATTATATAATATATAAAATGCATTTAATATTCGAATCGGAAATAATAATAATAATGTCAAGTGCAGTGAGCTCTTTTGCTGATAAAATCACGCATACAATTTTGCGCATGTACAAAGTATAGTTGTATCGCTGTTATTTTCATGCTGACCTATGCGAATTATTTTCGTTCGCATAAACAGAGCTGAAACTTGAAAGGGGAGTTTAAATTGTTCAGTAGTTCGGGCGAGCCAGCGGCAGCTTGCTGTCCATCATGAAGATTCGTGCGCTTGAAGCTCATTGATTAACCGTTGTCTGCCCGGCGCATCGCGCCCGGGGCTACGTTTATGAAAACTTTTTGCATCGACCATCCCCTTCACCGGCGTGAAGTACAGATAGAGATAAAAGCGGTGGCGCATCGCGTAAAACAACACTGCGGATTGTTCCGGAAGTTGTGTGTCGGCTGCACCGGAAGTGGATTTTTCGAGAAGGGAGAAAATTTTATCAGGTGTCTCCTGTTTTGTTTTCAATTTTTTTGCCCTCAAGACACACATTTTTGTTTATCCACGTAAATTCCACCAACAGATAATTAAAATTCACAAAAGAAAAACAAATTTTGTATAAAATATGCTTTCTTTTTCGTTTTTTTGCTTAGAAATTTTTATTATATTTCTAAAATTTAAAAAAAATATTCATCTAGGCTATGAGATCCATGACTCTGTTAGACGTTATGAATTACTTTGAAGGGCAGCAGAAAAATGCAATCTAAATATTGAAAAACTTTTTTCAAATTGTAAAACGTGGAGTAATGTTACGACTGCATTCTACATCCTGATTTTTTGCTATCTTTTTTCTCGTAACAGAATGAAGAAACTGAGTGATGGAACAGTTCATTGTAGAAGCACAATTTTAATTTTTATTTTGGTCACGAACAAGTAGATCTTATAGATTTTATCCGAAAAAAATCTTATCCTTAGTTACCGATAAAGTAGCGAACAGACTTTTTATTCAGACTGACTTTCTGTTAGGAGTCGCTGTCTATCGGCACTGCCAACAACTAATGTGACATTCACTTGATCATTAAGTTCAAAGATCGATAACTGGAATCAAATTCTGTAAACAAATATTTTTCAAGCATAATTATTTTATTTTATTAAGCAGATTTTAATACATGGAAAATTCTTTTTTAATAATAGTTGAAAGATTTTAATTATAATATTTTTTTGTTGCAGGTATGTATTCCCGTAAGTTTCACGGAAGTGGTGGTCAAAAAAAGGTAACCCATCAAGCTTTTTAAGGATTTTCATAAAATATTAACTATTATTAATATTATAATAATAATATTAAGGAGGTAACACACCAACTAACGGAGTCAAAAGAGAGTTATTTAGCTTTTGGTTCACGTAATAGTTAAATGTGGCAACGTTGTACAGTTTGAAATAACCTTCTACTAATTTATTTTCTCTACGTTTTTTCAGTTTGGTGTGTTACCTCCTTAAGGGATTTCTTCGAATTTTAAAATGTTTTTACGAATTTCAAGTGTTGTGAAGTGATTTTAAATTTCAAAAGATTTAAAGTGATATTATACAGAATTTTTTGTTAAAATTTCAATAGTATTTATACTGAAAATTTGTTCGCACTATTAATACTTTTCTGTCAGGGAAATTTGTTTGAAAGTCAGGGGAAAGTCAGTGAAATTTCAGGGATATTTCAGGTAAATAAAAAAATTGAATCTTATGGCCACCCTGAAAACTATCGAAGCTAAAAAAAACTTATTTTACCAATGTAAATTCGAAACTTTAAGCTATTACCCATTTTCATTTTAAGTTAGTTCATATTTAGAGCAAAATGAAGTAAAAATGATGAATAAATGATTAATAAAAAAAGTGATGGAGTAAGAAGATAGCACATCCCTTGCAGTGCAGGTAGTAGGAAGTGCGGTACTTATACTTTTCATTGGCGTTCGCGACGCGTCTTAGTTTGCTCCGAAGACTGAACTTTTAGAGCTCATAAACGGGCTACCGGCGGCTTCAGGGTTTTACGACTCATTTGCATCCGCCTTTAAAGGCTGAGTCCCACAATTAAACCCGTCGAGCGCAGCTGTACCTTTTCTAGTATGTCTTCTCGCTCGTATATTCAATATCCAAGATATGAGCTCTCTAGAGATCGATCGCACCAGGATCTCTCAGAGGATGTCTGTTCGTAAAAGCTAGCAGGAGCAAAGGGCTCTCGAAAACGGAAGTAGCCGTTAAACTTGGTTTCCGTTTCATAAACTTAAGCGTATCGCGGGTAACTGCACCGCGCCTTTATATTTTTATTAGACACAATATTTTTCACTTCCGACACCCTATAAATCTATAGATTTTAAAAGAAAGACCAGTAATACAGAAAAAGACTGATTATATACTGAAAATCGTGTGTATAATTTTTCTCTGAAGTTTATTTGAAAAGCTCTAAAAAGTTGACATCGCAATAAAATGTTAGGTCTCGTACTTTTTACAAAAAAAAAAAAATTATTTTTCTTTGTCGTTAACGTTGAAAACTTCAGTTTGATGGCTTTTCCGGGTGGAAAATAATATTCTATCGCTGACTCGACAGTCAGCAAGGAACCCTATTTGACATTTCCTGTTACCATGAACTTACCCCGTGCCCAAAGAATGGAAAAGAAAGTCCGCCGAATATAACGCAAAAATGGCCGGCGAAATTGAATTTCTGAAAGTGCTCCGGTATATAGTCGGAGCTCCACCTGATTACCCGTTTTGCTGATGGATTCTTAGACTAACTTCGCACTTCCACCCTCCGCCTGCGTTGCCTTTGGCAACCCTCTTTTCCAGCTCGGGCAACTTCGCGGCACCCCTTTTCTGCTCACCACCTTCAGTGCACCTTCACCACCCTCCTAACTCCCAGTTTCGTCGCCCACCGATCGGATTTTATAGCCATTTTGTATAAACGCTTTCGTTTACTCCTTGGGTATAAAGGGGTTGCTTCGGGAAACCGGAACCACTGAAATCCGATACACCTGAGACGCCTCCGGCCAAGAGGGCGCAAACGAGCAAGAAGAGGTTTTTGCTCGAAATCTTTTTCTTCTTCTTTGACTACTTGTACCTGAACTCCATCGTGAGAAATATCAATTTACCTTCTTCTAATTTCGATCTCGAACTGAGACTGCATTCTTCAAAACTTTCGATATAAAATTTTTTTTACCTTTCTTTACTTTATTTCTTATAATATCTCTTTTATAAGAATCATCTTATTTTTATCATCTTTATCTTCACTAAATTTTCAAATAACATTTTTAATCAAAACTCGTTAACCAAAGTTGCGGCAAAAATGAAAAGCATTAAACTTCAGATAAAACAAAACGAAAGCCTTCAATACACATTTTCTCTTGGATAATATTCTACCTGAAAAATTGGAAAACTGTCTTTCACAACAGTGGTTGAACGTATCGAAAACAGGTATCGGTAATGCACCAGACTGCATATAAAAATACTGTAACGTTAACTGTAACTGGTGGAAAACCAATTTACCGAGACATATTTCACCCTAGATGATGTTAAAAAAATGTTAAAGTTTTTTTTATTAATGTTTCTCCAACGTTTATTGGAGAAAATAATAGTTTTCGCCAACAAAAATAAGTAAAGACCTCGTGTTTCGATAGTTACTTTTATTGCATTTTTTTTAAGTTCACAGAACTCCTTGGAAAGGTTTACATGCACAAATTTCGGATAGAACACACTGACTCCGCATTCAATTCTCGTCGATCATGAAACTTGATGAAATAGCTACATTTCATCAAGAAGCTACCAGCTATATTGCAGTCTATTGTTACTATGGCTATCGCATACAAATTTCTATAGTATTTACAAGTAAAGGGAGGTTGTAAATTACGCGCTTACTTTTTTACAAGTGTAACAGCTTCTTTTGTAAAGCTTCTTCTTTTGTAAATGTAAAACCGATTTTTTCTGGATTTCTATTATAACTGTTGTCCAAACTTCACTTTTCAACTTCAGAAGCATTTGCGTAGATATTAAACTATAATAGAAAATAGAAGCTTAGAGTAGAGTACCAAAAGAAATTTCATGCAGCACCAGTCAACAATTTATAATTCTTAATTAATAGCTTTATTCCTTACGATACTGTAATATTTTTTATAGGGAATTGAAAAACAGTGCATCTCGTGATTCAGTATCTGTCTACTGCATTTTCGTATTGATTACAAACTAGTCTGCTTTTTTAGATTGAGTTTTGTACGCAAACAATCAACTCAATCCATATCAATAAGCAGTAGATTTGTACACTTCAAACTAGCACCATTGAGAAATCAAATACACAAAGATTGAAGTATAATTATTTGTCTGTTGCAACTTCCATGATTTCACAGTTGCTGATCAATTATACCGCATAATTTGCTATGTTAACATACTATCATTACAGTGTTTCAGCAAAAATTCTCCCTTGGATCAATTTGATAAAGAACCTTTTGGTTTCTTTTTTTTTCAGTTATTACTGTTCATTACTTCATGGTTTTATTATACTTTACTGTCTACAAGTCCTCATATCAGGAACATGGATTATAATATAAAAAACCTTACAATATAAATATTTTACAATGTTCCCATCAATTTTCGTAAAAGGTCTGATGTTTTAAAACAAATATTTACGAAATCTTAAAAAAAAAACAAAACAAAAGATCAACTCCTGTAAATTATAAATGAAGATTATAGGACGTTGTAAATAAGTATTCCAAATTCCTACTTGTCACACTCAACACAATGAAACTATTTCTCGAAAGGTTTGAAACATTCGTGTAGAAGTTTCAAATTGCATTATGTAGATGTACATTTTGGCAAGCGAATCAGCTAATTATCTATTGTATTCGACATTTATAACTTGTCTACTAAGTTGTAACCGAGTTTTCAGATTTACATAATTTGCGAAGTTATACATGACTGACAACAACAGGTTCTATGTAACTTACAATTTATATTACATCTTACTCCCTAAATTTGAAACAGTAAAAACTCACTGATTCACAGTAAAAGTGGAAGCCTAGAGACTGTCGGAAACAGTGAAATTTGTTTTCACTGTTTCCGACAGTCTCTAGGCTTCCACTTTTTATTGTTTCAAATTTAGGGAGTACGTGAAATTTTCACATTTTTATCAAGATCAAATACGAACTACATTAAATTTGAATTAGATAAACTTTCATGATTCTTATTATCCCTAGGAGAATACTAGTTTATAGATAAGTCTAAATAAGTTTGATAGAAATCACATGGATGGCATTTGAAATTTAAAAAGTATCTAGAGCTCATTCCAAGGTTTTAACTCATCCCTTAGTCCATCAGGACTTCCCTAGCCTCTTCATTAGACGCGTAATGTCCACACTGACCCTTTCGATTAAGGCTATTAATAAATTGTTTCAAATATTTAAGATGGATATTATTTTCGCTTAACGAAAATGTTTTCTAGAAGTTCCTTAGTGATTACTCGATGAGGCCTGGTTGGACTTTCAGTGGGCCGTTGATAAAGTCTACTGTTGATAGCATAGAGCTTTGGACTGAGCTCACATCTGACATTGAACCACCAATCGCAGACGAAGACTGCCTGACTAAATTGAGTTCCATTCGGGCACAGAAAAGTCGCTTGTCGACCATCTATGTCACAATAGTGCCAAGCTTGACACCTGGTTTCAACGTCTGCGAAGAATCCGGGATAAGGTTGATCATCGCAGTAGAAATTTGTGTAAGGCACCTTTCCAAGAACTGGATAGTCCGTCCCTGGCCGACCTAAAAAAAAAATTTGTTAGTTTTGTAGGAATTAGATTTTATGTTTATGAATATGATGAAATTTTTCTGTGATTATATCGAAAATGTTTTCTCGGAATCTCGAAATCTGAAGTTCAATTATCTTTTCACCTATATTGGTTAGATTTGTATTTGTTATGTAGTTTAGAATCCAGATCAAAGCTACCAACTGATTTTAGGGAATTTTTAACGAATTAAAAAAAAATGCAAATTAGTTTCAAGATTTTCAATTAATTTTAAAAGCTTTTTAAATATTTCAAAGGATTTTGAATGATATTAGAATTTTTTTAAAGATTTTAAAAGTAGTCCAAAGAATTTAAGGATTTTCAAGAGATTTCACAAGATTTCAAAAAGATTGCTTTTGAGACTAAAATAAGATTAAAATAAGACTAAAATAAGACAAGATTGCTTTTGAGACTAAAATCAATTTATTGAAAATTAAGATATTTTAAAATAAGATTTTTAATTTTTAATTTTATAATTTAAATTTTTTAATTTATTAAAATTGTCATAATAAGCATAAATTATGCACAATGACAGCGCGCTTTGACGCGCGCATAGCATTCTAGTATATGATTAAAAGTTTGTATATTCTCCTGTACTCAATTAACTTATTAACCCTCAATCACAAACTATATATCATGCTGTTGAACTTGCGTTTCCTATAGTTCGATATGTTTCGGTATGCGGAGCAGTGCAGCAAACATCAAGGTTGATTATTCCTTTGCAAGGTGAGACATGTAATTACCTGTAGACTTACGCAAGGCATTTTCGTATTCAGGATAACGCGATCGCTAATTCAAAGTTCCGCCAAAGTTTAACGTCTCGTCTAACTTAGGTGGCTTTGTATATACTTAAGTACAGTGCATTTGGCAGAAGATGAACGTCGATACGCCTTTGTTTAGTACAAATTCTCAAAGATCGAGAGAATGCGGCCAAGGGAAAAGTTGCAAGTTAATAAAGAGGGGTCTATAAGCCTGTATCCATTATCTATATTATCCATTATCCATTAAACAATGAAATACAAATATTGTGTCATAAAAAATGTATTAAAATAATAATATTTATAATTGCAAAGGACTTCTTCTTTCAGTGCAAAATTTTTAGTGCGTTTTCCAATTTAGGCTCGAGTTTCATGAAGATTTTATTTTCAATGTTAGCCATGAATGTAAATTATTGTGGTCAACGTTACACATGATAATAGCTCGAGTTCTTTATACGCAGTCTACCAGAGATTCAAGCGAGTAGGCAACCAGATCTGACCCTGTGTAATGTCTGAAACACTTTGCATAATTTGATTCAGAGGGGTAGAGAAGAAAAAATATGAAATACGTACTTAGTTTACTTAATTTTTACATTAAGTTACAATATCGTATCTTAAAAATATAAAATATACAATTAATCTCTTATAATCCATATTATTTGTGAAATTCTCTACAAATACCTAGAAACCTCTTGAAGTTCCTTATCATTTAAAATCTCATAAAATCATTCGAAATTTTATCAAATTTCATGCATTCCTTGGAAAATGTAAAAAATCTTTTAAAAATTAGACAAATCTCTTGAAAATCCATCAAATTTTACGAAAACCTTCGAAATCCTTGTAAATTCTATAAAATCTTTCAAAAATCTTTTAAAATCCCTCAATAATATATTTTAAAATCTTTTACATCCGATAACTATTTTAAAAGTCATACAAATCTTGTGAAATTTCTTCAAATTCATGAAAATCTCTTAAAATTCACCAGAAACTTCTTGAAATTCTTGAAATTCTGCGATAAGATATAAAGTCTCTTTACGTCTTTCAAAATCCATTAAAATTATTAGAAATATCTCATCAAATTCCATAAAATCCTTTAAAATTCAATAATATCTTTTAAAAATTGGACAAATCTCTTGAAAACCCATAAAATTTTACGAAAACCTTCGAAATCCTTGTAAATTCTACAAAATCTATTAAAAATCATTAAAATCTTTTGACATCCCTGAATAAATTTATCTGGCAAATTTAAAATCTTTTACATTCCATAGAATATTTTAAAAGTTATAAAAATCTCTTGAAATCTGTTCAAAGTTGTGAAAATCTTTTAAAATTCCCAGAAACGTTTGGAAATTTTTTAAACATCTACGTTAACATTTAAAATCCCTTTATATCGTTTAAAATCCATTAACAGTATTAGAAATCTTATCAAATTCCAGGAAATCTTTAAGAATTCCATAAAATCTTTTAGAAATCAGAAAAATCTCTTGAAGTCCCTTAAAATTATTAGAAATCTCATGAAATTCCTCAAAATCTTTTAAAAATCAGAAAAATCTCTTGAATTTCTCTTAAAATTCCTCGAAATTTCATGAAAACATTCGAAATAGTTTAAAATTGGAATCTTTTAAAATTCTTAGAATCCTATTAAAATTATTCCTCAAAATTTTAAAACATTTAAAATCCCTTAAAATTCCCTAAATTTCTTAAAAATCTTTAAAATTTTTATGAATCCCTTCAAAATTCTGCGAAATTTCTTAGAATTCTTTAAAATCCTGCGAAATCCTTGAAAATTCCTAAAAAAATTATTTTAAAATTCCTCTCTAAAACTATAGGACTATCTTAGACGGTTGTCCTAAATGTAACTATCAAGTTTTCTCCGTAGATTCAAACACAAATATTATACAGAAAAATATAACGACTTTTCTCAACACACTGAAGTTT
Organism: Synergus gifuensis; assembly: GCA_904066015.1. Lineage (NCBI taxonomy): Eukaryota > Metazoa > Arthropoda > Insecta > Hymenoptera > Cynipidae > Synergus > Synergus gifuensis. The sequence goes on along the minus strand of CAJFCO010000129.1, from coordinate 1,440,573 downwards.
TACATAAAGTTACGAATATTGTTTAAATATGAACTTTGTTTGCGATTTAACACGCTCAGAGTTAAGTGCCAAGTGTCACTTTGCTACTTGGTAATATGTCGTGTACAATAACGTTTTTTTTTTCTTGAATTTTTTTTTGCAGCTAGTCTAATTGGCGATAATAATAAACGCTGCATCAACGAGGAGAAAGGTGTTTGATACCCTATGAAACTTGTTAGACGGATTCGAACTTGGTTCATGGAGGAGTAAGAAATGGCAGGTTATGGGGGGGGGATGGGTTGAGAGCAAATTGAGAGCTAGAATCATGGGAAACGTGCTCTGATTTACGTACGCCGCTTACTTATTTATTCCACTTGAAGAATTCGCGATCGTAGACTTATACTAACTATTTTCGCGCATGACTATAATATATTATCACGCTGCGACTTTCTTATTGAACGCCAAGTAGAATATCCTACACACCTCACAGTAGTTATGTCCCTTCTTAGTAAGACATTTTCTTTATACTTTTCTTCCTCAATTTGTAAGAAAATTATATTTTCTTTGAGAATGACACTGAAGTTTGCGATGTTTATTATGAAGGAATATAAAAAAGTCAAAAATTGCGGAATATAATGATTTTTTTTTGTTCATAGGGATAGGGGATGATTTTGGGGGTGAACCTTGTGTGATAGAAGGTTGAAACTGTTTTGTCTTTCTTTTGACATGGAATGGAACCATTTAGCGCAATCAGATTTTAGGTCTCGAAGTTAGAAGATTTTTAATAAATTTTTTCGTGCCACGTGGTCCAGGGGGTCAAAAATGGCGTATCGTCATGGGGGATGAGTGAAAAAAAAGTATTTTCTAATTAATTAAAATTTTTAATTAATACCAAGGCTTCGGTTTATTTGAGAGATGGGATTCCAAGAGCATCTTTGAAGCTAAAGCAATAGTACATATAAAGGTAGGATGGAGCGGAGTATAGCTATAGGTATAAGGTCTTAGAATTAGAATAGGTGCATAGGTAGGTGCATCTCCTGGTGGCGTGGCGTACCTGTCTAAACAACTTTGCACCGGTACGGTACCCCTAACGTCGCTTCGGTGCTGGTATTCTCTCGAATCTCATTGGATGACAAGTATAGTTTCGTGTTTTGTGTCTTGCTATGAGTTCTACGACGCTCGTAGGGTGGGTATACCTGCGACACAGTTTGGAACTCATTCGGACCGCCGACATCCATACTGAATGCACTACGTGTGCATCGTGTCCAACCCGTTTTGTCTGCCGAGAGGAAAAGAGATTCGCTACCACCTCTACCCCACAAACGTGCTATATCAGTCGAAAATGTCTGCGAAAACATCTCACCGAAAGTTAAGGGTGGGAATCAGTAACTTCTGGAAACATCTTTTCTTCCTCGTGGAAAAAAATGTTATTGTTGGTAGATGTCCGTGAAGTATTGAAAAATTCGAATAGACTTTTTTTTTCTTTTCTTTTTTCTTTATTTTTAATAGTAGAAATTAAATTGTAAAAGGGTGATTTCGACACGTATAATGAGGCGCAACTTCTGTTCCATTTCATCCCTCACTATCGAGCTTATAGTAGTTAAGCCTTTTATATTGAAGCTATTACAAAGGATCTTCCATTTACTTTGTCTGAGTTCAGTCTTCATTTTATCGCAAAGCGTGACATTAAACTTATTGCCTTCTATCAAGTAAGGATTATTGAGTGCTAAACCATTTCTGCTAATACACGTAATTTGATGTACTGCAGACGAGAAGTTACTAGAGTAGTTATTTGCTATTCATCTTCAGCTTTTTCAGGTTTTGAAATTTAGCAATAGAGTCCTTAGTAATTGTCAATTGGTAATTTTCTTTCTGTTGACAATTGACGTCCCTTTTTCTCTTTTAATCTATCATGTCGCACAAGGAATCGCTTAATCGACTTAGGAACAGTTGTCTAGAGCAAGAATAGTAGAAGTACATTCTCTCAGACAAATCTCATCCACGGTGTCTTTTTTTGCGGATCTGCAAACTGCAACGTTAAAATGGTTTCCTTCCATGAACAATAAAACGCCTTACTTTTGTTCGCTCTTCAAAGGCATTGTGCTTGGAATACTGTCTCTGGATTTTCACATCGTATGCTGCGATTGAGCTGTTTCTTTATCTCTTACTCTTTTGCGGAACTGACGACCTAAGTGTTAATCTTTTTAATTGCACTACTCGTAGTGTTTTATTATATGTATATTAATATTTGAATTCCTTGTAATTTAATTTAATGCATTTAATTAAATATTATTATGTATAATATAAGCATGCATTACATGATTTCAATTTGGAATTCAACAATTTTAGGCCCTTCAAATAATTTCCAGGTATTCTTTGAGGAATTTTAAAGGATTTGAAAAAGCTTGTAAAAATTTTAAGAAATTTTGATTTTTTAAAGAATTTCATGGAATTTTAAATATTGAAGTGGAATTTTAAGAAATTTAAAGATGTTTCTATAGGAATTTCAAAAGATTTCAGCGAATTTTATGGGATTTCAATAGATTTCCAATAATTTTAAGATATCTTGATGCATTTTAAGGGATTTTAAAGTTTCTGGTTGTATTTTGAAATATTTCAAGAGATTTTTAAAAGATTTTGTGAAATTTTGAAGGATTGTTAGGAAATTTTAAGAGATTTTTAGAAATTTTTAAAGATTTTAAAGTTTTTTTAAGGAATTTAATGAATTTGAAATGATTTTGAGCAATTTTAAAACGATTATTGAAAATTGAAGGTATCTCATGAAATATTAACAAATTTGAAAGGATTTCGTGGAATTAAAAAAGTTTTTTTTAGGAATTTCAGGAAATTTCAATGAATTTTAAGAGATTTCCAATGTTTCAAGGTAAATTTTAGAGATTTTTTGGAATTTAATTAAGTGATTTTTGAAAAATTTCAATAGTATTATTATTGAAAATTTGTTCACATTTTTAATATTTTTCTCTCAAGGAAATTTGTTTGAAAGTGAGCGAAATGTCAGAAAATATCAGGGAAATTGAAAAATTGAATCTTGTGGCCACCCTGAATTACATAACATTTTGAAAAATTTTCAGATATTTATAGAGATTTTTCGAAATTTATTAAGATTTAGGGACATTAAGGGATTTCACATAATTTCAAACAATTTTATGGAATTTCTAAGTATTTTAAGAAAATGGTTGAAAATGAAAATTAAAGGATTTAACAATATTTTATATGATATGATGTGTTTGAAAAAATTTCACGAATCACGGAAGTAAGTTTATAACTTTTTCACAGTTTTATTATTGAAACTATTTTTCAGCCAGTCTAAATTATTATAGCTCTCAAAATTAATCATTATTATACTGTTTACTCAATCTCCACAAAAAATAAGTAAGAACAAAGGCATAACTGCGAATCAACTTCATACTGCGAACGGAATATCCGGATACGAACATTTAACTATTATTATATAGCATTTCTCTCTCGAGAATAATTCAGTTCAAATTTCCTGTGTTTATTTAATTAAATATATTTCAGCATTTTTTTGCTCATTTAAAGCGCAGATAATTGGACGATTTAATCTGATAGCTTATGTTTAAAATTAAACACTTGAATATAGGTTTGATATTCTTGAAAGCTGTTAGCCAGATTTTCATAACTGATTTTCAAACAATGGGTTTACATGCGAGCGTAAATTTCAAGAGGATGCTTAACGCCAATCCATCGATCCGTCGATGTTCTCGAGTTGACGTATGAATATTACTGACAGAAAAAATGGAAGAATATTATAAAACAAATAAAAATCTCTTCCAGTTAAAAAAAAAAAGTTTTCTCTTGAGTAATCTACCTTTTTCGACAAACAATTCTCATTTGTCTGTGTTAGATACTTTTGCAAATTATATAGAAGTTCCAAAATCAGCAGTCCTCTCTTTTTATCCTAGTCCTATTCTAAAAAAGACATGCATTTCAGACAACTTCATATTGCGTTCCTCATTTTGCATTACCTTTTAGCTAAGTTCATGTGTAGTGCGCTAATCTTATTGGTCAATTCATATGGCGCGCGAATTTAAATTTTCATTTCAATTTCTATAGATGAAACACACGCGCGCCTAATCTCGTTCCCTAAAAGTGGTAATTGCACTTTGAAGTAGTAAAGCGTTACAGGTGGGATTTCCGTATAACGTACACCCTTCGGTTGTTTGCATTAAATTAAATGCACTTTCTGGTTTGAATACACTCGTGTTAGTTAGAAACCATTTGAGTAAATAGAGATTTATTAGGTTCACTTAAGACTTTATTATCGACAATGACCCCTCGAGTAGTTATTGAAGAAGTTATTTATGTTGAAGAACATAAAAAAAATCAATAGAAAGCCGACAATTCATTTGTTTATTGAATTTTTTCTTTCCTTTGTATTTGGGAAATAATAGGTGAACACTCAGATTAATTTTTACATTCTCATCAGAGAAGGTATTAGATTTGTGTAAAATTTGACCCCCCCAGTTTTTGTCAAATGTCCACGTTTTGGGACTTCCTGAACCCGAAAAACATGTTTTTACAAATGTGTCTCTGTCTGTCTGTCTGTCTTTTTTAGTTTGTGAGCACGATATAGTGATGCATGTCGATCGAGCCGATCGAGATTTTAACGAGCACGAGAAAGATGATCGTTTATTTTGAACCAAATATCGATCTGATCGTCTCGTAGAAACGAGCATCTCGTTAAATCGATCGAACCGAACAATAATTTTAAAAAAATGTTAATATAATAATTTAATGAATGAAACAATATTAATCGCAGTAAATTAACATAATCTCGTGTGGAAATCACCAAGTATCTTCAAGGATAAGTGATTTAATGGATTATACGGATTATTTTTATTTTTGATACACTAGAAATATTTGTTAATAAATGACACTTTTTAATCAAATATTGGCATTTAATATAATAATTTTTTTTTTTTACTTTATTATGTCTTTCTGAACGAAACAAATTATATACATATAATATTATACACTGGTAAAATATATTTAGATTGTATTGATTTAAAAGGATAACCTGGCTATAAGATCCAAATTCTCCTCTGAAATTTTTTGTCCCTTGTCATTATCGTTCTTTTTATTTCTATTAATTGATAAATCCATGTCACTTTCTTCATACATTTTATTAAAATTTATAGTTGTCAAAGTGTGGTATTTGACGATTTGTTCGATCGACATTTGAGGCGATATAAGACGAGCAAAAACAATTGAAAATTCGAACTTATCGGTTCGACAAATTTAACGATAACCGAGCACGATCGAACGATAACGAGCATTTCTCGGCTCGACATGCATCACTAGCACGATAACTTTCGAAAGAATTGACCGATTGGATTGTCCTTTGGTATACTCTTTTAGTGTCCTAAAATGAAGGTCAAGTTCGTTGGCCAGCCATTTTGGATAAAAATTCAAAAAGGTCGAGCATTTTAAAAAATTTTGGAACCACTTTTTTTTTAATCTAAAAATTCTAATGACGTACGTTAGTAGTACTCAGAAAGTCGAACAATTTTTCTTAATGACTTTTTTGGATAAAAAAAAAATTGAATGACATAACATTTTGAAAATCCAAAAAAATGAAAGAAAACTTAAATTAGAAGCCAAACAACGCACGATATGAAAAAAAGTCTAAAGATGAAAAATGTTTCTTTTTGAACGCCCTATAGGGTCCGCACAACAACTTTTTGAATTTCCTTAAAAAATCGAAAATTCAAATTTTGAGCCAAAAAACGCGAGATGCAGAAAAAATGATACCAAACATAATTATTCGCCTTAAAAAGATCTACAAGTTCTCCTTTGGCCATTTTTCAATAGGAGTAGTTTTCGTTTTAATCGTGAAAAATATTGTTAAACAGAGCCAAGCGCGAAGCGCGAGGTTTAAATCAAATATCGAGCGCGAAGCGCGAGTGCCCTGATGAGAATTTAATTTAATTTAATTTAATTTAAATATAGTTTAATTCAATTTTAAAAAATATATAAAAATATAAATTACAAATATAAAAAAATAAATTAAAATATAAAAATATAAATTATATATAAAAAATATATAATTTAATTAAACTTAAAAAAAAACATATAGGTTCAAGTGTCCTGTAAAGCGCAAGCTTCACGAAGGGCACAAGCGCGCAACACGGAGCGCGAAGCGCGACGTGTATATATTTCGGAGCGCGAAGCGCGACGACCTAACTATATTCGACCCCCCGCGCGCCATAGGCGCGCTCATTTTTAAACTTAGGTTTATTATTAAACAGAATCAATCAGAGATGTTACACGAAAATGTAGATTAAACAGATAATTGCCGGAGTATACCAAAGCTCGAAGTGCATCGGTCGAGGACTCAAGGTATAACTGCTTTGGAAAAACAGGAATGATAATGAATAGCTCTAAGATTCTTAATTTTATAGTATTTATAGCTTTAGAAAACTTAACGACTATACTTTATGTTTCTGTATGAATGAAAATAAATGTTTGAAGTTCCAATCGGAACATTATTTCAAATAAAATTACAATAATTTTTATATTTTGATATAATATATAATACCTAAACATACCTATATATCCGTAGATTTTTTTATAGATCAACGTCTAAATGTGCTTTCAGTGAAATTGAGATTTTTTTTGTGTAAGCTTGGCATTTCACCAATTTCTAACAATAAGATAAATTGATTCTTGTGTGCTATTTGGTAAAGTGTTGCGGGCGCTTTTCCTAAAGTGCAAGAAGATTTAAAAGAAATTCATGTAATTTAATTCATCTGTACCTCATTTTTCTTCAGATTTTAATACGTGGAAAATTCTCTGTAATAATACAATATAATATTTTTTTGTTGCAGGTATGTATTCCCGTTACTTTCACGGAAGTGATGATCAAAAAAAGGAAACCCATTAAGCTCTCTAATTACTGCTTTATAAGTTAAAAAGACTTCAGCTTTTGAAAGTAGAAAATCAACGAAAACGATTTTGTATCGAAAAAAATATTATAAAATTCATTTTTCATAAATCAGGGAACTCAAAAAAATCTTGTCGCCACGCTGGATTACATAACATTCTGAAAAATTTTCAGATATTTATAGGGATAGAGTGGGTTCAGGAAAAATACATTGTGAACCCACTGGTTAATACAAATATACCTAATTAAAGAATTAGGAAATTAATTAATTTAATTAATTAATTAATTAAGAAACTGAGAAAGAAGTATTCCCAGTGATAAACAATCTTCACCAGTAGCTAGTCTCGACATTCTATTATTTAATTATCTTATAAAACAACAAATAACAAAAAAAAAACAAATAATCCCTCATTTTATATTAATTCTTCAAAAAACAAAAAAAAACACACATAGCACCCTGGAAGGAATAAAAAAATTCATGACAAAATCCACAGTACAACTACAAAGGGTTGATCGGTCAAAAATTGGCAAAAATAGATCCACTCGGTTTATTGATTACTCCTCATTAATTTGTTCATTAAACAGATCATTCCAAGAATAGAACGCGATGAGCCTCACATGCTTTATTACTTTCTGTCATATTCCACCAATAAAGAGGGACGTTCCGCGATCTAGACGCGTGTTAACATTTACGGTACCATATACCCTGTCGGAGGTGTTGGTTCACCTACATAACTACCCCATAGTCTTTGAGTATGTCCTCCCTTCGTGAGGAACTTGATTGTGCGGGTTGGTTGTGGCAAAGGGGGTTTTGAGGGTGGGAAGAGTTGTTGTGGGGATGGGAATGAACATCACGAGGGTGCGCAACACGGCAGAATAGTGTTACCGTGAGGAGTGCGAGGGGGGCAAGAAGGAGGGATAGGGAGGAGGAGGTGGTGGTGCTGCTTGCATTGAATCAATATGGTAGCGTAAACTTATCTCATTGACTTAACGGTTCTCAATCTCTCGAAGGGTCGCGCCATTGCAGCAGGAAGCCTCGTGGCACTCCGGATGGGATAATGAAATACCCGAGACCCGGACGACCGAGCCCGGAATCCAGGAGCTCGAAGCTCTGGAGTCTCCTTGCAAACGGAGAGCAATTCTCTCCCTCTATGTCTCTCTCTACCCCTAGTCTCACCCTTTCTTTCTCGACGCCTGCCCCTCCTAGCCCTCTGTGCACACAAACCTACCCTAGCCTACGCGCTTCCATCCACGTCGTACACCGAAGCTTTCGTCCCATACGCTCGGCTGACTTTATGACGATGGCTGGCTCGGAACGTAAAAGAGACAAAGAGAGAGATAGAGAAAGAGAGAGAGTGAGAGAGAGGGGGGGAGCGAGTTAGGGGCGATGAATCAAGAGAGATGGGTAAAGAGGGTGGAAAAGAACGGACGATGAAAATGAGGGAGGAGGTGCCTCGGGAGCCTCGTCCTTTATTTGGCAAATAGAAGGATAGATTTTCGAGTGATAGGTGGATTTGGAGCCAAACCAAGTGAGGAGCTTGCAAAGATATCTTTGCCCTCGATTTTGATCGCTGAGTTAAACGAATCGATATACTTTTCCGGAAGGTCAGAAAACAAGGGATGGGTTCACTGGTTTGAAAATTAGGAGCTGGTTTGCCTTCTCTGCAAATTGACCCCTCGATTATGTAGGAACCTGGTATATTATACAAGCAAGGCGAAAACTCTTTCACATTTTTTATTTTACTGATACTCCAAAGAGAAATTTATCGGGACAGTTTAAGAAAATATTTCATCTGCAGATTCAGTGTGATGCGATTGGGAATTTTTAGATGGAAACTGTTCTCTGATGTTCTCTAGTGTGTCCTATTAATTCCTTTTTCCATGAGAGGGCATAAAGAAGAAGCAACATGTAATCCCTCTCAAATGTGCGAAACTTTGGAATGCGAACTAAGGGAAGTGGAATGTGTAGTGTTTGCTGATTCATCAAAATGTGCAAACATCCTTTCCGATTTCGTTCAGAATTCAAATACTCATGTGCCAGGATTTTTTAACGGTCAAGTGAATGAAGTACTTTTTTTTTATTCTACAGAATAAATAATAATTATAATAATTATTATGTGAAATTATAATAATTATAAAAATAATAGAATTAATTTAATGTGCATCACTAATAATCAGTTGAGTTATGTAACTCAAATAAATTGAGTTTCCCACGTAGATTACAAAATTTGTGCTCAAATAAATATTATTCTCATAATTAGTAAATAACTTGGCACTAACTCATCAGTAACTTGTTACTAATTGAGATTTAAAGAAATTCCTGCATAGTGCACACATTTTATTCAGATATGAAAGATATTTTTGCAATCGATGCAAGCCGTCGAGAACGGGAACATGTCGAGTACACATCGCTGGTATTCCAGGGGTGGAGTGGTAGCTCGAGGGGCAAATGTTGGGTAAATTTGCGGAAAAGCCGAGCAATTAGATTCCCGCGGGAGCACGCCGTGCAGGGCTTAATACGCGATTCTCGTATCCAAAGAGGTGGAGACTGGAAAGGAAATTCATTCCTAGCAAAGGAAATGCGTCACCTGTTCCACAACTTACAAAATGATTATATTCTTCAGAATTTAAATATTATGAATTTTGAGAATTATGGATTACATAATAATCATCAAGTGTGCGCATTCATACATTCCGTATGCAGTTAGTTCGCAGTGATACTTTTAAATTGCTTTTATTTAAAATAAGGGTGTCTAGAAAACCGGGAAAAACCCGGGAATTTTATTTGATCGCACCTAGAAAACAGTTTTTTTAAATCAAAGAAATTTTAGTATTGATGTACGTTAAAGAAACATTTCTTTGATTCAAAAAAATTACTTTTTGATTGAATAAACAGTTTGTTTAAATTAAAATAATTCAAAATAATTTTGTTTGAATTAAATAGACCTTTTTTGAATGAAACAAAATTATTTTAAAAGAAACAAAGTTTTCTTTAATATGAAGAAATTTTTACTTTGAATTATTATTAAAATAAAAGTTTTGATTTAAAACAAATTTTTTTTTCTGAGTGCGGGGAAAAACTCGGGAATTTTCTATATTTTATCGAAAAATGGACTTATCAAATCTTATTTTATTTTGTTTCATTCTATTTATTTATAAAATTGTTTTCATTCACTTTTTTAAATATTTTTTTTTTCAAAAATTCCAAAAAGATATCTATATATTTGTCGGAGGAATATTCTAGTGGAATTTTAAATGATTTTAAAAGGCTTGTAAGAATTTTACGAAATTTTAATTTTTTAAAAGTGATTTTAAGGGATTTGTTTGAAAATTTTAAAGAATCTCACAAGATTTTTATGATTTTGAAAAGATTTTGTAGGATTTTATAGAATAAAATACGAAAATATTCGTAATAAAATACGAAATAATTTGAAATCGTATAATATTTTCGGAAAATCCCTTAAAATTCCCTGGAATCTGATTAGAATTAAGCTTATTAAAAATAAAAATTATTAAGCAAAAAATGCTATAAAATATTGTTAAATCCTTTAAAATTTCATAAACCCCATGAAATTTCGTTAAAGCCATTCCTGGAAATTTTTCGAAATTTGATGTGTCAAATATACCTGCCCCGAAATTGACAAAAATTTTATTTATATGCTCAAAATTGTATTGAATTTCAAAATCAATAATTTTGAAATCAAATCATATAATTTTCTTTTTTATATTTGAATATATATTATTATTTTTCCATGAAATATTTCCCGTGTATGAAATACTAATCTTATATATTCACAAAGAGACATTATTTGTATTACACAAATTTCTGACACTATATATTAGGAATAACCTTGCATTTATTTTACAGCATAAATCCTTGATTTCATCATTTTGATCCTGTGGGTTAAATGTTGATATACTTAAGCATCATATGCAATACATATGTTAATAGCAAAACGGAGATTTCTCAATTCGATTTCGCATATAGCATTAATGACTCGTATCTCAAATTTACATCACTTCTCTTATCATTGACAACCAATCTACACGAATATCACTTTTAATAGCGTGCTGGACTCCCATTGTGAATCACTTCGTCTACATTATCGGCATCGATCCCATCAGAGTTATAACTAAAGTTGAACAGATAGCTACTTCTTTTTTCTTCGATTCCTGATATTATTTTCCAACCGTTCTTATAACTTTCCTTTAACTCTCGTTCAATTGATCAAAGCTCCCTCTTCACTCTGAATGATTTTTCAAAGAATTTAATTCTCTCGTTCAAGAAAGTTCTCCAGTTGTGACTAGGAATTCGCAACTTAACTTAAACTTAAACTTTAACTTTAACTTTAACTTAAACTTAAACTATCGAATTGGTTCATAAACTAGAATCTTTTATGTAGCGCTTGTACTAAAACCGAAAAAGCTTATTATAATTTTGCAGACTACAATATTTGAGTAAAATATAGTCCTTGAAGTCCAAGGCTTCTATTATGATGCTCTTCACGTGAAAAAAGATCGCTTTTGTCGATTTTGTAAAGCCTTGTTGTATGAATTGTATGTAAAAGATTGCTTTTGTGCGTGAAGATCTTAGCGCAGTTTCCGGTATCCAAAGAGGTAAAGAAATATGAGCGATACGCGTGACTCTTCGTCTCTGGCCAAGTTTCTGAGAGAAGCTTGGGAATCTTCCTCTACTTTTTCTTCTGATACTGGTACTTCGTAAGCTAGCGCACACTTTATCGTTCAGAGGAGAAGCACTCGATTTCAAAAACGTATTTCAGAAAGATGGAGAAAAGAAAACGAGAATGAGAAAATGCGAGGACGTTGAGAGGACGTTCAAAGGGAAAACTTTGCAGGAGATGATCTTGTTTACGTACCGGGTATCGATTTACCGAGATCCAGATATTCTCGTACCGACGGACTCAGGAATCCGGGTGGTACCGCTGGCGCCTCGTTCGTTGGATTGTTCCTTTGCTCCACATCGTCATCATAGTAATAGTCATCTTCGTCTGGATCCAAAGGCTTCGCCCTCTTGGACACCTTATTACCAATCCGCTCCTCAACTCCAACTGAAAACAAATCCATTTTTCATGTTTTTATGACAATTTTCTTTCTCTTTTAGTTTGTGCCAGGGTGGCCACATTTCAGGGAAATATCAGGGAAAAAAAATTTGTCAGGAAAATGTCAGGGAAATGCGAGTAGTTGTCAGGGAAAATAGCAATTGAAATTTATACTAATTATGTTATTTTTGTCGTATTGCATAGGTATATAGATTTTATATTTTATTTTATTTAACAGATTTTAGAAACTTTCCAAGGATTTCGAAGGATTATAAAGAATTTCCAGACATTTTTTTTTTTATCTTCTTTGGGTTTCTGATGATTTGAAGAGATTTTCAATAAGATTACATTTTACATCAAAGACGATCGTTTGAAGGAAATTTTTTTATTGTAACATATGAATTAATCATAAAAATATTTCGACACCCCCCAACATGAATTCCTGCGCACGGCCCTGGGTGTTGGAATTTGTTAGCCGTATGTTATTGTCACGTAAAGGGGTGTTGGAATTTGTTAGCCGTATATTATTGTCACATAAAGGGTGTGTTGGAATTTGTTAGCCGTATGTTATTGTCATGTAAAGGGGGTGTTGGAATTTGTTAGCCGTATATTATTGTCACGTAAAGGGGGTGTAGAAATTTGTTAGCCGTATATTATTGTCACGTAAAGGGGGTGTTGGAATTTGTTAGCCGTATATTATTGTAACGTAAAGAGGGTGTTGGAATTTGTTAACCGTATATTATTG
>CAJFCO010000129.1:1386739-1427764 GCA_904066015.1 Synergus gifuensis | reverse complement strand
GTTGGAATTTGTTAACCGTATATTATTGTCACGTAAAGGGGGTGTTTTAAATTTGTTAGCCGTATGTTATTGTCGCGTAAAGGGGGTGTTTTAAATTTGTTAGGTGAATATTATTGCCACGTAAAGGGGGTGTTGAAATTTGTTAGCCGTATGTTATTGTCACGTCAATGGGGTGTTGGAATTTGTTAGCAGTATATTCTTGTCACGTAAAGGGAATGTTTTAAATTTGTTAGACGTATATTATTGTCACGTAAAGGGGGTGTTGGCAGGGCCGTGCGCAAGTGGGGGTTTGGGGGTTTAAACCCCCCCCAAAGACAAATTAAAATAAAAAATAAGATTTTATTTTTATTGTGATATATGAATTAATCATAAAAATATTTCGACCTCCCCCCCAACATGAATTCCTGCGCACGTCCCTGTCTACAAAGAAATACAAGGTACCACCTGATATAAAATTCCTAGCAGTTGTGCATTACTGCTTTATTGAATATAAATGTCTGTCGATAAAAAATTAATTGAATCGATTACGTGAATGAGAAAAGGGTAAAGAGATCGAGCAAGAGAGGTAAAAAGAAATTCATCTTCTTGGCGAAGCTCAACCAAAGAATCGATTAATTATTTAACCAAATTCCATCTCAGTCTGTTTAGCTTTGCTGAGAGTCCGTTCATTTGTTTTATCTCGTCTTTTCCTTCCGCGTTTGAGATTTTCGAGTCGAGATCACGGAAGGTTTTCCGCGGGGGTCGATATCGTTCCGTCTGTATACCGTAGGTATAACGAATACCTACGTAATTAGTTCGTCTTTGATGAGAAAATTCACTAGCACTAGAGACATACAAACTCTGAGCTTCATTCGCGCACAAGTAAAGAGAGTAAGCGAGAAAAAGACAAGAAAAAAGAGATCCTGAGAGAAGATGCAAAGAGAGAGGAGAATAAAGAAAGACAAAAATAGGAAGAAAATGAAAAAAACGAGAAAAACGATAGCAAGACTATGTACACTCTGTACAAAGGCGCAGATCATTTTCCGTACTGTTAAAAGGCCTTCCTTTTGACCAGCTAGAGAAGATTCTTCTTCAGCGCCTTCGCTTTCCTCCTATAATGCTGAAGACAACGATTTATTCTTTCAAGAAACTCCCTCGATTTCCGGGAAAACGAGCTATTCTATTCTGACGTGACTTTTCTTTGCTCCACCTTATGGAGGCAAAACCCACGTTTCAGAAATTAACTATTCTCGAATGGAAATTAATTTTTCTGTGAAAGATAAAGTATTTTTCACAGCACGTCTGCGGAAAGTTCGATTTTCCGTGCCTCCGTCCCAGGTGGAAAATTACAAACGGCAAAGTGCTGCGCCAGTACTGCTGCAAGTTTTCGAGTGCTGGCAGAGTGCTGGCAGAGTGCTGGCAGAAGCCCGGCTTAAGCATTGGCGTAATGATGGTACACGGAAAAAATTAATCTCTTAAAAAGTCAAACAGTGAGTGTCTTAATCTGGGATACGAGAGGAAGTCACTCAATATTTAGAAACCTCATTCTTCAAGAAAATAAGAAAAGATTATATAAAAAGTATGTTACATTTCAACAGAATATAGGAAAGAGTGATAGAAAATGTCTAACACGCAGAGGTCGAAACTTTAAGAGATAGTCACTGAAAATGTAAACAGACAGGGTTCGAGATTTTAAGAAACTGTTTCTGAAACCGCAAAGGCAGGGTTAGAGATTTTAACAAACTGTGTCTGAAAACTCTAAAACAGAGTTCGAAACTTTAAGAGGTAGTATCTGAAAATGAAATGTTGATTTTTAACGAAAAAAAAAATATTTTTGTTATTATTATTGTACATTATGAATTTTTATGCTTATTAATACACACAATTTAACAATTAAATACTTATACATATAATTGATATCCTTAAACACTATTTAAAATCGCACTCGCTGAGGATTCGAACCCTATACTTAAAAGTAACCTACGTAATATTTTAAAACTAACGATACGCATAATACCACGCGGCTAACTATACGCTTGAAGGACACACGCAAAACTTCGGCCAAGCTTTTTCATATGTTGAATTGATCAGGGCCGGTACGTTGTAAATTCCCCCGGTTGGCCTCTATAATGTAAATCGGCCCTGGAATTGATTGAAAATTTTGCTGTTGATATTTTATAAATTGAAATATAATGATTCTGAATTAATTTTAATCAAACTTTTTTTCTTAAATAATTTATTTTTTCAACTTAAATTTCTATAAGTTTAAAATTTTTATTCTGAAATATTTTGACTTTCATCGATTTGAAATAATAATAATTAAAATTATCTACAGCTTTAATTCGTGTGACTGCAGGAACGCCAATTTATTACTCTTATGGTAGTCAACGCACGTCAAGAAGCACGATCATAATCGCAAATTGTGATTATATTATCAAATTATCGATTTTAAATAATAATAATTAAAATTATCTACAGCTTTAATTTATAATCCTAAAACTCTTTCAATTTATAATTGTTCTATTTCAAACATTTAAAAATGGGCAACTATTGAGGTTTTCAATTTCAAGTAAAGTTTTAAAATTTGAAGATTTCAATTCAACATCTTGAAAACTTAAAATTTTTAGTACTGATGAAAGGCGTAAAACGAACAATAACACTAGCAGACACTATAGTAACAGTCCAGCAGAGAACTGTTTCATGCGCAGAACTACAAAATATGTTCACAGCGCATCTCGAGTTTTCAGTGACACCTTATTAATTTTTAAGAGTCCGAATTCACAAATATTCGGTTACCGTCCACTATGAAATCTAATAGACTTCACACTATAATTTAAAACATTCCATCTTAATATTTAAGAGAATTTTTTTTTCAGTGAGTCTGTTCTAAAAATTAATAAACTCTTTTCTAATATCTCATAAAATTCACTGAAATATTATAACACTTTACTCTGTATCCGAAAGTTAGTGAATAATGTTCTAAATTCTAAGAGAATAATTTTTTCCGTGTAGAACTCCAAAAGGTAAGACCACCGCAGTACTGACCACCAGCAAAGTGCCAGTACTCGCGTTCAGTGCTGGGACAGCCCTGGTGGTCAATCTGCGCCAGTACTGCCGCAGGACTTCGAGTTAAGTTAAATAAAAATTGAAAAAAAATGTCTTAAAAAACAATTATTAATTAAGAACATGGTTTATTCGCAGTTATATTATGGATATTCTTATAACTAATCGTTAATTGTAAATTTAAACGCTTATACAACAAATAAAATTTCACACGCAACACTGGGGGGAATCGAACGCACGACCTACGGGACACGAGTCCAGCTACCTAACCATTACCCTAAGCTCCTAAGATGGTGGTCCCACATTTATTCCAGGGTATACTCAATCCTACAATATAAAATTTTTTAGTCTGAGCACAATGACTTCTCACCCCCTTGGAAATTTTTTTGAAACATTCATGTTGTAAAATTTATTTCCAGTAATTCCTTTGCTTGCATAATATCAAAAATTATTTTTAAAGTAGTTTTTATATTGTCAGGGTCTGTTTGCGCTCGGAGAAAAATTTTTTATATGCCCTATGATCCGGTGGTTCAATTATCCTGAGATAATTTAATGAAAAAACACATCTGCGTTAACAGTAAATCCAATAAATTAAATATTGAATCCAATATTTAGAATTAAATTTAGAAGTAAATTTTGAGTTTAAATTTGGAATTTAGAGATTAAGAAGTGTTTAGAGATGATAGAAAAATTATTTTTGAAATTTAGAGATTAAAGAGTGTCTAAAGAGCTCTCTAAATCCGAATTAGTGAAAAAGAGGTTACTAATTTACTTTAGTGAAAATTTTTACTAATTATTAATTGTATTTCACTATTTCAATTCGAAGTTTTCAACTTTTCACTAAAGTTTTAGTCAAAAATGACTAACAATTAGTCATTTTTGACTAAAGTAAATTAGTGACCTCTTTTTCACTAATTCAGATTTAGAGAGAGGAGTTAAAAACATTCAAGATCTTCAAAGTAGGGCTTATATTTCGACTCGGGCTAGCTCTGATAGATTCTGTTTTGAATTTTTTTATATATTATAATATATTATATAATATACCGATTAATTGACAAAAATAAAGGGACAATACTAGACTAGTGCCGTGCCAGTACTGTGACGACACTTGGTGTTACTAATACGTCAATTGATTGTCAACTCTAAAGGGCAGTACTGGTCCAGTATTGTGACATTATTGTGCCAATGTTTGACATTACTCGTAATTCGGTTACTTGCCAGCACTGACAGTCAGTGCTGCGTCAGTGCTAAAATAATGCTACGCCAGTAGTATGCCAACACTTGGCGTAATACTGACATTCAGTACTGCGCCGATGCTAAAACAAGACTATGCCAGTAGTGTGCCAACTCTTGGCGCAATACTAACAGTCAATACTGGCATTACTGTCCCCGTACAATTGATGTTGCACTGCGCCGGTGGTAAGAATTGGCAGAACTCCGACTTTTCCACCTGGGGTAGACTCTGGAAAGTTGTCGACTTCTGAGCTTCTCACTTTACATCTCTAGAGTTTATAAAGCATGCTACTTTGCACTTCTAGAGATTGTAAAGTAGCCTAAGGAACAATGTAAGGCATATTTCGTTGGCAACCCTGCTCTTTCTCCAGCATTTTTTGACCGGTAACAGGTAGTACGACTGACCTGTCAAATATCAGAGCATATTCCGAAAATCGAACTTGCCTTAAACTCGCTGTGAAAAGTATTGTACTTGACATGTGAGAAGCAGACAATTCCCGATTCGTGTGATGGCATCACTCGCCTTCGGCTCGTGACGCCAACTTCGCACTTATCGAAAATTGCCTACTTTCCACACTTGTTAAGTAAATAGCTATTAAATCCCATAAAATATTTTAAAACTCATAAAAATCTTATGAAATCTCTTAAAATTCATGAAAACCTGTTAAAATTCACCAGAAACTTTCTTGAAATTCTTTAATTTCTACGATAAGATTTAAAGTCCCTTTACGTCTTTGAAAATCCATTAAAATGATTACAAATCTCATTAAATATGAAATCCTTAAATTTCCTGGAAACTTTATGAAAACATTTAAAATTCCTTAAAGTCCCAAAAAATTCTCTGAAACCTTTTTAAATCTCTTAAAATTCCTCGAAATTCAAAACAAGATTTAAAATTCCTTAATATCTCTTAAAACACCCAGAAATTTTTTTAAATCACTTAAAATATCACAAAAAGCTTTAAAAATCCCTTAAAATTCGTTAAAATCTCTTACTATTCCAAGAAATCTCTTGAAATCCTTCTTAAAATTCATGAAAATCTCTTACAAAATTCCTAGAAACCTTGTAAAATTCCATGAAATTCTTAAAAATTCTACAAAACCTTTAAAAATCAGAGAAATCTCTTGAAATCCTTTGAAATTATTATAAATCTTATAAAATTCCATTAAATACATAAAAATTTCAGAATATCTATTAAAAATCGCACAATTTCTTGAATGCCTCTAAAAAATAAACAGCCTATGAAATCCTTTTAAATTCTGCAAAATCTTTTAAAAATTGTAAAAATCTTTTGAAATTCCTTCATAATATTCCCTTACAAACTTTAAAATCTCTTAAAATTCCCATAAAATTCTTGAAAATTTACGATAGCATTTAAAATCCATTTATATCCTTTAAAATCCGTTGAAAGTATAAGAATTCTCATGAAATTCCATGAAATCCTTAAAAAATTCACAGGATCTTTTAAAGATAAAAAAATCTCTTTAAATCGCTTAAAATTATTATAAATTTCTTATGAAATTTGAACCACTCGTTCTCATCTTCGGATTAGTAAGTTTTACTATTTCAAATTGCAATTTTTGCTAAGAAAATTGTAAACCCTGTTATTTTCGTTGCAACATTTGAAATAGTAATTCATTCCAATTTGAAATATGTAGTAAAACTTACTAAATTCCAGGAAAAATGTATTCAGAGTGCATGTTGACTATTTTAAATGGTAAATTCAGCCATTTCTTTTCATATTTTATTTTTTCTGTGCTGTCTTGTACAGAAATCTTCATACTCGTGTGGAACTCCGTACTTTCCTTACTTGTTGCACAATATACCATTAATTGCTTCTCTTTCTCCTTACTTCGTGACATTTCATATAAAATTTACATGAAAATTTATTCTTTATCTCTGTGATTCGAAATGTACAATTTAGCTTATATATTCAAACGCTTTTAATTAACAATTAAATTTCAAAGAAAAGTATTTTCCCGCGAATTGTGCGTATGGCATATGCAGATAGTAAATAATAATTACGTTAAATCCTCATATTGCATTGAATAATAAAAAATCAATAATACTTTTCAGGTTTTACTTTTCCACTCTCGTGGATTCGATATTAATATTATATGGGAATCTCTTTACGTTTTTAATATGATATATCGTAAAAATCATTTATACACGCGCGAATAATTTCAAATTAGTGAATCATATTTATATCGACTTCTGCAGCTTTTCCCATGCAATGCAGGAATCATGTATAGAGAGGTCGTTTGCTTTTTTATTTTATTTTTTTTATTTTTCCGTCCGGTTTTTGCAGAATTTTCACGCTCCTGTGAAAAGAGCAACATTATCGCTGCTTTCGGTACGATATTTATGCAACTTCAAACACATGACGATGAATTCAGGGAATCTCGAAATTAAATCTTCATGTTATTCCTTTTCTACTTATATATGTAAATTTGCGCATGCTTGCTTGTGTTAATGAGAAACATTTTGCCTTGAATATTTTCCTTGAATAAAAAGGGTTGTTCCGTTAGGATATAAAATATAACTTGATAGAACTTGCAACATAAAACCTGCAAAAAAGAATAATAAGGTTTTTTTTTTAATGTTGAATATATTGAAATTCTAAAACTTAAAATTCTTTAAGCATGAACAAATCTATAATTTATTTCACTAGCAACATACTTTGTTAAAAACTTGAATATTATCTTTTGAATTCATTTTGGAAGTAAAGTAAGATTGAATTAAGGAAACTTTGCTTGATCGGCTAATGGCATAATCATCACACTAATCCTTCGAAAGCAACTAGCAACGCAACAGGTTAAGCTGCAGATTACAGGATTTTGTCTTGTAGACGCGCGATAGCGAAACAGCGAAGATCGGATCTTTGTCTGTAGTACAAAGCATATAGGATATCTTTGAAATATCGACAATAGTTCTGGGAGAAGATTAAGTAAACTCATGGCAAGTACATTCCAAGAAATCATTTGTGAACCAACTCAAAAGCATGATATATATATATATAATTTACTTTAGCGCATTTTTCGCTATTTTTGCAAAATACACCCAAAATATTCTATTCTATTCTAAAATGTCAAGACAAAGGCCAAAACTTAATGCAGACAGATTTATATGCCAACAAACCATTTATCTAAATTATTACACGGAAAAAACTGTATGGATGTGACAACCACAGAAATAGTAAAATACAGTACAACTACAATTTATGGTTTCAACTACACGATTAAGGTTGCCACAACCACAACTATTATGTGACAATAACCATAGCTATATGTGGCAACTATTATGAAATACTTGTGGCAACTATTTAATAATAGGTGTCAGATAGCTATGGTTGTGTCACATAATAGTTGTGGTTGTGGCAACCACAATCGTGGTAGTGGAAACCATAAATTGTAGTTGTACCGTATTTTACTATTTCTGTGGTTGTCACATCCATAACAGTTTTTTCCGTGTATAGTACCAATTGTTATGTGAAAAAAACCATATGTGTCAATAATTATTAAATAGTTGCCACCATCACATATGGTTCTGTGAATCAAAATCGTAATATTTTACTACATAATATATATACGTAAGCGTGTTTATAATGCGTGAATAGATAGCAAATGTAATTTGATAAATTTGAAATTGATAGCAAACGATCGGATTGAGGATTATCTGCAAATCTCTCTGACAAGCTTGACAAGCTTTTTCAGGCAAAGATGCTAGAGAGAAAATTGTAGCACTGAGTTTGGAGTTGAGTTTGAGTATGAGTTTGAGTTTGAGCTCACTTTAATTTAACGGTGCGCTTCTTTTTTTTGAAAATTAATTTTTCTACGGAAATCTCTTTACAAGGAAAAAAGCAGGTACGCAAGTTCGGAAGATTTATATAAACGAAGCGTCGAAAAATAAATCACAGAAGAAAATAATCTTGTTTGTAAATAGATTGATATTTGTTCAACAGTTTTTTTTATTTATTCAGCTTAAAGTTTAAGGGTCATTCATAAATTACGTAACACTTTTTCCCCCTATTGTTTGTCTATCCTCTCTGATATGTAACAAATTGTAAAAAAATGTCGTTTGGACACCCCTACGAAAAATATGATCAATTTGGGTATGTTTTAAAACAAAAAGTAAAAAAAAAATAAAAATAATATGGAGTGCATAACGAATGAACCATAATCCCGAAGAAAATTTTAACGTATAAAAATCTGTTTTAAGTGAATGCGAATGACTTTAAGTGACTTTAATTTAGTAAGATCCCCTGAATTATCTGAATAAGTAATTTGAATTTACATAAAGTCACATGAATCCACTTAAACACAAATGAAATCAAGTGAGTTCACTTGAAATCACTTGAAATTGCTTGAAGTTACTTGAAATCGCTGAAATTATTTTAAAATTGCCAAAAATCAGTGAAATCTTGTGGTATAAACTGTGAAAAACTGAATGATTTTAAAATGGAATTCTAGAATAATTGTGAAAGATGCAAAGTTAAGGGAAATCGATTTCCTCGTCGGTATAGTGATCTAGTTTAAGATGCTTAAGTGCGCATTCGATTAAAATAATTGTAATTTAACGATCGTGCCCTTTCGCAAGCGATCCAATTACGTAATCGATGACAAGTAAACTCCTACATGTCCCACATCCCGAGTACAGATATGTTCCGCTGAGCAATGTCAGCTGTAGGATGAAACGGCACCGCAAGTGCCAGGCTCTCTATTATAGTATTAGTATTAGTATTAGTATTAGTATTAGTATTAGTATTAGTATATTATAGTATTAGCACTGCAATAACTGGACTGTTTGGAAGTACATAAAAACTCAGGCTTTCTTCCAACCGGTTTGTATAATGGTAAGTCGGTCGAGTGAGTAATTAGTTTTAATCTGGTAAACTCGAGTTCTTTGTACACGAAAAAAAGATTACTGGTAATTATTTGCTGAGACAGCCATAAAGTACAGTGCTATTACGAATAGCAATATGTTTTGAAGAGGAAAAAAATGACTTCATAATTATGAAGTCATTATAATCAATTTATACATTTAATATGAAAAGGTTTCCTCTTTATTAAATTTTAAAACTTCTAAAGCTTGTGCATGAATCCGAGTCCTTTCTTTATATTTTATTGCTGTCTATGGATAACTTAAAATATTAAATAGCACCTTGCTCCCTTAATACACAGATATAATCCTTTATTCCTCTTTTTCATTAGAAAGTCCCAGAGGATACTTGGATTTAGTCGCCTCTGTGTTTCTTCCTTAGGTGTTAAGCCACTTTTTTGCGACGCCACCACCACCGTAATTATTTACAGTATTTAAATAAGTAAGTAGGCTTAAATGAACGTGGTAAATCGCGCGGAGAGTCTGAGCAAAAACAGTATTCAGTAGAGGCGAACTTGAACCAATTTAATGATCCTTCAATTTTCTTTCTACCTAATTAGAAAAGATGATTGTTATCTGACCAAAGTTTTCTATTTCTTGGTTGATTGTTTCATTATTATTGAGTTAACCAGTGTCGGGAACTGATGTATGAGAGAATTGCTTTCTATTTAATTGCATTATAATTGCATTATAATTGCATTTTTATTCAATGCAGTACGACGTTCAGAGTAACTTTCATTGAGTAACTTCCCCAATTTGGGTGTCAACATTTCAATTGATGAAAACATTAAAAACTTAAATATGTGTATGAATTAGCACCTGAATTCCTAAAGTAAAAGCTCTTTCACTTTTAAAATATTTTTTATCTTTTTTAAAAGTGTTTTTTTATTTATTGGAGCTTTGTGGTATTTAGGTTGAAAATCGAAGATTGCCCAGTACAAGGAGCGATTACTCAATATTACTCAATATTTACGTAAGAACTGCTTCAGTTCTGTCAACAGATACGCTCATCCATCTTTTAGGCTTGCAATTGCTTTATCCTTTCGACTAGATTTAGAGACAGTATTTTCGACTTGCGGTTAGTTGCCCTCGACTTTCTTTCATTTCCACCATCCAGAACGAGGAAAATAATATTCCATCTCGCCATTTCACTAGTTTACTTACTAATTGGCACGCCGTGATCTCTTGTTTCAAAATGCTGCGGTCGCATAGTATTCTGTAATTCTACAGGTATTGGAATAAAAATTCTTCATTTTGTTGAGAGAGAATTTTCTCACTTTATAAAATTCAAGATTTTAAAACTTTTACATTTAATATGGTTTTTCAGGGTTTTCTATGGTTTTTTTTCCACCCTGGGAAACCTGGAATTGTCAGGGAATTTTTTTATACCTGGAAAAACCTGGAAATGTCAAGGAATTTTTTTCAAAGTCCGGGAATTTTTTCGAGCGTACTTAATTTTTTTTTTTAACAAATTAAATAACCAAGGCGGTGTGACATGATGGGAAAAACCGAGAAAAACCGGAAAAATAACTGCATATATAATTAAAAAATCGGGAATAATAAAAATGATAATAATAATAATAATTTAACCTAAAATTTTTATTTATTGGCTAGTAGTAATTATCCTGCGTTGCCCAGGATTTTAAGAGATTTCATAGAATTAAAAGGAATTTTAAAGAGACTTTACAGGATTGCAAAATATTTTAAGTGATTTTAAGAAATTTTAAGGGATTTCAAGAGATTTTAGAAGATTTTAAAATTTATAAAAGGATTTCAGAAGATTTGTAGTGGTTTTATGAAAGCGTACATGTGCAACTCCGGTTCGGTTATTATATTGAATATTAATCGGTTCAAGTCCTCGTGAAATGTAAGGAAAACCATTTAATAATATTAGTTCAGTACCAGCTGGTAGATTTTCGAAAATTTCTTTAATTGGTAGCGAGGCTGGTGGAAAATCATGTACTGGGTACGCCGTATTTCCATTTCCTATATTCCCATGACTGCCTTGGGAACTCAATTCTGTTAGAAAAATTAATTTATGAACGTAGGAATTTTTAACAATAAATCAATATATTCATATATTAAAGCTAGAAGTCCGGCATCAGAAACATAAAAATTATTGTTCGATCCAGCCTATTTAAAAAATTACAGCATTTTTATATTTTTTTTTACTGAGGAATTTTCAGTTCCTATGCGAATTAATTAATTGTTTTATTAGATTCAGAAAGTTGTAGTACAAAAAATAGATTTAAAAATTCTCGAGTTCTCTGCCAACGTGAAACTACAAATACTAGAACAAAAACTAAGTCGAAAACTCTCATAATAAAATGTTGAAAAATGCGTAGTTTTCAAACTACAGAGCAACAAAGTTGACAAATCAGAAGCACGATTTAGACCATCTGGTATCCGTGACCCACGCGTTGAATGTGTGAGAACTAGTATTGTACTTCTGATTGGTCAACTTTGTTGCTCTGTAGTTTGAAAACTACGCATTTTTCAACATTTTGTTACGGGAGTTTTCGACTTAGTTTTTGCTCTAGTATTTGTAGTTTCACGTTGGAAGAGAACTCGAGAAACACCCTGTATATACCTATTGTTCACTTATACTTACGAACAAAACTTAAAAAACCCACGAAACAGAGGATTAGAATGCCAGTAAGAATCTTAATTTTTTCGAAAACTGAAAACTTATGCTTCATTTAGGCCAACTGATAATTTTTTGGTAAAATCTATTGCCTTATATATGTACTAATCAGGGTTTAGATACATAGGTCCTAGGAAAGTCACGTTTTTCTTATCAGCCATTCAAAAATTTGTTGTTTGTTTTTTTTTTTTTTATATTGCGCCTAATCTAAGTTTTATATTTTTGAATAGGTGGATGTTCTAATTTTAGGTTTAGGGATATAAATATATAACAAAGGAGGGGAAATTAAAAATGCATCTAATATAGAAATGAAAATGACTTAACATCTTTTGCATGATTCATGCAGTTATTGTGAAGAAGAGAAAGGATTATGGTGAGTAGTAATTGGTCGCCAGTTGCTGTAGGTTCATTATTCTAGGTCATATAGCTTCACGTAGCAATGTACATTGGCATCTCTGTGTGCACGCATCAGCTATTACTGTTGCAAGTAAACGACACTATCATTTTCGAAATACCTTTGAAAAATTTACAACACTTTATGCGTCGTTATTACGTTTTGTATGGTGAAACATTAATTAACATGCAAGACACTATACTACACTCATTGTCAGTAACGTATAGATAGCGGACAAATATTTATCATTCTTTGGAATTTTAAATGGTTTCTTGAGATTTTTATGATTTTTAAAATATTTTGTGGAATTTTACAAAATTTTAAGCCATTTGTACGTATTTTAAAGGATTTAAAAGTTTTTCATGGAATTATAAAGGATTTTATGAAACTTGGAAAAGTTTTAAGAAATTTTAAGGTATTATGAATATTTTCCTGGAATTTTAGAGGATTTTAAAAGGCTTGTAAGAATTTAAAGAAATTTTGATTTTTTAAAAGTGATTTTAAGGGATTTGATTGAAATTTTAAAGAATCTCACAAGATTTTTATGATTTATAAAAAATTTTGTAGAATTTTATGGAATTTGAAGAAGTTTTCAAGGGATTTTTAGGGATTTTCAAAGTTCCTTATTGAATTTTAAAGGATTTCACGAGATTTTTATGATTCGTAAAAGATTTTGTGAAATTGTAAAGGATTTCATGGAATTTTAATAGATTTTAAAGAATTTATGACATTTTATAGGATTTTAAATATTATAGTGAAATTTTGAGGAATTTAAAGATGTTTCTATAGGAATTTCAAAAGATTTCAGTAAATTTTAAGGGATTTCAATAAGTTTCCAATAATTTTAAGAGATTGTGACGCATTTTAAGAGATATTAAAGTTCCTCGTAGAATTTTGAAATATTTCAAGAGATTTTGAAAAGATTTTGTGGAATTTTGAAGGATTGTAAGAAATTTTAAGAGATTTTTAGGAATTTTAAAAGAATTTCAAATTTTTTGAGGAATTTAAATGGTTTGAAATGATTTTGAGGAATTTTATAACAATTAGTGAAAATTTAAGGGTTTTCATGAAATTTTAATAAATTTGAAGGGATTTCGTCGAATTTTAAGAGTTTTCCAAGGTTGTCATAAATTTGAGAGATTTTCACGAATTTTGAATGTTGTGAAATGATTTTAAATTTCAAAAGATTTAAAGTGATATACGAAATTTTTTAAAAATTTCAATAGTATTTTTATTATAAATTTGTTCGCATTTTTAATAGGTATTTTTCTGTCAGGGAAATTTGTCTGAAATTCAGGGAAAAGTCAGAGAAATGTAAGAGAAATTAAAAAATGATACTTGATGCGTCTCTGTTGTGCTTATTTAAATCTCTTGCAAATTTTTATTTTTGGTTAGATATTTGAAATAATATGACTGAAAAGTTCTTTGTGAAAATAATTTCTGGCGATTTAAAAACGCATATTATATGCAAAAAAAATTGAGAAATTTTCTAATTTTTGAGAAACCACCCCTAGTGGTAAATAATTTTTCGAAAATCACAAAGTCGACGAAAACACTAAAAAGTCCACGACTTTCTTCAGATTTTAATACATGAAAAATTCTCTTTAATAATAGTTGAAAGATTTTAATTATTATATTTTTTTGTTGCAGGTATGTATTCCCGTAAATTTCACGGAAAAGTGGTGGTCAAAAAAAGGTAACCCATTAAGCTTTAAGGATTTTCATAAAATATTAACTATTATTAATATTATAAGGGATTTCTTCGAATTTTAAAATGTTTCTAGGAATTTCAATGAATTTTAAGAGATTTCCAAGGTTGTCGTAAATTTCAGAGATTTTTACGAATTTCAAGTGTTGTGAACTGATTTTTAATTTTGAGAGATTTAAAGTGATATTATACGAAATTTTTGAAAAATTTTAATAGTATGTGTTTGGCTTCAAATTTTAATTTTCGTTCATTTTTTTTTAAATTGAAGAAACAAAAAGAGGGATTGGTCGTTTTTTTATCTTTTATATAATACTTGGTAGAATGTATTTCCTGCTCATTTTACATAACAGTGTCGCACCTGAAGGTGTTGAAAGGGCGGCTTCTTCTAAGATATGTTAGGTCAGCTTTGTCCGTTGTCAACGTCGAGAGTATTCCTTTGGGACGTAGGAGGTGGCATAGGAAAACAGTAATCACGGAGTAACCCTGAGACCGGAACCTCGTGCTCGAAGAGGATCAAGTTGGCTGTACTGTAATATAGTCTGCAATGCATACAAATGCTATTTTCCCCTCGAACTCTCAGTCTGGTTCCCCCCCCCATACTCTCTCTGCTTCTCTATTTTCCTATCATCTCTGCTTCACTTCCTCTCCCATCAATTCGAATTCCGTCCCTGGCACGTGGACCATCTTCACGACGCTCATCCTCCAGCTTCACTGCCTTCATCTCATCCTCCTTCGTCATGGAATCGAAGCAGGTAACAATGAGATCTAATACCTTCCACCGAATTATGCGAACAGCCACCACTGGGAATAACACAGTTTCCTCAGACCGAGATCAAATCACTGATTTTCTTTCTTGTCCCGACAAGAATTCAGGATAATAATGATAATTAAGTTTGAAATTTGTTCCGCGGCGCTAAATCCTTTTTCGATTGTTCTCCTTATTCTCAAAAATCTAGATATAACGCGTTTTGTACGTCTCAACGTTTTCCGCCAACGTAGCGTCTCCTTAGAAGCTCCAACTCAGCAAACACGAGTTTTGCACGTTTCGTATCGCCTTTATTCTCTGAAGAGAAAAAAAAATAATTGAAGCATGTTTTTACTATTTGAATAAATCAGGTATAAGTCCCAATTCCTGGACACATTTAAAATTGTATCACTTTTGGCTATTACTTTTAAAAAAATAGAATTTTTTTGCAAGGGATTTCAGTCCCTTCAAAATCGATTGCATTTAAATCCTTTAAATTTTCTTAAATCCTTATCTTAGAAAAAGTCGTCCTTTCAACACCTTCAGGTGCGACACTGTTATGTAAAATGAGCAGGAAATACATTCTATCAAGTCAAGTAAAGGATAAAAAGGCGACCATCGCTCTTTTTGTGAAATTAATTTCATTCATTTTCTTTTCTGTGAGAAAATAAATTCAAATATTTCAAAAAAAATATATTTGGTAGATTAAATTTTGAACAATTTTCAGGAGTTTGAAATTTGAGATTACTTAAAATTTCATAAGGTATCGTTAAATCGCTTTAAATTATTTAAAATACCATGAAATCTCTTGAATATAAAATATAATATATAAAACATATAAATGTGCAATTTTAAAGAATATAAAATTCCTTAAAATTGCATAAAATTTTTTAGAACTTCATAAAACCCGAATGACTTACATAAAATCCATTAAAATTCCATGAAATCTAGTGAACTTCCCTAATATTCTTTAAAATACAAATAAATTTCGTAAAATTCCATAGAGTATTTTTAATTTACTTGAAATTACTTAAAATCTCATAAAGTATCGACAAATCGCTTAAAATTACTTAAAATCTCTTAAAGTACCGACAAATCGTTTGAAATTACTTAAAATCACATAAAGTATCGTTAAATCGCATTAAAATTATTTAAAATCATGTAATTCTGCATCTTTTTTGTATCTGAATATTATATTAATTGAGCGCGTATATTAAGCTCGTACGTATAGCAGTTTATCTAAACAAATAACATGCACGATACCAAATGTCTTAACACCGGAAAGATAAAATAAATGGCGTCAGCGAATCAAACGAACCATGTGTGCCAGCATGTTTCAGAAGCTGTTTATTTGTCAACAACAAAGAGCATTCACTTGTATTAGATTCTGCCGTGATATAACGCATGGGAAGAGCTTTAGCAAATATTAGTTATACTGCTTCTAATTGGCAACGCAGCGAAAGTCCTTCATACAATTACCAGGATCATCATACTCATTAGCATTTATCCCTGGAAGCTGACCGCGGATACAATTCGTTCGTCAGTATACACAGACGTGTATTAACACCACTTTGCTAATGTACATAGGATTTGCCTTAGTTTGCTTCGAAGTCACCCAAGTGCGAATTGCCGGAGCTGAACACATGGCCCAGGCTTGGTCCAATTTCGGCAGCCAAAGATCGGCTAACATTATTGCGCCAATATTGGCATTTTAATCGGCCCAGTGTTGTCCCAGTACTGGTATAGTACATTGGCATTTTAAATTTGCCAAGTTTCCCCGAAGCTTGGCCCAGTAACGGCTCATTAAAGGGCCGAAAGTCGGATTGACTACGTCAAACCATTTTAGAAGTAGAAAAGCCAGAGTCTGGCTCAGTAATGGCACTTTACTGGGCCGAAAGTCGGTATATTACTCCGGCAAATCATGTTGGAAGTTAAAACGCCAGAGTCTGACCCAGTAATGGCTCTTTACTGGGCCGAAAGTCTGTATATTACTCCGGAAAATAAATGTTGGAAGTAGAAAAGCCAGAGTCTGGCTCAGCAATGGCACTTTACTGGGCCGAAAGTCTGTATATTACTTCGGCTAATCATGTTGGAGGTTAAAAAGCCAAAATTCGTCCCAGTAACAGACCATCAAAGGGCCGAAAGTCGGAAAAAATATGTAATTAAGGAAGATATTAATTTGGCACTGCCCTACTACCGACAGATAGCAGTTTTTTTATTGACAAGAATTTGTATTCTGTCAATCAAATATCCTATTATATCAATAAATACCAGGATTTTACGTTTTATAAAAGTGAACATTGAAAATATGAAAAATTTCATATACATATTTTATTCATTGTTAACGTAAAAGCTTTTTTTAATGAAATTATCTTGAAATAATTTAAAATTTGTATATGGTTGAATATACCGTGGAAAAAATGTTGGAACACCAACTCATGAGTTAGGGTAATGATTTAGGTTATTGACTTCCGTCCGATAGGTCGTGCGTTCGATTCCTCCCGCATTGTGTCCAAAATTTTATTTGTTATATAAGCGTTAAAATTTACAAATAAAAATTATTTATAAGTATATGCATAATATATCTATGAATAAATCATGTTCTTAATTAATAACATTTATTTATATTTTTTTGTAATTTCTCAGTGTAATGGGTCATTAACATTTGCTGATTTCGCGCCAATACTGGCAGCCAGTATTGGGCCGACAATGGCAGCCAAGCCTTGGCTGCCAAGTGCAGGACATAGTTATCATTCCGTCATTGGCGCGATAATGGCAGCCGAAGTTCGGCAAAATTTTTGCCGACTCTGGGCCAATGCTGGGCCGTATGTGATTTCGCACTTGGGCAGTCTGCAATATTTTATATCTGCAATATTTACACAGCTATTTCTCACGTCGATTCATCGCTTTGAATCGATCACTGCTAGAAAAATGTAGGCCACTTCTCACTGGGTGAGCATAATTCTCTCATTAACGCCCTGTTGTATCGTGAAAATTTTTTTTTCACAGCGTGGTTCAATGTTTTCATTCTTCAGCTCTTTTCATTCTTGAGTCGTTACACTTTTCAGTAATTGTGTCCCAGTGGAATGAAAGAGATTAATCACTGTCTTTATTCTCAGTTATAATAAGTCATTACATCAGTGAGACATTCCACAATTCATTTTTAGACAAGAAAATAATTTTTGTGAGTCCACTTGATTTTTTTTTCCTTTATTAACATTATATTATTCAAATGTTGGTAATAATCCAAAGTTGATGGTCGATTACATTTTCGATTCGACGTGAAATCGGTAAAGAGTATTTCTTACGCGTCCCTGCAAAATCGGTAGACATTATTTCACAAAAAGGTTTAAGTGGCCTTTTTGTGGTAGAGGTAAATATTCCATAAGTGAGAAGATGGCTCAAGGAAGACCACTCATAATGAAGCATATATATATATATATATATATATATATATATATATATATATATATATATATAGCATAAAACAGACAGGTTTCATTATCGAAACGCACCTGCTTAAAAAATCGAGAGACCGGTTTTCGTTTGGACCCTCGCCATCTTGCTGAGTGTTGACCTTCTTTAAAATTTTTCTGATAATGCAATAAGGGAAGCACCGACGCTAACGACTACACTTAACAGATACAAAACCGTCAAGTTATATATATAAAACACGACAGACTCATGATTTACAACTATTTTTAGCGCATCTTTTTTTATAATTGACTGTATTTTTTATGAGTAATATAATACTGTCAAAGTTTATTACTTTACGAAATCATGAAGATGAAAATGAGGTACATTTTTCTCTTGATACTTTTTACCTTGAAAAGTTGTTTTAAATTGTTTTCTTTTTTTAAAGTCTCCTTAGACTACTTTATTTCTTATTTATTTATTTTCTTTCGTCTTTAATGACTCATTTGTTTTGTTATAGTAAAACTGTAGTTGTAGTTTCATTAGGGATTTTTTTCTAATAAAAATATTGCCTTAAATATTACCTTAATGTCCTGTAGTAGAGTATAAGTGAGTAAATGAGATTTTGAGATAAATCCACTCTTAAGAGAAAAAGGTCGAGTATGGTCAGACGTAGTAGATGCGCCTGGTAGAGACTGGAGTGATCTACTTAAAGGAGAATTGATTCTCAGTGGAAAAAGAAGTGCATGGTCGGCCCAATGAATGGCAACTGATATACTACTTGTTGAACATCCTTTTCTTATTCTAAAAAAATGATTGAGTCGAAGTCGAAATACAGTCGACTCCCGTATATTGAACATTAGCTTGGATCGAAAAATTCAAAAATTGAACACTTCATAAACCACGCCCCTTGCGCATGGCAAGAGAATATTGCAGTAACGTATACTCGAAATTTATGTATTTTGAGATTTTGTATTATAGATTTTATATTATTTTCTATAATATAAATAATTATTTTATATAATATAACAGATTTTGCTATTATTGTATTTATAAATTCAATAATTTATAAATAGATAATATTTATAATATTTATAATATTTATAATAGATCTAAACGTCTCCAATAATTTTGTTTGCTATTATTGTATTTATAAATTCAATAATTTATTAATAATTCAATTGAAAATATACATGAAGTAGGTACAGCATTGATAACTGGTGCGCGCGCTTCCAAAACAAAAAGACGAAGTGTACAAAATTTGAAAGAGACCCGTGGTGGGGGGTGTATCAAAAAATGAACCATTCAATGTGGTGAATGTTCAATTTGCGGGAGTTGACTGTATTTTTAACCGTAATAACTAATAAATTCAAATTATATAATAAGACACGTAGAATTTTTCGCTTCTGATTACTAATTTAACATTAAAAACGACATAAGAACAGTCCTGAAAATAAATAAATAGCATGAAATCGTGACTCCTTAAAATTAAAAGCGGGAGTTCCATTGAAGGCAAATAATAGAGGCCAGTTTATTTCTTCGCGTTTTTATCGAGGAGAAACAATGGTTCCCGATTAGTATCTTTCGAGGAACTTTATATTATTATTCCCAAGACATTTTACACATACACGCGTAGCTGCATTATCGTTCGGGAAAATTCGTATGAAATTATGCAATCAATTGTTGATTTCGAAAGATAACATTAAAAATTACGCTAATTGATGTGTTCTAGATTATCACTTGCATAATTTTTAAAAAACTATCAACAAATTCCAGTAAAAATTCAGGGTGTCTACTGTGCGGAAATTTAAGGAAATCCGGGAATTGTCTGGGAATTGAAAAAAAGAATTCGCGAATTGTCCTTAATTTTATTCTTGATAAGGAAAGTGATTTCCGGTTTGAAAGAACTTTTCCGAATAATCAAAATCTAAATATTTTTATTTGATACTTGCAAATTTTGTTAAATCAGTTGAAATCTTTTAAATTATTTTCAAATCTTTAAAAAGAAACTTTAAAATCCCGTCAAATTCCTTGTAATTCCTTAAAAATACTTAAATTATTAGAAATCTTGTAAAATTTCTTGAAAATCCTTAAAATTTTAAGAATTTTTTTGAAATCCCTTCAATTTCTTTAAAATCATTAAAAATCTTTCGACATTTTTCAAAATTCATAAAATTGATTAAAATCGATTAAAATCCTGAAAATTTTTTACAATCTTTTCAAATCACTTAAAATTACCTAAATTCACTAGAAATCTCTTAAAACCTCGGTAATGCCGATTACATTTTTTTTTTTTTTTTTTTGACAATTTATGAATTTTTATTGACAATTTTTTTTTTATTATTATTATAAGTCTATTAGAGGTAAAATTATATTTTATAATATGTAGAATTATTTTGTCCAGTTGGATACATGAAATGGTTTAACGGTTTTCATTCGATCAACTGAGTTAAGCAGTTTCTTGCACGATTCTACTTGGATGGGTGCCTTCGTACTAGGTAGAGTGTTATTTACCAGATTTCACTCTCGAAATAATAATAATAATAAAACTTGATCCCATAATGTAAGATGATAAAAGATTTATTAAATTTTGTGAATTCCACTCTATTCCATTAAATTCTGCTGAATTACATTCCATTTGATTGAATTCTATTGCATACAATTAAATTCTATTAAATTCCATTCAATTTCACTATTTTTTTTTAAATTCAATTCCATTTATGAAATTAAATTAAACTCTTTTGAATTCTGATCAATTTTCTTGCATTTATTTCAAAATCTATTGAAATATCTTTTTAAATCTTTAAATTTTCTTAAATTCATTGAAATCTCTTAAAAATTCTTTCAAATTCATTCGAATATTTTAAAATAACTATTGGACATTCTTTAAAATCACTAAAAATGCCTTTAAAACGTATTAAATCTTTTACAAATTCTAAAACCTTTTTGAAGTCTTTAAAAATTCCTTAAAATTTATTAAAATCCTAAAATCCTTCTAAGTCTTTTAAAACCCTATCAAATTTTTTTAAAAATTACCTTTTTTAATGACAATATAGATACTGTGATGACTGATAGTATTATAATTTATTTTTTACCCATCTTTTGCAACTCAACTGCACTAATTTTTTCTTACTTAAAATTTAAATTCTTAAAAATTAAAAAAAATAAATAAATACACCTTTTAAATATATTTCAATTTAATTAATTCATAAGCGGAAAAAATTCGAAAAGTGTCCTGGAATTTCGAATTTTTTTCGTCTAAAAACCAAATTCATATTATGCGATTTGTTCCGTATCAACATCCGTACTATGCAGCCGGAGAGAAATCTTGTGTGCAATCACCCTTCTATCATCTCTGCTTCCCGTGCCGACACGCGTAACTATTAGTTAGAGCTAGACCTTTTGCTTCATGCAGGTTTGTTCATAACACGCTTCCTGCACATGAATTACTTTATAACGGTGCATTTTGTCGGTCAGTTTATTATTAATAATGCCTGCAATCCAGAAATTAAAAGAATATAAAAGAACAAAAGAAACCCCAACCGAAATTCATTGAAAAATAGATTATTTATTCCTAGTATCATCAAATTATTAATAGTGCGGGAAGGCTTTAATCCGTTTAAAATAATTAGCTCATTTGGCGCTCGAAAATGTAATCGGCTTTATTAAATCGGATATTTCAGATTTTCAGTGGCTGCTAATTGTTATTTGTTTTCCTCGTTTTAACTCCAGCAGTTATTAGATAATAACTCGTCGCCTATTTTTAAATAATCTTTCTGTCAGTTTAAAAACTAAATTTTAATTTTAAGAAAAAGAAAAAATTTAAGAAAAACAAAAAAAAAAGAGGAGAAAAAACATTTCAAATCAAAGTTGAATGTATGAAAGAATAAATAGCACGTATGAAAGATTTTTCCGTTAATCCGTTTTTATAGAATTTATAGAAATATTCTCACATATATTAGAACCAACCTTGAGAATGTCTACAGGTTTATGGACATTTCTCGATCTCCTATGTAACCTGTTGCTCCATTCTTGGATTTGCCTACGTAAGCACTTCCTACCGAGCTTACCGCTCCGCGTAAGTTCATTAACTCGTAAATTAATTCCCACGGCTTCGGAGATTAGCGCTACCCTACATACACATCTCGGATTCCTCGTAACTCGAAAGAAAAATATTTTCCTCCACCATTCACTCGACAATTTGTTCGATTGAGTTTTCACTTCCCGCCTCTGATCATTGAATTGCAGATCTAAACGTCTCCAATAATTTTGTTTGCTATTATTGTATTTATAAATTCAAATAGAATATTACGAAGTAAATTTCCTACAATACAAATTTTCTACAAACTACAATAAAAATCAATAGCTATAATAAAAAATCGATTTTATT
Organism: Synergus gifuensis; assembly: GCA_904066015.1. NCBI lineage: Eukaryota > Metazoa > Arthropoda > Insecta > Hymenoptera > Cynipidae > Synergus > Synergus gifuensis. Next base: position 1,405,316 of record CAJFCO010000129.1, on the reverse strand, counting down.
TCTATTGAATTAACTCGCTTATGTAAGGTGATTGGCAATTTTTCGACCCAATGCAGATCTTGTATATAAAAAGCGAGAAAAGGCTTCAGAGACAGGAAATCTTTATCTTTTGTTTAAAATAAATTGGCCATGATTTCTGTATAAAGTCGTTTGTCATTATAGATAAATTTTTCCTGGTTTCCTTAATTGGTTTTTTTTTTTTTTTTGTCAAGATCCAGATTTCCGATAAAGTTAATCATAGTGTTTCGAGATCCGTAACTTTTTTTTCATCCGATGTCCTATAAAGAGGGTACTGACGGTTGAAATTATGCGATCACGTAGGTGGATTTGCAATTCACGACAACGCGATAGCCTTGCTCGCGTGTGTACAATCTACGTACGTACAACACCACAAAAGTGAAAGTTCGAGACTGACGAACGGTATCATACTCAATAATGGTATGAAACTTAAATTAACAAATGTGTTTATGTACAACTCATATACTGACGACTTTACACATTTAATAAATAGCGGTGTGCTTATAGTGGAGAAATTTTTGTTTCAATAATTTTTTTGAGCTTATTAACGTCGTTAATCATTGATGTCGGTTATTATTTTACTATCCAACAATAATAAACAGTTCTGACAAATGAAATAATTAATCGAAATTTATGAGCAGGTAATCCAATTTATACTCTCAACCGGTTCGAGGAAGGGGCAAAGCAATTTTAATGTTTAATTCATTACTGAAATTAAAAGAGAAATTTGGATTCTTCGCTTGAACAGAAATATTGTTTATTATTCTTTTACGAACAGGGACAAATTTAGCAAATTAATTGAAACGTTTTTGTCACTAATTTATGCATTATGATAATTTTTGAAAATCTTTTGTTAAAAATCACCAATTATTTTATTCTAGTCTCAAAAACAATCCTGTTTTAAAAACTGCTTCTACACATAAACTGAAAGTCTCAAAGTGATAATAATTATGAGGATAATTTTAATTTTATATAATTTTAAAGATATAAAATGAATTCAAAGTGATTTAAAAAAATTTAATTTAAGGAATTTAAAAAATTTTTCAAGGTTTTCCGAGATTTTAAAAGATTTGATAGAAATAGATTTCAAGAGATTTAACATATTTTGAAGAGTTCAAAAAAATTTCAAAAAAATTAATGTTCCAAGGCTTTAAGTGATTTCAAGGCATTTTAATATTTTCAGTGTGTCTAGCGGACCGAGAAACTGTGAAAAAATCCGGGAATTTTATTTTACTGGGAAAAAATCGGAAAACACGGGAATATCATTTAGAACTGGGAATTTTTTGTATTTTATTGAAAAATTGACTTTTTTCTACTTCATCTTCTTTTTATTCTATTTCTACTTTATCAGGTTTAAAAAAAAAAAATTTTCTGTCACAAAAAGGCATAAATTGGTAAGAGAAAAGAAAATTTGACCGGGCAAAGACTGTAAAAGATGGGGTAAGATTTTAAAAGATTTTAGGATATTTCCAAAAACTTTAGAGTATTCAAAATATTTTAAAAGATACAATACCTATCAAGAGTTTAAAATTATCTCAAAGGACTTGAAATATTTCACAGAATTTCAAAGGATATCAACAAATTTCACAATAGACTTCAAAAAATTTAACAGTTTTTAAAATATTCTTTAAATGTCGCTTAAGATCTCCTGAAATCCTTTCAGATATCTTGAAGTCTTGATATCTTTGAAATCTCTTGAAAATCCTTAAATTCTTTGATATTAGTTTAGTATATTATGTAAATAAAAATCCTTTGAATGTTTTTAATGTCATTAAAAATCCCTTGAAATATTTAACAATATTTTGAAGCTATTTTTAATTTTTTTGAAATTCCTTAGAAATTCCTCAAAATCAGTTAAAACTACGTGAAATTCTTTATAAAGTCTTGATATCTTTGAAATCTTATGAAATCCCTTCAAATTCTTTAAAATCCATTTAAAATCTCTAGAAACCTTTAAGATTTCTTGATATCCTTAAAATATTGTGAAATCTCTTGAAAATCCTTCAATCTGCAATTGTCAGCTCTGATCTCGATTTTAAAGTATGTACTGGCTACGAATTCAAATCCAACCAATGGATGAGATAATGTGGCTTCAGATATAAAAAAAATTCAAAACGATGTTTAGCTATTTTTGAAGGCTTTAAAGAATTCAAAACATTTGAAGGGATTTAAAAAGATTTATAAAAAGATTAAAAAATATTCCCAATGTTTTAAGTGATCTCAAATGATTTCAAAACATTTCACAAGATTTCAAGGGATTTAAACAAATTTCAGAAGATTTCAAGAGATTTAACAGATCTTAAAAAATCCAAAAAAATTTTATGTTTTAAAGTTACGTGAAAACTTCTTTAAATTTTTAAAAATTTCTTAAAATCACTTGAAATCTTTAATATATCTTGATATCTTTAAAATCTTAGAATTTTTCTTGAAAATCCTTAAATTCACTAAATTCACTTAAAATCTTTTAAAATCGCTTTAAATTTCTTAAAATCTCTTAAAATTTTTAAGCATCATTCAAAATTTCTTGAAATACTTAAAAATATATTTTAAAATTGATATATTTAGGATTGATAAATTCCCCAAAATCAGTTGAAATTACTTGAAATTCTTTCAAAAGTCTTGGTATCTTTGAAATCTTGTGAAATTCCTTCAAGTTCTTTAAAATCTCTTGAAAATCCTTCAATCCGCAGTTTGGCCGCTCTGAACTCAATTTTAAAGTACTCGTATAGTAAATCCAAATCCTACCAATAGGTGAAGAGATAACGTGGCTTCAGATTTCGAGATTACGAGAATTTCTTTTTGATACAATCACAATCTCTTTTTTATAATACGAGATTAGGCGCGCGCTTGAGCGCGCGTGTATCGTTTATAGAAAGTGAAATGAAAATTGAAATCCTCGCGCCAAGTCGAGAATACTCACGACTTGACGCTCACTTCATGCGTAACCAGTGTTTATGCAGGAAATGCATGTAAAGGTAACGCTATGAAGTTAGCCGAAATTCATGTCCTTTTTATAATAGGAAAACAACAAGTTTCACAAGACTTCAGGTCAATTAACAATTTCTTTTGTACTGAAAATCTGAAAGACATGATGTTGAAAGTTGCAGTAACTTGAGATTAGTATTATTCATCATATTTTTGAAGCAGTATTAACAAAATGAAATCAGTACATAATACAGAATAAATTAAACGTTACACCCTTCTGTTTCTGTTCTATTACGAAAGTCGATCATCGATTCATACCGAGTCGAATCGAGAAGGCATTTGATCCTCGACTTTGATAAATATGTACCAGGTTGTTTCTCCTGTTAAACTCGACATTGCATAATGATTCAATGCTACGAAGCTTCAGGTAAGAGTGAGAAAAGTCTTGGATGTGACATTGACCTCTTTGCCAAATGCTTCGTGTTTGGGCGACAGACGTGTTGATACTTATCGCTTTGCGTCTTATTCACTTTTGTTCATTCATGCATATCGCGTTCCTCACAAAAAACATGATCTTAAAACAAGTTCTACAAGCAAAAAATATGAATTTCAAAGTCATGCTTAAACTATTATGATATTCACTTTCACTTAAAAAATGAAAGTGCATATAATAATAACAAAGATTCGGAACTCTTAGCAAAGACTAAGTCATCTGCATCTCTTAATCAAACTATGTTCCAAATTTGTTCCCTTTATCAATAATTTATGCTTATGGTACTTTTTAAAAATCTTATTACTTATATTGAAATATCTGAATCTCCAATAATTTGATTTTAGTTTCACAAAAGAATCAAAACAGGGTGGCAACATGTTAGGGAAGTGAGGAAAATCTCCGGAAAATAAAAAATTTTTCAGGGAAATGTTAGGGAAATGCGACTAGTTATCAGGGAAAATAGAAATTGACATTTATGCTGTGTTATTTTTTTTTGAATTGCATATATAGATTTTATAGTTTATTTCACAGATTTTAGAAACTTTCCAAGGATTTCGAAGTATTATAAAGAATTTCCAGATATTCTTTGAGATTCTTTGGATTTCTAATGATTTCAAGAGATTTTCAATAATATTAAAAGATTTTGAGAGGTTTCTAGGAATTTAAAGGGATTACAAGAGATTTTTTTAATATTTAAAAAATTTAGTGAAATTTTAAAGTACTTGATGAAATTTTAAGAGATTTTTAACCCCATTCGGTCACACTCGGTAAAATCGACCCCAGCGTATTTTTGATCTAGAAAAAGACCCATGAAATCAAAGAGAATGGTACTTATACTGTCATCTGTTGGTATAGTTTGTATTTGTATTTTGTATTTTTATTTGTATTTGTATTTTTTCATTTTTTATGAATATGTAACATATACAGACCTTTTAAAGAAGGCTTGAAATATAACAAAAAGTTTGTGTCTGTCCTGGAATTCAGTTCTACTTAATTTGTCGCAGTGCAAAGTTGTTGGGGTTGATTTTACCCAGTGTGACCGTTACGTCATTCTGGGTAAGTGTGACCGAATAGGGTTAAGAAAGTTTAGTTCCTTGTAGAATTTTAAGAAGTTTTCGTAATATATTTTTACGTATTTTAAGGGATTTTAAAGTTTTTCGTGGAATTGTATAGGATTTTAAGAAGAAATTTCAGTAAATTTTACTAGACTTCCAAGGTTGTCGTAATTTGAGAGATTTTCATGAATTTAAAGTATTATATATGAAGTGATTTTTAATTTCAAAAGATTTAACGTGATATTGTACAAAATTTTTGAAAAATTTCAATAGTATTTTCACTAAAAATTTGTTCGCATTTTTAACACTTTTCTGTCAGGGAAATTTGTCTGAAAGTCAAGAAAAAATCAGGGAAATGAATAAATTTACTCTTATATCCACCATGCCAAAGAATCGCAAACAATCAAGGTCACTAATGAATTCTAAATTTCTTTTCTTACGCCTATAATACTTTATGCTTTCTGAAGATTCGCGGTTTGTTGAAATCGAAACCTTGTGCGGCGTGCGAGCAAAAACCGCAATCAGAATGACTATCTCGTGTCAGTCCTGAATAGCTGTCATTTTTGTTCCTGAAATTTTATGATCAACTCGACTACAACTCCAGTAAAATGTTGAGTACGGAGAGCAAAGAGCGAAAGGAACATTAGAAAGTTAGTATGCATCTGAAATCAAATCCGCATTCACTGGTTGCATCATTCCTATATATCACGACATCGAACGATTTGTCGGCTTTTTTCACCGGAAGAACCGGAAGTGTGAGATAACACTGTGAGATGATTCGCGCGAGAAATATTTATGGGTCGTGTAGCGTTTAAACGATCCGTAACAGCTCTACTGTAATTACTATTATGTAATCTATTACGTTTGCGGTTCTCCAATGGAAATCTGGATGCGCTCAGAAAAAGGTGCGTGTGAAATGTTAAAAATGTGTAAATTCATTCTCCATTAGAATCAGCATTCAAATGTTAATATAACGATTAATATGAATGTTTTCTTTATTACCTTCATTACATTTCACAAACTCTTTTATTTTAGAAACGATTAAATTATTTACATACAATTTTAAATAAAAAATTTCTCGTGTTTGAAGTATGCGTGAAAGTAATTGAAAATTTCATGACCACACTTGCAATTTTTCAACAAGCGTTAACTGTAAAAGCGTCGACTGTAAAAAAAAACAGTGATGGGACATCAAAACAAATCATCAGTGTTCTAGAACATCGATACTTCAAGAGAATGGACGTTGGTGTCAAAAACATCGACATTGGCATTTAAACATCAATATTTCCGATTGATAAAATCGGAAACATTAATAAACCCCATCACTGTAAAAAAACTAGATATATGCAGTTGAAAAATTTATGACAGTAATATAATGTTTTGATTATTTATTCAAATGACTTGAGCTAGGAAATGCTGAAGTTAATTTATGTCGATAGCAGCTGTGGTTTTAATTTAAGAAGCAATTACTTTTAATTAGCAAATTATTTAAAACCGCGCCTCCTGTCGCGGAAGATAACTCTGAAAAGAGCTGCTGTAAAAGTTGAAAAGAAATATAAAAAAGAGGTGTCGCAGGCAGAAAAAAAAGGGGAGCTATAAAACTAAGCGTGAGCTCTGACAATTTCGATTTTAGTGCCGCGCTTCCCTGATCCTTCCACTCCCCTGAAAACCCTGGAAAAAGCTTCCTTCCCCCTGGCCACTCCACGTTCTTTTCGCCCCCTTGCAGACTATCTACGTTTACAGCAAGCCACTAAAACCTCTACGTTTACGGGCAGAGTTGCAATTTCAGTTAATACAATAAAACTTCGGCTGCATACGACAGACGAAGGAAAAGATGGTCTTCGTTTTGGAAGAAACTAGTCTGGATTCGTTCGAAATTGCAGATGGATAGTTTGCCTTAAACCGGTGCTTCACTTTTATTATTGCATTATCACGTGGCTGTTCTCGTTCCAAAGGAACAAACGCGAAATAAAAACCACGCAGCTGGACGATTCACTTTTCCTGTTACGACGTTTTTTTATGAACCATTGCTTTCCAGGATTAATGTTCAATTTAAGAATTTTTTCAAAAATCCCCTTGGAAAATAAACAATGTTGAAGTTTGTCCGTATTCCTGGGTAGAAATTATATAATACTAGGGCCTAAAATGGTTTTTAAGTAATTTAAAGCATTTTTATTAGGGCTCTGGCTAGAAAACCTAACTAGCGCCTAATTAGTTCATCACGCCTGATCTATTAAGGAGCTAGCTGGGTGGTCTAAGCAGACCTTAGGGGGGCAACCGTATTAATGCCCTAGAATTCATTATTTATTAACATATTATGAACTTTAAGCATAAAATAACTTTGAGGTAGAATTAAATAATTGTGATATGTAAAACGACCATTTTTTTTTTTTTTTTTTTGTATTTTATGGTCAATTGGGGCAATTTCTATTCGGGTTTAGATAAATAACTATAGTGTCAATTGTGCGGTAATTTGAGGAAATCCGGGATTTGTTCGGGAATTGAAGAAAATCCAGGAATTGTCCTTGATTTTATTTTTGATGCTAGAAGTGAATTTCCGGTTTGACTTTTGTTAAATCACGCTACTTTTTCTTTCTTACTTCTTACTTACTTTTTTCTTCAAAATGATTTAAAAATGTAAAAATTAGTTTCTAAATAAATTTTAATATATGTATATTGCAATGTAGCAAATTACAAATTTTCTCCTCATAGTACAAAATTTCTTTTTTATTTAAAGAAATATTTTCTGCGTATTCTTCATAATCTCGAACGAATACTAGAAACTTGATGACTTGATCTAAAACTTAGTTTTGCAATGACTAATCTAGGAAGCTATAAACTCTAAGTACTCGAGTACTCGTTCGTGCTATACCGATGAACTTTTCAATTGTTTATTTCATTCCTGCTGTGTCAAGGTCAAGTGAATCTCCAAGATCAGTGTCGATCGACTAAGAGAGATAGTTTTATGGCATGACTGTTCCTCTTGTCTGAAAGGATTTTACATTACATGTCATGTTTCATCATACATTTCTGACATAATCATGCCTACCTAAATTTTTTATTGTAATCTATTTAACGAACAATACCATTGTCTCGTGACCTTCGATATTTCTCGTGTACCAAACTTCTATTCTTACAACTCAACCCAGTATGTAATGTCATTGTCTCTTATTATTTTTAGAAATCAGTTTAGAAAGTCCAACGATTATATTTCACTCTATTATTATAATATTACACTGAAACTAAAAGTATCATTTAAGTTCAGATCTATATCAAGCTGTGGCAAATAATTGACAACTATATACCCAGTGGGCATAAGCGACAAAAGACCTTTTTCGAACGTCCTAGAAACTTGGACGTAAAAAGTATCAAAAATCTTTTCAGAAGGTTTATAGAACGTTCACTGGCATTGAAAATAATACATTATATAAAATCAACTCAGAATATCCATTTTTCATTCTATTTGGAAATCTCTCTCAAAATCCCGAAAATCCCCTTAAAAAACATTTGGTTGAAGACGAGGTCAACTCTCGAAAACCTTCCCAAGCAAAAATTCTATTAAAATTATTCAAATCTCCATACATGAAGCTTAAAACGAAGAAAATGAGGTGAAAATAGAAAGTGTGCAATTCTCGCAATAATCAGCATTTCTATCGATTCCTTCTGAGCGAAACACGTGGTCATGGAAAGTATTGTTGTGTTGTTTCATCGATTGGCCGTCAATGGGAAAAGTTGGGTTAAAGTCTTAAGTACAGAAGTTAACACGAGATCGTGGGATCAGGGCGCGGCCACCGAGAGTTACCTTGAACCAACAGACACGACGTAATGACTGTTGGATACTACAAGTTAACTAACGCGGTTTTTTTTTAAATATATATATTTTTTTTAATAGCAAGCGAGTCTATTTCTCGATTCAGATAGCGTCGCGTTTACTTCAGCCCTTACTTATATATGTAACTCTAATCACACATAAAATCATTTTCCTAATCACAGTCATCAAATACTAATATTGACCTAGGTTATTATGTTATTATTGAATTATTTATTATATAATCAGCTCTACTTTTATGAACATTTACGCATTGCATCTAACAGCAGAGAAATTGTTCAATGTTTGATAGAATATTGATCTATAAGGTTCCTATCATAAAAAGTCTTCAACAAATAATTATAATGAAATTCTGTAACATATAAATTACAGAGAAACACACAGAGAAATCCTCTTTAAACTTTATCAGACACTCGGCGCTGTAACGATTCTCGTAAAGCCTGTACATTTGATACTTTCTTCAATCCTTCCGCGATTGACTGGTCACGCGCGATCGTGTATGTATGCATGCATAAACTTTGAATAAACATTCAGATAAAGATAAGTAACATATTTGAAAATCCTACTGACATTTTCTAGGGACCTTAGTTTAAATGTTTATCGTATCGAAAAGTAGTCGAAGGATGCATTTTATACTTTGGCACGTCGTTCGGCAAAAGCGTTTGATAAATCTCATAAGACACTCCCAGCTTCCGTCGATTCTGCCAGGGTCAATGAAATTATCCCGGCATGACGGGTTCTTACGAAATTTCCTAAAGAGAACGTGACTACCGACTAGAGGCAAACTTAAATCGTCTACGAATAGCAAACCTATGGCAAAATATCCACTTTCAGTCACTAGTGAAGTTAGATTCTGCATTTCGTCACTAACAAATTTGTAAAAGAAAATTTCATTTTTTTTACAAGTTATGTGCTTTGCAGTTTAAAAATACTTCATGCATTTGTGTTAATACGAGCGGAAATTTTCCCGGCGTTTCCCGATTTAGGAAGTTTAAGGAATTTCAAGGGTTTTTGTAGAGATTTTAAGTGATTTTTTGGACTTTCAAGATATTTCTAAGAGATTTCAAGTGTTTTTAAAGAATTTCAAGGGATTTTAAGCGATTTAAAGTAATTTAAAGGATTGTAAGGATTTCAATAGAGTTAAGGTTTCAAAGGATTATAAAAAGTTTTAGTTATTTCAATTCTTTTTATATTTATTATATTTATTATATTTATTTAAAATTTTTTTTCTTTTCATACGGCAAAACATTTTATAGAAATCTTTCTTTTCTCAACATTTATTGCAAGTACCTATATTTTTTATACTGAACCTAAATCTACTAATAAAAATCTGCCCGCTTCGCGGGCATATTCTCATCACGCGCTTCGCGCGCTTGTGCCCTTAGTGAAGTTTGCGCTTTACAGGACGCTTGAACCTATATGTTTTTTTTTAAATTTAATTAAATTATATATTTTCTATATATAATTTATATTTTTATATTTTAATTTATACTTTTATTTGTATTTATATTTATTTATATTTATATTTTTATATATTTTTTAAAATTTAATTAAATTAAATTTAAATTAAATTACAGCTTTGAATGCAAAAGTTAACTAATTTACTTAAGGTTCTGTCGACCTTAAGGAGCACATTCTCATCAGGACAATCGCGCTTCCCGCTCGATATTTGATTTAAACCTCGTGCTTCGCGCTCGGCTCTGTTTAACAATATTTTTCATGATTAAAACGAAAACTACTCAACCTATTGAAAAATGGCCAAAGGAGAACTTGTAGATCTTTTTAAGGCGAATAATTATGTTTCTTATCATTTTCTCTGCATCTCGCGTTTTTTGGCTCAAAATTTGAATTTTCGATTTTTTAAGGAAATTCAAAAATTTGTTATGCGGACCCTATAGGGCGTTCAAAAAGAAACATTTTTCATCTTTAGACTTTTTTTCATATCGTGCGTTGTTTGGCTTCTAATTTAAGTTTTCTTTCATTTTTTTGGATTTTCAAAATGTTATGTCATTCAATTTTTTTTTATCCAAAAAAGTCATATGTCATATAACCATATGTCATAATTCCCATCTGACCGAAATTCCAAGTGATAAAAATTTCATTTGTCCTAAAATGGCGTCCGACAATTTGATTGGCTCGTTTGAATTTCGCGTTATTATTCAGCCAATCAAATTGTCGGACGCCATTTTAGGACAAATGAAATTTCTATCACTTGGAATTTCGGTCAGATGGGAATTATGACAGATGGTGTTTCGATTAAATGAATTTTAGGTTAGGTGCTCATTCGGGAAAATAAAAATTATGACAAATGGAATTTCGGACAAATCAAATTTAGGTTGAATGAAAATTAGGCTAAATCAAAATTATGACAAATGGAAATTCGAGTAAATAAAATTTAGGTTAAATGCAATTTAGGGTGAATAAAAATTATGACAAATGGAAATTCGGGTAAATAGAAATTCGGTTACATAAAAATTAGTATCGATAGAAATTAGGATGAATGATAATTATATCGCATGGAAATTCGGTGATCTGAAAATTAGGTTATGTAGAAATTAGGACAAATGAGAATTATGACAAATAGAAATTCGGCTAAAGAAATATTATGACAAATGGAATTTCGGATAAGTAAAATTTAGGTTGAATGGAATTTAGGGTGAATAAAAATTATAATAAATGGAATTTCGGATAAATATAATTTATGTTAAGTGGAAATTAGAGTAAATCAAAATTATGACAAATGAAAATTCGAGTAAATAAAATTTAGGTTAAGTGCAATTTAGGGTAAATAAAAATTATGACAAATGGAAATTCGGGTAAATAGAAATTAGACTAAATAGAAATTAGGATTAATAAAAATTATGTTCAGTGGCTTTTAGGTGAAATGAAATTTATGTCAATTGAAATTTGGGGAATAATCATGCGCCTCTTTTAGTACTACGAACATACGTCATTAGAATTTTTAGATTAAAAAAAAGTGGTTTAAAAATTTTTCAAAATGCTCCAACTTTTTGAATTTTTATCCGAAATGGCTGGCCAACGAACTTGACCTTCATTTTAGGACACTAAAAGAGTATACCAAAGGACAATCCAATCTGTCAATTCTTTCGAAAGTTATCGTGCTCACAAACTAAAAATCTACAGGCACAGACACACACACAGACAGGGAGACAGACAGACACATTCGTAAAAACATGTTTTTCGGGTTCAGGGGGTCCCAAAACGGGTACATTTGACAAAAACTGGGGGGGTCAAATTTTACACAAATCTAATACCTTCTCTGATGAGAATGTAAAAAAGTCGTTATCTTATATTACGGTTCAACGTAAAATTTTTGTTCTTTTACGATTTCTTAACGATTATTTGTCAAATATTTTATATTTTTGTATTATCATTAATTTTATATTTTTCGATAAGCCTATACTTTTTAATAAATCTTATAGGGCGAGTTATTTCTTGTTTTCATATCAACTTTCCTCTTAATATTGACAAAGTAAAATATTATTTTCCACTGACATTTACTTTGATATAGTTTTCGAACATAAAAGTTTAATATTTATCGATAAACATTGCGGGGTAAAAGCTGGATATGGAACTTGAAAGCTTTTAATGTAGAAACCATTTAATTATATCTGTCTCGTTCAATATGCTATCAGAAATTTCATATTATAAGCAATTTCATTTATCAAACAAATTTTTATGCATTTATCTGAAGCGAAATCATTCACTCTGGAATTACAACTGGAAATTACATGCAATTTTTATTAATCGCTTTACAATTACAATAGTTTAATAGATGATTTTCAGAGTATAAAAAATCTGCCCGCTTCGCGGGCACATTCTCATCGCGCGCTTCGCGCGCGGCTCGCTTCGCTCGCAAAAATGAGCGCGCCTACGGCGCGCGGGGGGTCGAATATAGTTCGATCGTCGCGCTTCGCGCTCCGATATATATACACGTCGCGCTTCGCGCTCCGTGTTGCGCGCTTCGCGCGCTTGTGCCCTTAGTGAAGCTTGCGCTTTACAGGACGCTTAAAGATATGTTTTTTTTTAAATTTAATTAAATTACATAATTTATATTTTTATATTTTAATTTATTTTTGTATATTTGTAATTTATATTTTTAAAAATTTAATTAAATTAAATTAAATTACAGCTTTGAATGCAAAATTTAACTAATTTACTTAAGGTTCTATCGACCTTAAGGAGCACATTCTCATCAGGGCACTCGCGCTTCGCGCTCGATATTTGATTTAAAGCTCGCGCTCCGCGCTCGGCTCTGTTTAACAATATTTTTCACGATTTAAACGAAAACTACTCATCCTATTGAAAAATGGCCAAAGGAGAACTTGTAGATCTTTTTAAGGCGAATAATTATATTTCTTATCATTTTCTCTGCATCTCGCGTTTTTTGGCTCAAAATTTGAATTTTCGATTTTTTAAGGAAATTCAAAAAGTTGTTATGCGGATCTTATAGGGCGTTCAAAAATAAACATTTTTCATCTTTAGACTTTTTTTCATATCGTGCGTTGTTTGGCTTCTAATTTAAGTTTTCTTTCATTTTTTTGGATTTTCAAAATGTTATAAGTCTTTCAATTTTTTTTTTATCCAAAAAAGTCATTAAGAAAAATTGTTCGACTTTTTGAGTACTACGAACGTGCGTCATTAGAATTTTTAGAAAAAAAAAAAAGTGGTTTCAAAATTTTTCAAAATGCTCCCACTTTTTGAATTTTTATCCAAAATGGCTGGCCAACGAACTTGACCTTCATTTTAGGACACTTAAAGAGTATACCAAAGGACAATCCAATCTGTCAATTCTTTCGAAAGTTATCGTGCTCACAAACTAAATATACAGACACACAGACAGACAGACAGACAGACAGACACATTCGTAAAAACATGTTTTTCGGGTTCAGGGGGTCCCAAAACGTGGACATTTGACAAAAACTGGGGGGGGGGAAATTTTGCACAAATCTAATACCTTTTCTGATGAGAATGTAAAAACATGTAAATAAAGTTCGCAACATTTACAACGAAAATTTTTTTTTTGTATAAAATAGGAGACCTAAAATTTAATTGTTTCAAATGGTTCCATTTGATGTTTAAAGAAACCCAAACAAGTTTCAAAATCAACCTTTAACTATTAAAAAAATTATTAAAAATTACCAAATTTCGAGACCTAAAATTTTATTGTTTTGAATTACTTCATTTAATGTTTAAAGAAGTCCAAAGAAATTTCATCCACTTACCCCTCTACAATCACCCTCAAATTCAACCCTTAAGTATTAAAAACATTCTCAAAGATCTCCAAACTTCGAGACCTAAAATTTTATTTATTAATGGTCCATTTAATCCTTCTAGAATTACCACAAAATTTTACTTCTCGAAATTAGGGGATTTTTAATGATTTTTTTAGTGCTTAGGGGTTGATTTTGAGGATGATCCTAGAGAGATAGGTGGATGAAACTTTTTTGAATTTTTTTGGATACTAAATGAAATAAAAGCAAAAAAAAAGCAATAAAATTGTAGGTCTGGAAGTTAGGAGAATTATGACTTTTTTGTGCTTAGGGGTTGATTTTGAGGGTTGGATTTTTGTTAGACTTATTTCGACTTGAATTTGAACCATTTAAAATAATAAAATTTTAGGTTTCGATGTTTCCTGATTAAAAAGGATCTTACAAAAATCCTGAAACTCTTTTGAAACCTATTTCTCATCTTTTTATTTAAAAATTACTTTTTCACCTTTTTTAATAAAAATAGATACTATAATTACTGATACTAATTTATTTTTTACACATTCTTCTCAACTCAACTGCGCTATATTTTTCTTACTTAAAATTGAAATTCTTAAAAATTATTAAAAAACAAAACAATATAGTTTTTAAATCAATTTTAATATTGCGGGGAAAATACGGGAAACCGGGAATTTCGTGGGAAAAATGTAATAAATAGACACCCTGTTACTACTTGATTCAGCAGAAAGTGGAGAAACTACTAATTCAGTAGTCAAATTATTATTAATTCAGATTGAGAGACTAGATTGAAATCCCCAAAAGGTCCTTAAACATATGAGATTCCTTTAAACTGGACAGGACCAGAGACAGGGAAAAAATCGGGCCCCGTGGCTAGGCCCCGACCGGGGCCACAAAAAAATGCCACAATTTAACAAATAGGTTGAATTGAATTGTGCACAATGACAGTAATTATTACGACTTTCGAATCATGTTTTCTGGGCAAAACATGTCCATTAAGTAATACAGCACCATTTAATGAAAGAAATTTTTCTACAATCGTGATGCTGAGAGAATTTGCACGGTGAAAAGAGAGGAAGCGAGCAGTAAATCACGCGAAGGTAGAGATTGGAAAGTCTCTATCCATTGGCCTGAGGTAGTACCATACTTGATACTATAATGTTGAGGGTTACAATTTAAAAAATACCGTATGCATTTTCTCGTGCCTCTGCAAAGAGAATACAACTCGACATAGGAGCAATGCTGAGCTTATTTATATAGAATAAATAATACGAGATATTTCATACAAAGACTTTCATGTTGGTACCACTGACTCATTGTACTCCCCAGAAATGAAAGCTATTGTACAAGCACGTGACACACCATTGTTCAATTTTAATACCAGTGACAATTATTATCATTTTCAGAATTTCTCTCGCCCTCAACAAACCTGAACAAACATATCCATGTTTTCATATGATTCGTAAAATCAAAGCTCCTTTAATTAGGGTTAAATTGTATACTGTAATTCAATTTACACTGAAAATAACAATATGAAAAATTATATCTTTATGGTTGCATAAAATTTGATTTATCTCTTTCTTTACAAAGTCTCTGTTAATTTATGAAATTTCATATTTGACTTACTACAGAAAATATGATATTTTAACTTTTCAATTATCTGTCATTTTCTCTCGCCTTGGTATAAACAATGAGCAATTTATTGTTCATATTCATCACTTCTCGCAATATAAAATGGATATAATGAGTTTCACCGAAGCGTCAATAACCTTCCAGTGGAAAAATATCTGCTCTCATTCACATTCTACAGATGGAAGTCATAGTAACTTGAATATAAGTAGCTTTACGTTATCAATGGCGTGTTTAGAAAGGAGAAGTGTTCTCCACAGAACTTTAAACAATAAATCGACGATTAGCTTTTTTAATCGAGTTTTCTGAGTAAATACAATGGCTTCATTATCTGTTTATTCCAGTCAATTCTTATAATATTTTCTTTTGTATAGAGTATTCATTGTTATCATTTTTGCTACCTCATAGAGGAAGCTTTGTGGTGGTGACAAAATCCAGTTTCCTAAAAAAGGTTTTTTTCAACATATTTTAATGTCAATATATCTAACATAATGTTCTGAAAAAATTGTCCGTGTGTGTGTGTGTGTGGGTGGGGGGGGGTGTATGTCACGATCCAGCAATTTCTTGAAAACGCGTAGAGATAAATTGATGAAATTTTGCATAGTTATTTCATTATACACCTAGTTGAATTTCTTACAATGGTTTAACAAAATATTTAATTTTACAAGTTTTATGTACTTTTATAATTTTCTTAAAATTCATTTTTTCACTATAACTTCTCAAATAATCAAAATTCAAAGATAATGTATGGAAAACGTAGATTCCTTGTGTCGAAACGAATCGATTGACCTATATTATTAATGCATTTCATTAAAAAATAACAAAGTTATGGTTAATTGTATTTTCAAAAATTAATTTTTCGACTATAACTTTTCAAATAATCAAAATTTTGACTTGACGTAAGGAAAATAAATGTTCCTTGCATCGAGATGAATCGATTGGTCTTTAATATTATTTCATTTCATTGAAAAATAATAAAATTATTGATCTATTTAATTTTGAAAAATTTGTTTTTCAACTATAACTTCTCTAATATTCAAAATTCGAAGCTGACGTAAGGAAAATAAAGGTTCCTTGCGTCGAAACGAATCAATTGACCTATAAGATTAATGCATTTCATTGAAAAATAAGAAAATTGTGCTTTATTGTAATTTTTGAAAATGAATTTTTCGAATATAACTTCTCAAATAATGAAAATTTAATGTTGATGTAAAGAATAATAAATGCTTCCTCTATGAGGAAGCAAATCATATTTGCTTACAGGAAGCAAAGTACTCATTGAATGAGCACAAAAGTTGATACAACTTCACAGCTAGTTAAATCTTTAATCAATTATCTTCTTATTTGTTTCAGGTAAGTTTCATCAACTGCCATCAACACAATAAAAGAAAGAAGTGTGGTTTCTACACAAGTAAGCAAGCAATTTTATAATTTATTTTTAATTTTTTAATTTTATGTAGCGATCAGTGACTCGAAGTTGACAGTTTACTATAATATTACAGGGTGGCCACAAATCAGAGGGAAGTCAGGGAAATGTCAGGGAAATTGAAAAATTGAATCTTGTGGCCACCCTGTATAAGAAAACAATGGTTTTTATCTTTTGAGTTTTTATCTTTTGATCTCACAAGACGCGAAAAGATATTTTTGTAATATTACTCTCGTAAAATTTAATAATGCGTTTTAACACCAAGTTTACTATAAGGTAACTTTTTTGAAAGTGTATGATAGCGATACAATTGTATCATCACCACAGGAAGTTTTCTTTCGGTTAACGTTTCTCCCTCGACAGCAACGGGTATATGCTGTCGCCTTGCCTCCTAGCGGATAAACAATAATTAGATTGCGAATCGCATTATCCTTGCGAGTTTAACAAACTTTCTCGAGTCTTCGTCACCGACTTCATTGTCGTCGTCGTTGTCGCTGACGGGCCTACCTCACATGGGGAAATTCATACCGACGCAAACTTTCGGCTACCATATAAAGGAGTCAGTCGTCCTGTGTGCCCAGTATACGACAATATATTATTCAAGGTATGCGCCCGTTAATTACCTCGAGTAACGCATCTCCTGCAATTCCCGAGAGCTTCCGCTGAGGCCAAGTTAATCACTATCTTTCAAAAGTCCCTCTAATAATTTAAGCCACGAGATAAAAAAATGATTAAGTCATATTCGAGGTCATATTCATGTTCCATTTTAAAGTACTAAAATATATATATTTTTTAAATCTTATGTTAAAATATCTTAATCTTTAATAATTTAATTTTAGTGTCGAAAACAATTCTGGCATAAAATCTGCTTCTGTAATAAAATGGAAGACTATAATAAAATGGAAGAGTGATGAGTGTATAATTTTAAGGATATAAAATGAATATTTCGAAATATTTCATAGAATTCAGAAAATTTCAAAGAATTCCAAAAGATTTCAAAATGTTTTTTTTTGTTAAGTACTTTAGGAGATTGCAGAAGATTTCATTAAAGAGATTTAGGAAATTTAAAAAAATTTTTTTTAGAAATATGTAATATTTCTAATGTATTTAATAGTTTTCAAAGAGTTCAAAGAAATTGTAAAGAAAATGTTTAAAAATTTTTAGTGATTTCATTTTTTTGCAGGACTTCAAGAGATTTTAAAAGATTTTTAGGATATTTCCAAAAACTTTATTGAATTCAGGATATTTTAAAAGATTTCAAGAGTTTGAAGGACATAAATATCTCAAAGGACATAAAATATTTCACAGGATTTCAAGGGATGTCAACAAATTTCAGTGTCGGTTAAAATCTCCTGAAATCCTTTCAGGTATCTTGATATCTTTGAAATCTCTTGAAAATCGTTACATTCTTTGCTATTAATTCAAAAATTTTGAATTAAATATCAAAATCCTTTGAAATTTTTTTATATCATTAAAAATCCCTTAATGTACTTAAAAATATTTTGAAACTAATTGAAAATTTTGAAACTATTTTTAATTTTTTAGAAATTCCTTAAAAATTTCTCAAAATCAGTTAAAATTATTTAAATCTTGTGAAATCCTTCCAAATTCTTTAAAATCAGTTAAAAACTTGTGAAATCCTTTAAGATATCTTGATACCTTTAAAATCTTGTGAAATCTCTTCAAAATCCTTCAATCCGCAATTGGCAGATACCCGTGTAGAAATTTAAATCCGGGCACTACCAGGTCCTGATAAGGTTGCCTTATTTTACTTAAGGTCCGGATCCGTCAATCCTATCAGGCCCATATAGTGTTCTCTAACGCTCAATGGTAAAAGGACCGTATGTTGCCAACCTTAGACGGTCCGTATCCTAACCTTACCTCAGCCTTTAAAATAAGTAAGGCTCTTTTCCGGGCCGTATTTATTCCCTATCAAATTCCGTAAATTATTAT
>CAJFCO010000129.1:1372208-1385518 GCA_904066015.1 Synergus gifuensis | reverse complement strand
TGACCTGTGTGATTAATGCATTTAACTGAAAATTAAAGAAGTTATGGTTATTTATAATTTTCGTAAAATTCATTTTTGCACTATAACTTCTCAAATATTCAAAATTGAAAGCTGATGTAAGGAAAATAAAGATTCCTTGTGTCGAGACGAATCGATTGACTTATATGATTAATGCATTTCATTAAAAAATAAGGATGTTATGGTTAATTGTATTTTCAAAAATTAATTTTTCTACTATAACTTTTCAAATAATCATAATATTGACTTGACGTAAGGAAAATAAATGTTCCTTACATCGGGACGAATCGATTGGTCTATAATGTTATTTCATTTCATTGAAAAATAACAAAGTTATGATTCTATTTAATTTAAAAAAATTAGTTTTTCATCTATAACTTCTCTAATATTCAAAATTCGAAGCTGACGTAACGAAAATAAAGGTTCCTTGCATCGAGACGAATCGATTGGCCTATAAGATTAATGCATTTCTTTGAAAAATAAGAAAGTTATGCTTTATTGTAATTTTCGAAAATGAATTTTTTGAATATAACTTTTCAAATAATCAAAATTTAATGCTGATGTAAAGAATGCTTAATGCTTTCTCTATGAGGAAGCAAATCATATTTGCTTACAGGAAGCAAAGTGCTCATTGAATGAGCACAAAAGTTGATACAACTTCACAGCTAGTTTATGTTTTAAAATCACTTAAAACATTGAAATTTTTTTGAGTTTTTCAAAATTTCTTAAAATCACTTGAAATCTTTTGAAATCTCGCGAAATTTCTTAAAAATCATTAAATTCTTTTGCATTCTTTTAAAATTAACACATTTGTTGAACTCATATTGTACAAAGGTAAGTAATAATAATAATAATTTCTTTAAATGAAAAACTTCTATTAGAATCGTCTTCTAAAAATTCTCTTGATTTGCGAAAATGTGTAAAATAGAAAAATAGCTGTTATTGAAAGGAAACACGTTCCATTTCCCGGATGCCTTTCGATAATTCTCTTCTCGCGCTAAAGAAAAGCCGGCGTGTTCCCGAAACAATATAAAAACCATTACATAACAGAGTGGCACGTCGTGGTGATTAGAGGCAGCCTTTCTTTGATCAAGTCAAGGTTACGTGATTGCTGCTAACAGTCAGGTCGACAGCCGTGGAAACTCGATAAGGTGATTTCCCGATATGTGTGGCCGAACACGGGGCTGACTTTTACTATTGCAGAAAACTTTCACGAATTCCCTGTACAGCGTAATACCTTCCATAGACCATCGCATCGTTCGACTTTGACGGCCAATCTTCTTTTACATAATATATTATAGTGGAAAAGAAGCAAAGTTACTTTATTCATGACACATAAATAATTCTTCCGAGAAAATCACAAAGAAAATAAAAATAAAATCACTTTTCAAATAAAAAATTCTATCTGAAAATACGAAAAGAACATTGAACATGCTATCTAGGATAGCCTAGATAGCATAAATAGCATAAATAAATGCAAGAAGTGCTTTTGAAAATCTAGATTCCTTCACATGAATAGTTTACAGGTGTGCAGACAGATATATAGGGTAATAATGATAATTATTATTATACAATCGATGTTATTTATTGATACCTCGTATAAATTGAAAGTTACACTTTTTCATTTATTTATGAGGTTCAGTGACTGCTCGGTTTATGATGACCTTGACCAAAAATGTAATCGAATTATCTTGTAATCTATAACATAATCTTAACGATCAAATCGAGAATAAGATCTTAATAAAAGTTATGTGTTAACAAAAATAGCAGACCAACACGCGCACGATTATTTATTTATTTATTTCTTACAACTTCAAGTTATTTAAAAACCAATGAAGTTTCGCTGATTCAGAGAGCGGGTTTAAAACAATAAATGTGTGGGAGATTTTAGGGACATTTCGTTACATCACTTTTTTTTAGAGAGGAATTTCAAGAGGTTTATAGAAATTTTAATGGATTTTTGACAATTTTTAAGTGATTTTTACGAAGTTTTATAGATTTTTTAGGACTTTTAAGGGATTTTAAATGTTTTGAAATTTTGAGGAATATTAAGGAGTTTCTGAGAACTTTAAGAGATCCCACTTAATTTCAAGGGATTTTTAATGTTTTCGTGAAATTTCGAGGATTTTAAAGTGAAAGATTTTTTGTAATTTAATGAGATTTCTAATAATTTTAATGGATTTTAAAGGTTTTAGGGAATTTTAAGAGGTTTTCATGAATTTTAAGAGATTTCAACGCAAATTTTAAGCGACTTCGAAGGTTTTCTTGATATTTTAAATGATTTTAAAAGGTTTCTAGGTGTTTTAAGAGGTTTTAAGGGATTTTAAATCTTGTGGTGAAATTTCGAGGAATTTTAAGAGATTTCAAAGGGTTTCAGAGAATTTTAAGGGACAATATGTTGTCATCAAATTTCCAGAAATTTTAAAAGAAATTAAGAGATTATAATAAGTTAAAAAATATTTTACGAAATTTTTAAGAATTTTGTAAAATTTTATAAGATTTCTAATAATTTTAATGGATTTTCTGATTTTTAAAAGATTTTATAGAATTTTAAGGATTTCATGGAATTTAATGGTATTTCTGATAATTTTAATGGATTTAGAAGACGTAAAGAAAGAAACTTTAAAAATATTATCCCAGAATTTAAATAATTTCAAGAAGTTTTTCTGTGAATTTTAAGAGAATTTCTATACATATATAATTTTTAAAAGATTTTCTAGAATTATTATAATTGCCAATTTCTATTTTCTATAGAAAGAGATAGTTTGGGATAGACAAGAGGTAGAAAGGGATAAAAAAGAAGAGATTCAAACAGATAGGCGTGGATGTGGATTGATATGGATATAGAAAGAGATAGACGGGCATAGGCGAGAGATAGAAGGAGATAGAAAGGAATGCTCTTAACTCGTATCAATGTTTCTCCTCTTTTTCTCTATATGTATATGATACCAACATCGAATCATCGAAAATATCGATGTTTAGACCCCGATATTATTGATGTTTTTGACATCGATGCTATATTGTGTGTGTGTGTGTGTGTGTGTGTTATAGGGACTGAGTTAGCTTCACGCTATATAGTGCGTCGGATTCTCTCGTTCTATTTCGCGAGTTAATAAAAGAGATCCGATCGCTATATAGCATAAATGTTAACTCAGAGTCCCTACGCAGGATTTGTACGCTTCGCGATGACTATACGGGGTGAAGGAATAACGATAATAAAATGTATGTTGTTCACATTGCATTCTGAGCGCGAACATTTCTCGCGTGAGTATAAACTCCTTCGCGTGTACCAATTCGTGCACGTATATACATACGAGCATACATGTCGATGCGGTATTGCGGTAGTTTTCGCTGTGGCACGTCGGGAGATCGAGCATGACAATATGAACCCGAGGAGAAATCAGGGAGGCGTGAACGGAGTTATGAATTAGCTGCCGCGCGCACCTACCCTCCATCAACGAGTCTACAAGTGAGAAAGCAAAGGAGTCCTTTCACGGTTTTCTCGTTCAACGTAGTTCCCAATGTAGAGGGAAAGACAGAGAGAAAAAAAACCTCCTCGAATCACGGTGATAACAACTTATCGGTCGAGCAATCCGAAGAAAAATAGTCGATTCCCTGATAAAAAAAAAAAAAAGAGTTTCAATCCACTCTTTTAATTCTACCTTTCCGCAGTTTTGCGGAAATTGGAAATTGAATTTAACTTTGTGTTTAATTGTATTTAATTCAATGTTTTTCTTTTTTTTTTTTTCTATATTTATTTTTTTATTTTTATTTCTTTTTTTTCTAGTTTTGCAGATTTATTACAATACTACCAGAAATTTATTCGGCACTGTCCGGAGATTAATCAGGGTGTCTACTCAATTCCTGAAAAACAAATTCCCTGATTTTTCCAGGATTTTTCCAGGTATTTCTAAATTTGTTTTCCTCCATCAAGTTCTGTACTGCTTTTAGGAAGAAGGCCGCGCGCTGTTGGTTGTTACTCCCACGTTAAATTTAAAACTTGAATTTTATTGCTATTTTTAAATTATTAAACTATTATTATTATTTTATTATTCCCGATTTTTTAATTATATATGCCGTTATTTTACGGTCTTTCTCGGTTTTCCGATCAAGTCACCGCCCTGGTTATTTAATTTGTTATAAAAAAAAATTAAGTACGCTCGAAAAAATTCCCTAACTTTAAAAAAAATCTCCTGTAATTTCCAGGTTTTTCCAGGTATAAAAGAATTCCCTGGAAATTCCAGGTTTTTCAGGACTTCCAGGGTGAGTAGACATCGTGTTAATATAACTTAACATAAAAAAATTTGATCTCACATTAATCCGCAGGAGGAAATTAAAATAATAAAATGTTAATGTTACCTTTTTTCGACTGTAATAAACGCATTATTCTTGAATACTATAAAATGATAAAGAACGAAAGGTTTAAAACTTTAAATTAAGCAAATGTACAGAGTTGGAATTTTGGAATCTAATTTCCATTGAAAGCGCTCTTATGAGATTAATAATACATACCGATTCAGCGTTCAACGTTTTGGTGATGAGCGTATTTAATTAAAATATTATGTGTCATCTCTCATATCAGTGCAAACGCGGAATTGAATCAAATTGCTGTTAACGATTTCCGAACAGGAATTCGTCACTGATTGTAGGCAAAGGAAAGAGGACGATACATATTGACTGAAACGGATCCGATGAGCAGTGCTTTCTGGCAAACAATATATATATATATATCAATGTGAAATCGCATTGAAAAAGAGATATAGGATTTTTGAGATTAAAAACTGTGCTACGTGTATTATTATTAACGAAAACGAAATGAAAATTATTTTTTACTAGAGTTATTTTCATATGAACAAATATTAATATCACTTTGGATTACTTTTTATAGATTATTCTTATATAGGATTATGATGCGAGAGATACTGATTAAATATTTTTCAGAATGTTTTGCTTTTATTAAATATTCCCAAGGTATTTCAAATAACGCGCGATGGCACCTACTGAAGCGTTCGTGAAGCGTGTAATAATATTAAAAATATTTGTAACTTGCTAGGAATGGACGAGGCAACGATTAATTATCGTAGCGATTAGGCATTCCGCAGCTCAAAAACAAGAGCAGACAGCTACGAGGCTGACGGGTTTCTTTGTCACATTCTCATAGGGTTTTTCTTCAGATGTTCTACTTGTTTTTATCCACAAATAATAATACTTTTAAAAATTTTCCCGCCAAATTTAGAGGGAAAAGTACCCAACTCAATTAGTATCCTATCTTAAAAAAGTGGTGTAACGAAATGTCTCGAAAATTTCGCATATATTTTCAAACCTGATTGGTTTTTAAATGACTTAAAGTTGAAAGAAGAAAAACAATGTAATGGCGCAAAAGAATTTCACGAAAACCTTTAAAATCCCTTAAAATTTGTTAAGATATCTTAAAACTGCCAGAGAAACCTCTTGAAATCCCTTCGAAATCCAGAAAAACCATTAAAATCATGAATCTCTTGAAATCCAAGTTGAAATATGCAAAAATCTTTAAAAATTCCTAAAAACTCCTTGGAATTTCTTAACATTTAAAATCTCTTAAAATCCTTAGAAATCAAATTCCATGAAATCCGAAAAAATTCTACAAAATCTTTTAAAAATTAGAAAAATCTCAGGAAATCCCTTAAAAATTATATATGTATAGAAATTCTCTAAAAATTCACAGAAACTTCTTAAAATTATTTAAATTCTACGATAATATTTTTAAAGTCTCTTTACGTCCTTTAAAATCCATTAGAATTATTAGAAATCTCATAAAATTTTACAGAATTCTTAAAAAGTCCGTAAAATATTTTTTAAATTATTAAAATCTCTTGAATTCTTTTAACATTTCTGGAAATTTGATGACAACATGTAAAATTTCTTAAAGTCCTTTAAAATTCTTTGAAGCCCTTTAAAATCTCTTAAAATTCCTCGAAACTTTACCACAAGATTTAATGGAATTTTAATATTCCTCATGGAATTTTAAAGGATCTCACGATATTTTTATGATTTGTAAAAGATTTTGAAAAATTTTATTAGATTTTAAAGAATTTATCAGATTTTATGGGATTTTAAATATTGTAATGGTATTTTAAAGAAATTTATAGGTTTTCAATAATTTAAGGAGATTTTTATGAATTTTAAAATAATTGAAGTTTTTCGTTTATTTTATTTTTTATTTTCTTATAGATTTTTACGAATTTTAAGTGATTTTATTGATTTTAAAGTTAATCATAGAAATTTAAAGGATTTCAAGATATTTTTATATTTTTAAAAGATTCCGTATATTGAATATTGAATATATTTGTAATATAATTATATCTTAGTTCATAATCTTATGAAAACATAAGAAAAAATGTTTTATAGAACCAACAAAACTAAGTTATGAAAACATTTTCTAGTTTCAACGAAATCTTTCGTTAAATTTGATTGTATGAATAAAATGGGGGTCTTATATTATAGAATTCGAAAAATACCCCTTACGTAAGTTATTTACCTGTTCTTTAAAAAAAATGCTCAACTATGAAAAGTAGGTAACTTGATGTTGATAAAATAAATTTTAAATAATTCAACTGGAAATTTGTGGAAATCCCAGGAAGTAAAATTTGAACATTCTGCCAATATGTGCACTTTCTGATTGATTAACCGGATACCACGACTAGAATTTAAAATTCCCCTTTTATATTCCATCGATTTCTAGAAGATTCCCACATCCTGCATGGAATTTATTAAAATTTCAAGACTCTATTCAGGATACATACAAGAGAGGATTCGAAATGCTGGTTATCGTCGTAAAACCCTTAGATGCCTTTTCATCTTTTTACCTCTATCGCTCAGACGAATGACGTGGCTTCTATCTTGCGAGGTGGAAACAACAGGAAAAACGAAGACGCGAATGACAAACAATATCAGCAGCTGGATGCGCGTATTGCGAACGCCTCTTTACTTTATGTCCGATATTATTATTATATCGATTGATCGTGAAAAAAAAAAAAAAAAAAAGAAATTCAAAGAGAACGAGAGCTATAGTTTATTCTTTTGTAGAACTTCTTTCTGTTATAAGAAATATTCTGCGTTTGTAGGAAAGGAGGAGAATGAGAAAAAATAAACAAGTTCAGAGAGTTAAACACGAGTCAGTTCATAGAATGAAAATACTAAATTACTAAAAAGAGAAATAAAATTCGCAGCAAGTAATAAGCTTGTAAAAAATACTAAACAAGATTGTACAATATCTGCATTTAAGTTGAAAGAAAGAAAGAAAGAAAAAAAGCAATTTCAATTTAAACGTGATTGCAGAGTTGCTACGTGACCCGGAAGACCTGGGAAAGTCATTGCATTTTGAAAAACTTCTGGAAAAATATCGAATATCAAAAAAGAAATTTGTCAAGTGATTAAGTACTGATTAAACTTTGATGGATTTACGTGTAGACAATTGTATTTGTTCATGCGATTATATTTTAAGTTTTATTTTAACTTTGTTAAAAAGTATAGAGTTTTTATTATTATTATTATTATTATTATTATTATTATTTTCAACTTTGATCGTAATTTTTCTATAAAAAGTTGAATTATGCTCTTAAAGTGTCCGAGTTGTAATAATAATTTATTAGAGAATCTCTTTTATACTTTTACGAAAATATTATTGAAAATTGTTTAGAATTTAATTATTTATTGATGAAAAGCTACATTATTACTGACTTAGAAACTATTATAATTAATCTGAATTAACTGGATTTTTTAAAAAGTATAGACCTGAAATTTTGAAGCCAGACTTCTCCTCAACTCTGAATCGAAAATAAACATTTTCAAATACATATTAAAGATTTCAGGACGACACAAAAATGGGACGCCTGAAATTTCTCGAAAAATTCCTGAATAAATAATTACCGAAAAATAAAATTGCGGGCATTATAAAATTGCCGACTGTTTAAAATTCCTGACAGTTTATATAAAATTCTCGAACTTAAAATTTCCCGACACTACAAGAGATATTTTTTAATATTTAAAAAATTTAGTGAAATTGTAAAGGATTTCATGAAATTTTATGAGATTTTTAAAAAAGTTTAGGAAATTCAAAGAATTTTAAGGAATTTTAAAGTTCCTTGTGGAATTTTAAAGGATTTTAAGTGTTGTGAAGTTATTTTAAATTTCAAAAGATTTAAAGTGATATACGAATTTTTTGAAAAATTCAATAGTAATTTTACTGAAAATTTGTTCGCATTTTTAATACTTTTCTATCAGGGAAATTTGTCCGAATGTCAGTGAAATGAAAATATTGAATCTTGTGGCCACCCTGGAATTTTATGGTATAATGCCGGGAATGTTATTTTTCGGTAATTATTTATTTTACTGTGTCGGGAATATTATTTTTCGTTAATTTTCAGTCGTCCCAAAAAAATCTCGAAATCCAGTCTAATGTAAATAAATTATAGATCGAGATTAGTTAATATATAAACTCATATTTGGAAAACATTGTTTGGACTTTTTGCTCTTTTATTATTGATATTTTTTCATTCGTGCAGTAAAAATGGAGCAGATCAGAGTTTGTCTGCATATGTCGATTCGTAAGCAACTATTGTTTATCGCCGATTTAGCAATGCCGGAGAGCCTCGCTGAATTCGCAATATTATTTTGCTCTCACCCTCCAGCTTGGATCCCTTGTGAATCCACGGTAGAAATGTTTCGCGGAAAAACGCAAAAATCCACGATCAACGTGATTCGCGCGTGAACTGATTCGAAAGGTTTGATCGTTCGAAGCAAACTATTTGCAATTGCACTCGATCTGAATCTAGAGAGAATAATTCTACTTCAAGGATCTCTCAGCCTCGTCCTCCTTAAGTCCTCGTTGATACCGAGCGATTTGATCCCAGCTTCGGATTAGCATAAGGCACGTTTCGCAATAAGGATGCTTTACGCGAACCTTGTCGGAGGGTAAATCATTTTGTAAACAAAGAAAAATATTGCCAGGAAATTTGCTTTAATTTTCAATTTTAAAAATCTACCTTCAATATTAACTTGAACTTTATTCTTCAAATTATTATTATATTTGATAGTTTGAATTTTTCAAGTATTATTTCATTTTGGAAAAAGAAATTGATTTAAAACTAGCAGAAAATCCGGGATTTCAAAAAATTTCAAGTCAAAATATGTTTAATTAATTTTAATATTTTAATTCGTTGGAAAAATATTTTGAAACTATATTAGGGGACGTCATCAGACAAATTATTAAACATAATTGCAGTAATGGTGTCCATCTATGTGTTTTATAGCAAACAAATCCTTTCCTAATTAAGTAAAGCGTTCTGGCATTACTTTAGATTACCACAATAATGAAATCTTGGTAGTAAAATGATTGCTGCCTTCCTGTTTATTTGCCTTGTCTTTATTTGTCAGTCTAAAATTTAAGTAATGAATTTCTGTTCTTCAAAAAAAATAAATAAATAAATAAATAAATAAAACAAAATAAGCAGATTAAAGTATCCTTGAGGCATAAAATAGTACAACTGAATCAATTATCTTTTCTAAATAATTTTTAAATGCCAACTACTTTAGGTAAAGTTCATTCATTCCTGATAAAAATGTTTTGAAAGATATAATTTATCGTTGCTAGGAGAAGAATGTAATTAAATACTGTTTCCATTAGCTTCAATAGGAGATTTTCTGGTGAGATATAAACTGTTGCTTGAAATGAAATAATCATTCATAATAATAGACATGTTCCTTAAAGAGGGCTTTCCTGTCAAGGAGGATAATAATTATTTACCTGTAAGCATTTCAAATAGGCTGTGATTATTTTTAATGATAAGACAACATTGTTTAATGCCCACTCCTGTAACTTATAACATACTTCAGTCGAGAGCTGACTTTGATCTCTCTTATATATTTGACTTATTTATATTCGTCGACTTTCGTTTGAAAAGTTCGTGGACTCAAATTCCATCATCTGTCTTCTCAAAATTGATTGAGTTAAATATTTAACCTACTTTATGATATTTGAGATGAAATATGCTCAAATTCCTTGAAATTTATTCAAATTTATTCAAATTAATTAAAATTATGTCTTGAAATCCTGTAAAATTTCCTGAAATTCTTGAAAGTCTTCATGAAATCGCTTAAAATCGAAGGTAGACGACTCGTATGAATTTTCTGAAATCACATGCACATAAAATCTCTTGAAGTAATTGAATTCTTCTAAAATATTTTAAAACACTTGAACTCTTAAAATTATTTGCAATCACTTAAAGTTATTGAAAATCTGTAAAATCATTTTAAATAATTTAAAATGCTTTGAAATTCCTTAAAAATCCATATTATTTAAAATCACTTAAAATTATTTTACGTCTTTTAAAATTACAGAAAAAACGTAAAAATCATCAGTTAAAATCCCTTGAAATTCTTTGAGATGCCTTAGAATTTTTGAAAGAATTATTTACAATTCTTTAAAGTCACTTAAAACCTTTTAAAATCCTTTGAAAATTTGTAAAATCGCTTAAAATAACATAACAAATATTAAAAATAGAATTATTTCCCTCTGTGGAATTAATCAATTTTGAACTAGAATTATGCGCACAGAGCGAGAAAATATCTAATTTAAGTATTTTTTTAAGTGAAACGAAAATATTGAATTTTGAAATTAGATTTTTAATTCTTCATTTTATGCAAAAAATATCGAAATTAAATATTAATTCGCTCTGTATGCAATCTTATATTTGAAAAAAGATTAGCGCTACAGAGTGAAAAAATATTTATCTATATAATTTTCGTTGAGTAAAATGGAGAATGGAATTTTGAGCTTAACATTTGGGTCCAACGCCTTTAAATCTCTTAAAATTAAAAAAAAAAAACTATTAAAATCCCATGAAATCACTCAAAGCTTTTTGACATTTCTTTGAAATTTTATTGAACTCTTTAAAATATGTTAAATCTCTTGATTTTCTGAATTTGGGAAAAAATTGCTATGATGGTTTGCTAGCTTTTGAAAAATGCCCAGTATTTCATCCGTTTATTCGAAAATTAATTAAACAATTAATTAAGCATCCTAAATTCAGAGGGAAATCAAATAGTACAGAATAAGTTCATTAAATTTCGATCTTTCTAATGCCATGCGGTAAGTACATTTCCCATGAAAAGGGAGATTTTACCGCGAAAGCCACAAGCTTAGGAAACAGTATTATGAGATATTTTGTAATTATTGAAAGAGAATGGAGAAATTATATTACCCAGTAAACAACAGATTACATTTTTTCTACTCAATTCCAGAAAATTTCTTCCATTTCCAGAAGTCCACTATCGATGCAAGTATTTCTAACAGGTACTTTTCAAGGAAACATTCTAGATGTACTCTTAGGATTTATATTAGTTTGCCATCCGTGTTGAAGAGAGTATAGTGAATTATTTGGCGACCAAAGTACGTAGTCTAGTGAATGTGTGTGCAAAGCACAGCGGAAGGAACACGTGCGAGGAAAAGGAAAAAGGACGAAGAAAATCGAGTCAAACGAACTGCCTTGGATTTTGATTTTCCTTCGGCAGCGTAACCCCCGTCTTTCTGTGGTCGTTGTTTTGCCATTTCAGCAAATCATAGCGAATCGCTATTCCCCGTAGAAGGTGTAGAAAATACGGCAAACGGAGATTTCCACAAAAGTTTCTGCCGCCCCTGCTCTTTGGCTCCTTTCCATCTCACTGGATTTTACGCGGCACCAGAAAGAAGTAGATGATTATTAAACGCAGCGAAACTGTGAAAAGGAAGCTGCCTAGAAATACAAGAAAGACGCTCGCCTCCTTTCCCATAATTCTTTCCATTCACGTATTCAATAGACTGAAAATTGATTCTATTCTAAAAGTAAAACAATAGAACACTCTATTCTTGGAGAGAAATTTAAAGATAACTAGCAAATTTTTATTAGATTATTTTGTTTTTTTTTTTGCAACTTCAAGTCATTTCAAAACCAATCAGATTTGAAACTATAATATATGCGAGATTTTCGATTCATTTTTATAGAGGAATCACTTTTTTAGAGAGGAATTTCAAGAGGTTTCTAGGAATTTTAAAAAATTTTAACGAATTTAAGCGATTTGTAAGGTTTTCGTGAAATTTCAAGTGATTTCAAAGGGTTTATAGGAGTTTTAAGGGGTTTTAAGGAATTTTCTGAGATTTCTTATAATTTTAAGTGATTTCAAGAGATTTTTCTTATCTTTAAAAGATATTATTAGTATTTTAAAGAATTTCGTGGAATTTGATAAGATTTCTAATAGTTTTAATGGATTTTAAGGATATAAAAGATATCAAAGGCTGTAAATTTTTTAAGGGCTTTCAAGAAATTTTTCGATTCTTAAAAGATATTGTGGAATTTTCATGGATTTGATGGATTTTTATGAGATTTCTAATAAGAATTTGATGAAATTTGATGAGATTTCTAATGATTTTAAGGGCATGCTCTGTGCGAATTTCGCAACGAAACCAGACCCCAAGAGGTTTCAAGGAATTTTAAGGATTTGACGGTTTTTTTAGTGATTTTTACGAAATTCAAAAGATTTTTAGGATTTTGCAAAGATTTCGTAAAATTTTAGGGGATTTTAGGATATCATGTGAAATTTTAAAGGAATTCATCCAATTTTAAGTGATTTTTAAGAATTTTAATTCTTTTTTAAGGGATTTTAAGGGATTCTATGATAAATGTTTTAAAAATTGAGGAATTTTAAGAGGTTTCTAAGAATTAACAAAAATTTCAAGGAATTTAATCGATTTTTAAGTTATTTGTGAAATTTTAAAAGACTTAAAATTACTTTAAGTAATTTTCATTGTTTTTAAATTCTTTGAAATTCTTTTAATCTTCTTTGAAATTTTTACATTCTCATCAGAGAAGGTATTAGATTTGTGTAAAATTTGACCCCCTTCAGTTTTTGTCAAATGTCCACGTTTTAGGAACCCCTGAACCCGAAAAACATGTTTTTACGTGTGTGTGGGTGTGTGGATTTTTATTTTTCGTTCACGATAACTTTAAAAAGAATTGACCGATTGGATTGGCCTTTGGTATACTCTTTTAGTGACCTAAAATGAAGGCCGAGTTCGTTGGCCAGTCATATTTGATAAAAATTAAAAAAGTTGGAGCATTTTGAAAATTCTAAAAAAAAAAAAAAAAATAATAATTTAAAGCCAAATAATGCACGATATGAAAAAGAGTTAAACGATGAAAAATATATCTTTTTGAACGCTCTACAGGACTATCGTAACAATTTTTTGAATTTTCTTGAAAATTCGAAAATTCAAATTT
>CAJFCO010000129.1:1355247-1372108 GCA_904066015.1 Synergus gifuensis | reverse complement strand
TTAAAGCCAAATAATGCACGATATGAAAAAGAGTTAAACGATGAAAAATATATCTTTTTGAACGCTCTACAGGACTGTCGTAACAATTTTTTGAATTTTCTTGAAAAATCGAAAATTCAAATTTTGAGCCAAATATCGCGTGATACAGAGAAAATTATATGGACGTAATTATTGGTCTTTAAAAGATCTACAAATTCTTCCTTGACCATTTTTTAATATGATGATTAGTTTTCGTTTTAATCATCAAAAATATTTTTTAAAAAAATTTTAACGTAAATCTCAATGTTTGAATGATATTTAAAAATAAAAAAAAATTGTGGAGATCATCCAAAATGAGGAAAGGAGACGGACCGAGGTATAGAGTAAAATACGATTATAATTTTTAGATAACTATAAATAATTTGTATGTTGTTTAAATGAAACATAGTGTGAAGCGCGAGTACTGTGATGAGAATGTATTCCTTAAGGTCGATAGAACCTTAAGTAAATTAATTTTTGTTCTTCATTTAAAATATAGCAGCAATGATATATTTTAAATGAATTCAAGTGCACGAAGTGTGATGATAATGTGTGCTCACAATGGCACCCCTAGTTTATGATAGGATGAATGAATTACGTAAAAATATTTATCACAAAGTAAATTTATTTGGACGTTTCCGTATATGAGATGTAAGGAAAATTAATTATAAAAGTAAAAGTAATCAGAAGACAATTGAGTTCTTGACAGTTATTGGCACCTGCTTGCTTTATGAACTCGGATTTAATTAAAGTTAGTGTGATTTCGTAAAATTCGATCGGTTTAAAACACCTTGTTACCTCAAATCAGTTGTTATTTATCGAACTTGTTATTTCGCAAAACCTATTGGCACAAAATATAACATTTTAAAATTCCCATTAAAATTTTAAAACGTCAAATATATTTGCCTTCAAGAAAGTAATTTAATCAGAAAAAAGTTGATTAATCATATATTCAATTAATTCACATAATATAAGATTATTTGGGAATTGGATCAATAGTTGGGAATTGTACCTAAAGTTCTAAAATAATCAAAAATCAGAAAAAGTTCACAGACACGAGTCTATTTATGAGGAACGAAATGAGTAAGTACACTTAATATCAGTGCTTGAGTCACAACATGCTAAATATTGTCATTAGTGGCGAACTTTCCATTACTCGAATCCTGTGTTTCGCTAGCCGCGAAGAAAGCGTTCGACAATTCTAAATAACAGTACTTATCTTATCCATAAAATATCATAAGTAAATCAAGCCAATCATTTTGGTAATAAATTGTATCTAATAATAATAAGCTTTATCTAAAATTGCAGGTCAAAAGAATGAAATTGCTTCAGGGTTGAAATAAACTGGGCCCATCAAATCGAAAGGCAACACCTCTACCATAAACCGAAAGTCAACTACCAGATCTGTCAATGAGTCGGAGAAGATATCTCACCAGCAAGAGGCAGTAGAATTTCAGCGCTGGCGATGATCAAAATTGATCTTAGGAAGTTCATCTTCCAATTTTGGTCTTTTCGACTCCTCCTCAACTTATCCCTCCGCTGAGGAAGATATCCCTGAGCTAATAGAGATCCTGGCACAACATCGTCCCGAGCCGGTGTTAATTTTTGAAACCGGCACTCAAGGCAATATCCACCAGAAATTAAGAAAACCGGCACTAAATCGGCACACGGGAGTGGCTATTACACGAGTCTCGGTAGCCGCGTGGTTACCGGTCGTTGCAACGAGAAAGACTGAGTATCGGATCTACCCAGCATGAAGTCGCTCCCTGCCATTCCAATCTGGTGTTTTTTAGTTGGCAAAGTAGTGGCCCAGCCTTCTTACTCTGTTACTTCAACAGGCTGGCTGACTCCTTCCCTCACTCGTTCGAATTGACTCTTGAAGTCTCGAGAGTCTATCCACCGGGAAGGATGAGGTTGTCCCCGTTTACCTCGCAAGAGGATTGTGGCCTCTCACCTACTCTACGACGCCATTAAGTAACGATAATCGTCAAAGATCGGCATCCAGAGATCCTCACACCTGTTGCTTCGTGATGTTCTGTCCGAAAAGATTATAGAGGTGTTGCTTCCCAAACTTTGAAACAATATCTTGACCCTAAATGGAAATCATCCGCAAGCTTGCATGAATGAAGTTTTTTCAAAATTTTCAATTCCTTGAACTAATGTTAAAATCCTTAAAAAATGTTTAATACTTAAAATCTCTTGGATTACTTAAAAATATTTTTTAATTGAAAATCCAACCAATACTACAATCCAAATTAAAATAGCCCTAACTGCAGTTCGGATAAGTCACCTGTTATTTTTTCGCATCTAACATAAAATTTATAAATGATCTGCTTTCTATGTAGGTTTTTATTTTTATAAACATGCGTTTTGAAATGCGATATATGTATTAATAAATATTATATGTATATATGTATATAATAAATATTGTGAACCTAATTAGAAAGAAGAGCTTTTATGAATTTTACGGCTATTTTAATTTGGAGGTCAGAATGGGTGAAGAGAGAATGTGATTTCAGATTTTGAGATTAAATCTATTTTCGATATAATCGCAATCTCTTTTTGTTTGATAGGATAAGATGAAGATAAAAATTTAAGATAAAAGATAAGATTTACGATAAAAGATAAGATTTAAGATAAGATATAAGATTTAAGATAAAAATAAAATATAATAGTTTGTAAATTTAAACGGAATTTTGTTCTTCCATTTCTGTTTGACAACATGTGGTAAGAAAATACATATTTTTTAAATTTAATAAATATTTATCCGTTCTTATGGGTTTTCCGGTTTGATGGAAATTTGCACCCCAACGCAATAAACTCTTTCACACCCCCTACCTCTCTGCAACTTACAAACTCGCTCAGAACTTAAACTATATTATTTCCAGCAGTGAACGATTCTTATCACGTCTTCAAGATACTGTTTCATCTAATCATAAGACAAAAGCACTCTCTAACTCATTTCCAACTTGATTAGAACAGTGTCAAATGGAAATTACACACGCCGTACATCGAAAACGTGTGGCACGTGTGAATTCAGTATATCATAAGATAGTATAATAATATATAATACAACGCATTGCAACGCCACAACAAACGCAATCGATTTTATTAACACCCACCTCATAGAGAATTTTCCCTTTGATGTCCCCCACGTTCTCTACTCAAATATAATTTTTTTCCTACTCCCTAATTGTTCTCCATTCGCAACAAATATGTATTGTACCTTATAGCAGTACTTAAATGAATGTGATAAAGTTCCATTTGGGAACAAATGGAAATTAAAAGAAAAGTAAAGAAAAACAACGGTCTTATTTTTCTGAAAACATTATTTAGTTAATTCTCTAACTTGAAAACGTTAAGAAGTTTTTGAATCTCTTAATTTTTAAAAGAATCTTAAAAGTTTCACAGAGGTGATTTAAACTAATTGTCTGAACAATTTTTTTTAATATGTAAAAAACTAATATCTCTTTCCTTTAAACCATAATTAAGCAAAATAAAAATTACCTCAGCTTTAAATTACTTCAGTTCACTTATTAAAGAGTTTCACCCAACTACGAAACCGGAAAAGTCAGGAAACTTCTCCCTCGACTGAAAAAGTCGGAACTTAAGAGTGTTGGAGCCAAATTCTAATCTAAAAATTCGATTTCTTCATTTTACTTAACAAATATTAAAAATGGAATTATTCCCCTCTGTGGAATTAATCAATTTTTAACTAGAATTATGCGCACAGAGCGAGAAAATATTTAATTCAAGTATTTTTTTAAGTTAAACGAAAATATTGAATTTTGAAGTCAGATTTCGAATTCTTCGTTTTATGCAAAAAGTATCGAAATTAATTTTTTTTTCGCTCTATACGCAGTCTTATATTTGAAAAAAGATTAGCGCTACAGAGCAAAAAAATATTTATCTATAATTTTCATTGAGTAAAATGGAGAATGGAATTTTAAGCTTAACACTTGAGTCCAACGCCCTTAATTTAAATAAGAGCATTGGGTAGTTTCACGATCTGTTTTTATTGAAATATAGTATTTTTAATTGAAAAATCTGAGAATCTCAAATAAGTTTAGAAAAATTGGTTTCTCGGATTCTAAAATGAAAAGATTTGTTAAAAATAATTCTGGTTAAAAAGAACCGAAATATCTCGTAATAAAATATTAATTGGACTTTCGATTATTTTAACCAGATTTTTTTTGTCAATCTTTATTAAGATTTTTGTCACGCTGTAGTAAATGGCGTTTTGCGACTTTTTAAAAATAAGAACAGAAGAAGTTTAAAGTACTAATAAACCGTGGTCGAAACAATTTGTCGAGAGCGCTCTTCTTGGGGTACAGGATTAATGATGTCTCGAAGCGTAAAAACTTAATCAAGAGAGTCGACGTCGTTTTCTTAAAAAGGCTTTGAGTAAGAGCACAGATTTGCGAAACACTGAACTCGCAAATAGAATCCATAAGATAGCTGGGAATCAGTGCATGTTAAAATTTTTGTATTTTTTATACGATTTGACGATTGATTTTACGAAAGCGTAAAGAATAGAAAATACCGAGTTATCTTGTCACCGCGTCACTTTCATTTCTGTCATTTGTCTCTAACAGATGTACACTGATCTATTTTAATCAATTTTTAATACTATCATTAAGGCTTTCCACTTCTTAACAAATTCGTATTTGTTTAAACAATATTGTTTAAACAATTTATTTTCTTTCTTTATTTCAGAAACTTAGTGGAACTATGATCCTCCCTGAGAATATGCAGGACAGCGAACCGGTAGAAGCTGAAATCAGTCAGTATTTTGCACAATTGCATGGAGTTCTTCAAAATATAGAATCGAAACTCTTGGATAAAATACAGAATCAACGTCACTATGTGAGAAAGAATTTAGAAACCATAAGACACCAATTAGTAAAACAAGAAGAAATATTACGAGATGCCTTGTTGGTAAGTTCCAGACATTTATAGTGAAAATTTTGTTTTAAACAAATAGAATAAAGAAATATTTACATTCACAGAGTAATTTTATTTCATTTATTAATATATTAATTTAATTACAGACATCTGTTTTAATAAAAGATTACCTTCATCAAATCAATCTAGCAAACTTTATTAAAAAGCTAGAAGAGATGGCAAAGATGCCCTGTCATTTAGTAAAAGAAAAAGAAGAATCTTATGATAAGATCAGGTAAGAAATTTACGATAGTAGAATCATTTTGCACCCTTAATATTTAATTCAAATTCTTTTTAAGTAAAATGAAAATATTCCATTTTGAAGTTAGATTTTGAATTCTTCGTTTTATGCAAAAAGTATCGAAATTAAATATTTTTTCGCTCTGTATGCAGTCTTATATTTGAAAAAAGATTAGCACTACAGGGTGAAAAAATATTTATCTATAATTTTCGTTGAGTAAAATGGAGAATGGAATTTTGAGCTTAACACTTCGGTCCAACGCCCTTAATATATTTTATTTTTATTTACATATTTATATTTATTAGTTTATTTTCGACCCATCCTATTATCCATACTGAACTCTTTAATATTAGAAAATCTTTTACCATTTTTCATAGGTTTGAAGTCAAGACCTCAGTGATCAAACTTTTGAAAAACCACTGCTCTGTTAGCGTTCCATCGGTTGCCTCATACACTTTGACTAATACTGAAAACCTACCTCCAGGCTATAATTTGGAACCACTGGTTCCACAAGAACTTCCATGTAAGTTTGATATCTTCACCTATTCTTTCCACGTTTATCTAAATTTGTACTGTATTAAGTCAATATTTCAAGAAATTAAAAAGGTTTCATTAGATTTTGAAGACTAGTTAAAAATTACTAATATTTTCTCTGTTTTAAGGCCCGTGGGAAGATCGCTTCAAGGCTTCAAATGTTGTTTCACCTACGCCTTCAATAGCAAGTTCTGTATCCACCGTAGCATCTTCCCAAATAGATCCTTCCTTCCTTACAACAGGTACTTATTTTTTCAAAAAATATACCTAAACTATTTATACTATTCTCAAAAATGTTTTTAATTTTCCTAAAAAAATGTAACTCCTTGATTCATAAATTTTAATCGGTGATAGGAAGCACAGAACTTATCAAGCTAGCACACATCGAGGATCCTTCTTGTTTCTATGTACATCAGATAGCACTGATTAGAGAGCTTGACGAGTTTCATCGAATGTTAGAAAACTACGCAATAATGAACAATAAATGTCCTTCTGAAGTTAAAAAAAGTTAGTATTTTTTCCAGTTAATTCAAAATTTTTTTAGTTGTTTCTTTGTTTTAATAATATTTTTTCTCATTTAAGACCATGTGTACATCGTGAAATACGAGAACTTTTGGTACCGAGGACTGGTTAAGAAAATATTCAAAGATGGCTTTGGTCAAGAACGATATGAAATATTCTACATCGATTTTGGTAACAACTCACTAGTTGAAATCCATAATATGAGGGATATATTGCCTTTATTTGAGACTCAAAAAACTTTTGCCATTAAGTGTTGCTTACACGATATCAAGCCAAAAGGAGAAAAGTGGACTCGTGAAGTATCTGAGGCGATGAATAATATGATCTGTCCAAAGTATGTGGAAAAATTTAATATTATTTTTCGAAGACAGTTTGTTATAATACTTTTAATATAAAATAATTAAAAATATTTCTTGTATCTGCTTCAGAGATATGGTATTAACAATGCACGTTCATGAAGTTTTGGGTGATACGTACAGTGTTGATATTTGCAAAAACACTACGGACAAACCAACGTCTTTCAGAGATAGTCTCATATTCATGGGTTTCGGTACTTTTGTAACATCACAAAAGCTTATGGTGAGTCAAAATAAATAGAAACTCTTTTAAAGAAATGTTTTATAAAAGATTAATATTAAAAAAGTCGAATATATACTTATTTTCTCCCATTTATCATGTTTAAAATTATAAATTTATAATTTCAACAAAACAGAAAATGAATCCAAATGCAGTGAGAAAGTACTACTATGCAGAACTCAAGCTCTCGAAATACATATCAGTTGTGTGTTCCCACATCAAATCTCCAGACAGCATATACGTAATAAGAGTAAGTTGCAAAATATTTTAAATTCTTTAAATAAATATAAAGTACAGAGCTACCAAAAATATAAATTTTATTTTTTCTTTTGCAGGCAACTAAAGGAATGGAAGAGCTGGATCGAATGAGAGCCGAAATGACCAACGAGTACAAAAAAGGCAGATCGAAAAAACTGATTATATATTCTCCAGAAGTCGGTAAGTTTTTATTATTGTATTAGTCTGAAATTCTGAAATCTGACTAATTTTGTTCGAACTAAAAGAAAATTTCTTTAAAAGAATAAAATATGATAAATATTTTACAGGAATGACTTGTGCTGCACCTTACACTCCGGATTGCTGGCATCGAGCCATAATCACTGATCTACCCTGTGAACAAATGGTCGAAGTGTTTTACGTTGACATTGGACTTACGAAGGTCTTGCCATTTAACCACATTCGAAAAATGCAACAGAAGTATATGAATTTCGCGACTCAAGTATGTGAACCCCTTTTACTACAAAAACAGTGATTTCTTTAATGCTTCAACAAGATAATATTTAAAATATGTTTTTTAAACAGGCAGTAGAACTTAAGTTGAGAGATCTGGCTCCTTTGCCATCCGATCGTGGAAAGTGGAATGATAATACAATTGAATTCGTTAAATCGCAGCTAAGCGATATTAAAGTAAAAGTTATTGCTTTCGATGAGAATGAAAACAGTGGAGGGTTCTGCAAATCTTACAACGCTTGTTTGTATACAATTGATGAAACGAACTTTGGTGCTTTCTTAGTTAGCACTGGTCGTGCAATCAGTACCGGATCAAGGTAAGGTTTATTTCAAATTACTATGTCATCGCTTAAGGGACGACATAGATGTCCTTTAAGATTTTATTATAAATCTATAATTTTGATTAAAAATTTTTTTTTAGTTCTCAGAGCAGTAGCGAGATTAATGATGAAATCGAACGAAATCAGCTCAAGAGCAAAAAAACCTTGAGCAGTTTGAGCTCAGCTTATGGTGGTTCTACGATTTCACTTTCATCAAGATCTGAAAAGATCCTAGACGACATTGACCCATTCAAATTTCGAGTTCTCGTCTTAAACGCGAAATCTCCTGATTGTATTTACGTAGCTGATCCATCCAGACAAGAAATTAATTCAGTTTTGAAGGAGGAAATGCAAACTTTTTATAACAGAAACTCAGCTATTCTTGAAGATTTGCCGATGAAAGATCAGATGTGCGCTGTTTATTCTACAAAGGACAAAGCCTTTTTCCGAGCTCGGGTAATGAATGTTAAGTCCGAGTCAGAAATCAACGTTTTTTTTATCGACATGGGTGTTGAAGAAACAGTTTCTGTCGATGATATACAACCCCTGGACAAGAAATTCTTAAGCGTTCCGCGATACCAATTCAGGGTGAAACTTGCAGGCATTAACCCTTGTGGTGGATCATCTTCCTGGCCTTCTACATCCTGCGAGCAGCTGCGAGACATAATTTTTGAAAACGAAAACTGCAAGTTTTTCATTTCAAAAGTGGTAAATACGACGTTATACTTGGATTGAAATATTTTTTCCTTTCAATAAAAATATTTTTTATTTATATAATTTATTATTAACTGTTTAGGGTGAAACAGTGGATGATGCAATTCCTGTGGAATTGTGGGTAAAGCAGTCAAAAACTGAGGGACCATTAGCACCAACAAGAATAGAGATGAACTCTGTGGGTCGAATTTTGGTAGCCAGAGGATATGCTATTCCACTCAAAAAGTAAATATTGACAGACATTTAAGTGAAAGCTCCCTATTGCGGTTTGTGTTCCCTGACCTCAAATTTCTGAAATCGTACGCGTGTTTCGTTATACACTGAAAATCCTCTTGATAAAGCTTATCAGTTGTCCCTCTAATCCGGTTAGACTTAGGGTAGGGTCCTTCAAAACGTAAACAAGCTGCACTACTAACAATAGGTCCATTGGTGCTCGCGACGCCTGAGGGGCAGAGAGAGGCATCTCTCACCTAGCCTCTCTCTCGACGCCTCAATTCCCCTCATCCGTATATGCGACTAACGCAATTTCTAAGTACGCAAATCTCAAGACGTCATACATTTCGGTCCGAGTGTATTTAGTAAACGTTAAAACCGTCAAAAAAGAATAGTCATTACTACTTTTGTAGTTTTTACGACTCTTATTTTTCCTTTTGGGCTCTTTCTTTTTTCAGAGAAACTAAAAGTTTGTTATTGATTTAATTTTTCTTTTAGCTACTCCCAAAGCATCAAGAGGACACTTGCAGTTGAGTTTAAACGGCAACTTAACAAAAGTGAAGAGACTCTTAATTGCATGAGCGAAATAGCCTGGTCAGTGAGAGAAGGGTACGACGACACTTTGGTCGATTCTAATGCTTCTTCAAATTCCCAAAATGATTCCGATTCGGATACATTAAGCGAAGCTGAATACGTTGAAATCGAAGATAATTCATCGTCAAACTCAGTACCTTTGCCACCAGAAATGTCTGCTTGGATACCAGCTGTTCCCATCAGAGAGAACTCATTCATCGCTATTCCAACAAATCTTGACAACGATTGCTTTGTGTATCTTCATCCAAAAAAGGGTTGTAAGTTATAAAATATAATGTTATTAATAATAAAAATTCGATGTTAAATTGAAGATGATATCTTATCTAATAATGGTGTTTTAATTATTTTGTTTTAGATGAAGAAACGCTAAAGAAAATAGAAGCTGAATTAGACCAGCGATATAGAAATGCGAAAATAAGAGCGTACGATAAAGTTTGGAAAGAAGGTGACATGTGTGTGGCTCAGTATCATCTTAACAAAAAGTGGTACAGAGGATTGGTCAAAAAGGTTCTGGACTCTGGCATCGTTCAGGTACAAAGATTCTTATCATAAAAAAGAGATTGCGATTTTATCGAATAAGCTTCTTGAAAATCGAATAAAATCGAAGTTTCGAAATGGTTATTCCGGATGAAGCCAGTATTCTCGCTTTACCTATTGGCTGGATTTGTATTTTTAGGGATTTCAAAAATTCTAATAATCCCTAGGAATTTAAAAAGGTTTCAAAAGATTTAAAAAAAATTGAAGCAAGGTTCAAGATCTTTCAGTAATTTATAATAATTATATTGAAATATATATATTTCTTTTTAATTATATAAAATCTATTACATCTCTGGAAATATTTAAAAAAATTTGAAATCCCTTGAAATCCTGTACCATCTTGTGAGAGTATTTAAAAATTCTTGAAATTGTTAGAAATCTCTTGAATTCTTCAGTCTTTTAAAATTTTTTAAATCTCTTGAAATTTTTAAAAACCTTTTTGAACTCATTTTAAATCCTTAAAATTATAAACTCACTTCGAGAATTAAAGTTTATAGAAGCTGTCTTTACGATTGGATTATTTTTTAGTCTAAAATGACATTATTGAAGATTAAAATATTTAAAATAAAATTGAAAAATATTTTAAGCAGAAATTGACAGACGCGCATGACATTCTAGTGATTTTAAAAATTCCATTTTATAAGATCTTACATTTTGTGTATATTTTTCTATTGATACAAGAATTTTTTTATTTCTTAGGTTGAGTTCGTGGATTACGGAAATGTGGAAGACTGCCAAATCGGAACGTTGAAGAAAAGAATTATACTTGGGAACATACCGATTCAGTGTACAAAATGCGTCATTCATGGCCTTTATTCGGTAAGAGTAAGTTTCAAAATACATATTTAACATTTTTTTG
Source organism: Synergus gifuensis (assembly GCA_904066015.1). Classification (NCBI taxonomy): domain Eukaryota; kingdom Metazoa; phylum Arthropoda; class Insecta; order Hymenoptera; family Cynipidae; genus Synergus; species Synergus gifuensis. The sequence continues at coordinate 1,361,307 of CAJFCO010000129.1, read as the reverse complement.
AACATGCTTAAAAAATTGTATCCCCCTTTGCAGAATACTCCAGATGGAAGTTGGTCTACACTGAACTTGGACAAAATTCACAACTTGCTTGTCGATAAACAGTGCGAAGTAACTGTACTAGACAGAACGGGATTTTCACCACAAGTCCTTCACGTAATTATTTATAATTTATTTTAAATGTGAATGATCTTTAACAATACAATATAATAATTATTTGAAAGAAGAATTAAATATTAACTCGTTTGCTTAACAATTTTAGATCTCCATCACTTTGCTGGTGCCAAAGAGACGTGAACTAATTAGTTTTCTTGAAGATGCGGGAATGAACATCCAAAACCCTAACGGAAGCTGTACTGAATCAGAATCGCCTACGAATTCGATGATACATAAAAGCATCAGAAAAAGTAGAAATGTGCAAAAGGAGGTGGAAACCGAAGACGTGGTTATTGAATGTTACTTGAGAGACCTCGAAGTTTTCCCGCAGGTAGAAATTTACACAGATGAAGGTGAATGCATAGATCTAACATCCGAAGAACCTGACGTTGTCCGAAAATCCATAAAAAATACTAAAATTAGAGACCCTGTAATTGCTGGAAAAATCCAAAATTCAGCCAGTGTAAAGATGAATAACGAATGTGCAACTGGAGTCGCAAGCAGCCTAGAGAGTTTATCATGGAATGATATTGTCAATAAGGAAAGTAGATTTACTACTTCCACCCCACAAGTGGATATCTCTACTTCCTCTTCACATACGGAGTTCAGTGACAGTATCGTGACATCCGTTTATAAGGATATCGTGGACTTAATCGAAGACGTTAAAATATTACATATTGAAGTTGCCCACATTTCCCAATGTAGTTTGACAGTGATTCAGGGTCATCTGAAGGATGCAGACAGTGAGGTATTTCTTTTAAAATTACAAGATTTTTATTTTTCAAAAAGTATTAATTTTCTTAAAACTGTGTAAAATGAAAAATTTAAATTATTGTTTTAGGTGGTTAAAATGTATGTCAAAGAGTACGACAATATGTCTGAGGAATTACTGCGTTTTGCAGAAGATCAACCACTCATAGAAAATCCAGTAACTAGTAAGTGACATTTTCTTTCTCAATTATTATAATTTAAAATTGTTTATTTTGTTACTGAAAATAAGATAATGCAAAAAAAAAAAACTTTAAAAATTACAGACATGCCTTGCCTCGCTCTCTATCAGGACGAAAAGTGGTATAGAGGTCTGCTAGTGAAGTGTGAGTTAGATCCTTTTTCTTCCAAACAGAAAGTAACAGTAAGATTCGTTGACTTCGGAAATGAGGAAATTATAGAGACTTCTAGGTATGAGAAATTAATTTATGTATAAGTTTAAAATATCACATTCAATTTTGTGCAGAAGTAAATTCTTCATTACTTTTCAGACTTCGAAAAATCGACGAGAAATGGATAAGTTTACCTGCGATGTCAATTAAATGTCGACTTTATAATCTCGTTCCTAGAAAGGACCTTCCAAAATTAGAGATGGCTAAAGAAATGATTAAATTCCTCCAAATTCCTGTTTTTGCTCGAATTAATGTAAGGCATTTTAATTCAACATCTAAAGCCTAATTTCCTTGAGAAAGATCAAGTATACTTTAAATTAAATTTGAAAGTTTCTTAATTTAAAATTAAAAATCTAGGAAAGTAATTAAAATTTTGTATAACATCTTTCAGAAACGTCACAACAAAATTCTGGACATCGAATTATTCTCCGATAAAGAATGTACAAATCCAACACTAAGAGCCCTCATAGAAGAAGGATTATTCAAGTTAAAGACTAAAAAGGATTAGCTATGAAAATAGAATTTTTAATAAGATCTATAAGGCATTTTTCCATACTTCAAATAATCTAAACAGCAAACGTGTAGCCACCACTTGCTTACTAGCGTTTTCAGTCATGGTTAGATTAGTTATGATTAGAAAAAAGTGATTGCATTATTTAGTTAGAAATGGTTTCATAAAAAAGTCCAATATTTTATTTTAGTATTGTGTATTACACAAGCTACAAAGAAAAAAATTTGTGTTACAAATCTTAATTTAATTCACGTCTAACTCTAAGCCTATTGATATTTTTTTTACATATCCGAAATATTTTTGATTGCTGATGTTCACCGTTGCGTACTTTTAGCAATTTGTTCTTTAAGAACTAAAATAGATTGTCGTTGTTCTGGCGGGAGCATAGCAATCTGCTCGTCCGAAAGTTGAAGAACTTGCATAATCAATGCAGCCTGGAAAAAGTGATAAAGTCAAGTATACAGTATTTTTCATCATAATTAGCATTTATTTTTTTTTATGTAAACATTTGTACTATGAATAAATACTTTGTGTAAAGTATGTTTTAGTTAACTTATAAATCTGCGATTCGGTGAAAGAATTGAAATATTTTGAAAGAAAGGAAAGAAATAAAAAAAAAAAATTTATATTGAAACTACGTCTTACCTTCTCCTGATCGGATGCGCCACTGGGAATATTTCCTGCTGGTGACATTCCTGCCATAAGTCTTGAAGTGGCATTGCTGCTGCTGCTGCTCGATGTGGAAAGAGGAATAGGAGGTACCACAGAATTCACTGAATTAACAGAAGGCAGTGGACCTGTAGGAGCAGCTACTGGCCGTGGAGGTGCAATGGGCGCAGAAGCTGCTAACAAATTATTAAAATTTAATTTTTAATAACAAGTCGTTACTTTGTCAAAGGCAATTAAACTTATAGATAAAAAAGTATAAGTGTTATAAGTTATAATTCTTAAATTAACATGAAATACTTACGAACAGGCTTCACCATTCTTGGATCTGCAGGCATACGTGCGTCTCTAGGATCTCGTGGATCTCTTCCAAATCTATCCGCCCTTGGGTCTCTTGCAAAACTAAAAATATAATTGTAAATTAAAGTAGGCAGTAAGAAACCAAGATTATTGAAATAAAAAATTTATAAGACCTGTCCAATCCTTCCATAGGAAGAACGCTGCAGTGAAAGGGAGAATTCGTTTGTTGAGTCTAATTAATATATGTATAAATTTCATAATTTAAAATTTACTAAAACACTCACGTCTCTGGCATACTAAAAGGTGCAGGTGCCCTTGAATCAGTTGGAGGAGCAACAGGCGTTGGATTTACGACCTGGACAGGCGGGGGACCTCGCAAATCTTGATCCATTCTCGCCATTCGCGGATCGATTTGTCTATCTAAAGTCCGAAGATCTACATCTTGACCACCTGTAAAATAAATTTTGTACAAATAATTTAAAGATGTTTTCTTTTAAATTTGTAGAAACATCCATATATTACAAAGAAATTAAGATAAATGAACATACTGGCAAAAATAGGAGCAGGAGGATTAGATGCTGGTGCTGGCCTGGATGGAGCCCAGGGTTCTTCAATCCTAGGTGGAATCGTGTGCATCGTAGGTTTATCCGAAGGTAAAAGAACCCCAGGAATAGGATTGGCTTTATGTAGCATGCTAACTGCAGTCTGTGGGTCTACTATCCTCATGACGACTTGTGCCTGGAGTAAAGCATAAGCGAGCTGTGGATTTTGCAACAACATCTGGCGAGCTTCAACTGGATTGTTCTGGACACAGAGTTTCATCTGCTTCATAAGTTCAAACATCTGCTCTGGAGGAAGAGACGCTACTGCTTTACTTATCGCCTCTGGAGCTTTGTCCGATTGCACTGCTTCACCGTAGGGATTTTCTGTGTTTTGTCCCTGTAGAAGGCTTTGCATTTCCATTCTAGACTTTTCTGTGCAGGCATTGTCAACTCGAAGGGTTCTTCCACCAATTTCATAACCATTCAAATTACGCATTGCACTCAATGCCGTTTCTTGGTCCTTGTATTCGCAAAACCCATATCCTTTTGGCTTTCCTGTCTCTCGGTCGAAGACCAGTCTATTTATAAATAAAATATGATATATAATTAAGTAGTGATACTTTGTTGACAATTAAACTGTTGATTAAGTAATTATTGCCCTCTGGAAAATAATCTTATCATCAAAAAACCTAAAATATATATTGACTTATATACACATAAATTAGAAAAAAATTATAATTACTCTTTAAGGTTCCAAAATTGAAAAGTTTTAAGTTTTAAAATTTGCGGAAAAGGAAATCCCATATTTTGAGGTTACGTTCTTGATTGAAAAATCAATTCATATACTTGATTATATCTAAATTATGTAAAACAAATTACGACTTACTTGAAAGACAAGACGGGACCAACCTCGCTGAAAATATCCTTAAGATTTTCTTCTGTCGCTTCGTATGGGATATTTCCCACTAAAAATTAGAAAAAGAACAGAGGCTGAATAAAACCTAAATCTCTTATGAGGATGATACATCACAAAAATAACAAATACTTACCGAAAACACTTCGCATGGACTTGTCCATTAGTGACTGATCCGAAATTACTGCTGTATTGCTCATTTTGGCTATTGTTTTTTCGCTTTCGTCAAAAATTATGTCAAAACAGTTGAATATATACGATTGAGTAAATATGACACCGACTCACCGTCATCGGACTGCTGCTTGACACTCAGTCAGTGTCAAACGGGGCTGCCTGCGCGTGCATTAATATGGCTTACCGCTGGCGAAATTCTCCCATTGGTCAAAACTTTTCGCGCGCAATTCAAAATCAAAATTAATTTGATTTTGAATCGCGCGCGAAAAGTTTTGACCAATGGGAGAATTTCTCCAGTGGAAAGCCACATTTATGCGCACGCAGGCAGCCCCCTTTGAAGGCCAAAATACACACTCATCGAAGTGTCGAAACGTTTCCGCGTTTCACGACACCCTGTTCACACGATGCATTTTCCGCATTCGGAAAATGTAAGATAAACTTGTCCAATGGCGGAAAGTTTGAAATTACGAATAAAAAATGAATTAAATTCTAATGTTAATATGAATAAATTGTTTTTAAAAATAGGTTTCTAGATTATGTAGTAAATAGAGAAGTAAATTAGATTGAAAGATTAATTATTTATTAATTATTTATCTCTATAGAGTAATTCAAAGCATCTTCGCGCGTGTTGTGTTTGTCTTGTCATAGTAGTATTCATGGAATACTACGATGGAATAATACTCCCAACTCCATTTCTCAGTCTAATGCTATTTAAAGATACGATTATTGCTCAAAAATATTTGGTTTCAACTCAAAATATTTATTGTTGTATATACAGTTCCAACTCATAGAAGATACTAATAACAGCATAGTATTATGCGATTTAGTATTTGTTAAGTGATTTAAGTTTTTAAGTGCTACATGTAGAGCTCTGTAAATATTGACACTCTTAAAATAATAAAATTTAGAAGATACAGTTCTTTGTACTCTGAGTAAAATTTCCCATTAAGGGAGCTCTTTTCTTGTGATATATTTCTCAGTTTTTATACTAAGGGGAAAAATTTAAAGACACCAAAAGAATTAAATATAAGAAATGCGTTGATGAAACTCTTGCATAGGATTTTTTGAACTCTTCAATCCCTTCTAAATTTCTGAATTTAATATATGTAATTTAATTTGTAATCATCGTACGTATTAATACGACAAAATAATACTATGCTGTGATTAGTATCTTCTATGAGTTGGAACTGTATATATAACAATAAATATTTTGAGTTCAAACCAAATATTTTTGAGCAATAATAGTATCTTTAAGTAGCATTAGGCTGAGAAATGGAGTTGAGAGTATTATTCCATATCGTAGTATTCCATGAATACTACTATGACAAGACAAACACAACACGCGAAGATGCTTTGAATTACTCTATAGAGATAAATAATTAATAAATAATTAATCTTACAATCTAATTTACTTCTCTATTTACTACATAATCTAGAAACCTATTTTTAATAACAATTTATTCATATTAACACTAGAATTTATTTCATTTTTTATTTGTAATTTCAAACTTTCTGCCATTGGACACGTTTATCTTACATTTTCCGCATGCGGAAAATGTATCGTGTGAACAGGGTGTCGTGAAACGCGGAAACGTTTCGACTCTTCGACGAGCGTGTATTTTGGCCTTTAGAGCGATGACT
>CAJFCO010000129.1:1322908-1355237 GCA_904066015.1 Synergus gifuensis | reverse complement strand
CGCGTTTTGTCCACGATTAGAGCTTCTCAACTAGCCACCAAAGGTAGAGCGCAACGATCGGAGGGTAGAGAGTTAGAACGAAACTAACCTAAAAGTGTGTTCGACTTGGACTGTTCGCGCCACGGTCGTATAAACAGGTCCAGAATCTCCGGTAGTGATGGTGACTCGCGTTTTGTCCACGATTAGAGCTTCTCAACTAGCCACCAAAGGTAGGGCGCAACGATCGGAGGGTAGAGAGTTGGAACGAAACTAACCTAAAAGTGTGTTCGACTTGGACAGTTCGCGCTCACGGTCAATCGGTCATCTGTGCTATTTTCGTTAGTACAGTTTTTTGTTTTAAATGATCGTTTAATATTAACATATTTTACAATGCCGAAATCGTGTTGCGTTCCGAAGTGTGACAAGAAATATAGTGGTGAAAAACGTTCAATTTTTATGGTTCCGAAGGATGAGGAACTTCGAAAAAAATGGGAGGAAGCTTTTCCAGGAAATCCAAGACTTAAATCTTTTCATAGTGTTTGAGAAAAGCACTTTAAAGAAAATTGCATTATACGTGAGTATATTCACAAGGATATTATATTTGAATAGGGAGGTTTTGAAATCTAGGTGATGTAAACCACAGTGATCACGGTGATGTAAACAAACCATATACCCTCCGATCGTTGCGCTCTACCCTTTGGTGGCTAGTTGAGAAGCTCTAATCGTGGACAAAACGCGAGTCACCACCACCACCGGAGATTCTGGACCTGTTTATACGACCGTGACAAGCAGGCACTAGCCAATGAAGAAACAAAAAAAAGAAGAAAGTCTGGAGTTGGATTGTTGGATTTGATCATTTGACCACCCGGCAAAGATACACTCGAGTTTCTCAAATGTCAAGAAATTTTTTCCAGAGGTTCTCGTTCTCTTAAATGTCAAGAAATTCTTTATCTCTATATTCACATCAATTGCGCATGCGTATTGCGTATAATATAATATTTTTTAGCATTTTAAATTGCGCGCGAATAGCAACCAGTCAGATGCCGAACGCAACGCGTGCGCAGTGGTTACAAGTGGGATTTGAGAAAGACGGACTTGACATTTGAGAGAAACATGACTTTTGGGAGAACTTGAGATTTGGGAAGTTGACATTTGAGAGATTCGAGTGTATGTCGATAACTGATGAAAGTTCAAATTTCCAGAAATACATATACGAATTAGTGCTTCTATCTCACTCTTACTCACGTGATTAGAAAAAGACAAACAGTACATTCGTATACGAAAATTGTTCGAATGAAATCGAGAATAGAGCCCCAGAGCGCACGCAGGCTCCCCACTCTAAGAACTGACAACACGTAGTCTTTGGTATCAGGCGAACATGAATCCGAGGAGGTAAACGAAGAGCTCTTCGCGCATTCTGCTCTTCTGATATATTTGCCTAGTCTTTGCGCCTCGGCTCTGTCATCGAATAAATACGAATAAATGACAACACGTAGTATGTGGTATCAGGCGAACATAAAGTCGGTAATGTAAACGAAGAGCTATTCGTTCATTATGTTCTCCTGATACAATCGCCTGGTCTGTGCACCTCAATCCCAGATTGGAAACGAGACGAGACGTACTCGCACAGCCTTTGCTATTGAATGAATAAATACGAACTGGTAGTCTATCTGTATCTACTGAATTCAAGAATATTTAAACGAAATTCAAGAAAAAGAATTCACAAATGGAGCCAAGCTCTAATCTAAAAATTCGATTTCTTAATTTTACTCAACCAATATTAAATTTGGAATTTTTTCCCTCTGTAGAATTAATCAATTTTTAACCAGAATTATGCGTACAGAGCGAGAAAATATCTAATTCAAATATCTTTTAAGTGAAATGAAAATATTCAATTTTAAAGTCAGATTTTGAATTCCTCGTTTTATGCAAAAAGTATCGAAACTAAATATGTTTTTGCTCTGTACGCAGTCTTATATTTGAAAAAAGATTAACGCTACAGAGCGAAAAAATATTTACCTATCATTTTAGTTAAGTAAAATGTAGAATGGAATTTTGAGTTTAAAACTTGGCTCCAACGCCCTTAAGAAAATTTAAAAAGAACAGCAAAATTTAAAAGAATTCAAAAGAATGTATCTTTTAACTGCTTTTAGAAAAAAAAAGATGAAAGAAAAAGAGAACCGATCTCCTGTTTTATGTATGTAGGATGTACTGTAATTATAGGAAAAATTCATATAGGTGTAAAATAAGAAGACGACACAGTAATTTTTATATGAAATATAAAAATAAGTTTTATTTTAGAATGAGAAAATTGCTGTACAGATTCAATATAAAATTTGTAACAAAATATATTTGTACATATGTAGATCTCTTACTGTAATTCATGCAATATAAAAAAAATCATACTTTCATTACAACCTGCATTGATTCATTCTACATGAAAGGGAATTTTCCAAATTTTAATTCAAGTTTTAAACTCAGATATACCACACATAAGGCGTTATATAAAAAATAGTTAGACCCTTTTCGTAGAGTAATAAAACTTTATAAAATTCAATGCTGAATAATTTTTCCAAAATTTAAGAACGGAAATACTGAAGGTTTTATTGAGATTCACTTAGTGGTGGAATAATCTGATATTCGTATGAGCCAAAGTGATATTATGCTCGTTGCAAGCAGTAATCACAGCTTCATCATTAGTCGAACCAGCAGGACTTGCGATGTATCGAACTCCGCTCTAAAATAATAAAGAAAATAACATATTAAATACTTATTTTGATGAAATGAAAATAGAGACTATAATAATTGTACGAAACAAAATTTTTCTACAGAATTGTACATCTGATATAATTTTCGAGGATTAATAATGATTCTTACCAATCTAGCCCTGTCCACATTATCTCTGAATGGAAAGAAAGCGTCGCTGCTCAAAGCAACGTTATCTAACTTTTTTATCCACTCAAGTTTGTCTACTTCGGTAAGTTTTTCTGGTACAACTTCGTACATAGCAGCCCACGCTGATTCGTCCATATCCTTTCCGATAGTTCCGTTCACGTAGTTGTCAATAGCATTTGAAATCTCTGCTCTTTTCACACCCTTCTTGAACTTCATACCAGTTACTTTTGGATGTTGACGCAGCCACCTGTCAGATTATAAATTAAATTTTTTAACACTTTCCAATGAAATATGTTTAACTTTGTAACTTTGTTCCACATTTAACTTTTAAGATCAATAAACAATTTTATTAACTAAATCAAAAATCTGGTAAACATACCAGTTATCAGCCTTATCACCAGCAAGCCTTGTGCAGTGAATTCGGGATTGTTGTCCAGCTCCAATTCCAACTACTTGTCCGTCTTTTGCGTAGCAAACAGAGTTACTCTGTGAGAATTTTACAGCGATCGTCGCAACGATCAAATCTCGTACAGCAGCGTCTGACAATTTATTGGTCTTCGTAACCAAATTTGCAAAAGTGCTCTTATCAATAACTGCATCATTACGTAATTGTTCCAATATCAATCCATACAAAACTTTACATTCCATTGGAGGCGGTTCGTAATTTGGATCAATTTGAAAAATGCAATAACCTCCGTTCTTTTTCTTCTTTAGCAGCTGCAGAGCTTCTTCGGTGTATCCTGGGGCGATTATTCCATCTGAAACTTCCCTGAAAAAAGAAAGATCCTATATAAGATTTAACTTAAAATCAAAACCGTGAGGACAAAAATTCTAAAATAATTTCCAACCTTACGAATCCAAGCAGAACATTTATGTATAGTTGTTCACTATATTTTTTGATTTTCTAGATACAGATCTAAAAACATAATAGTAAACTGAAAACTTGACAAAATAAAATGGCAAACTACCTGGAGATGATCCTGGCGGTAGGAGCATCGCAGGGATCAGATAAAGCAACGAAATCTCCAAAGCTGGACATTCTATCAGCACCTCTGGCTCGTGCGTAGGCAGTTGCGAGTGGCGTCAACTGGCCCATAAGATCATCTACCTGACATAATTTCGCATTCACTGAATCCAAAGGAACTCCAACAGCGGCTCCAGCTGGACTAACGTGTTTGAATGAAGTCGCCGCCGGTAAATTAAGAGCGGCCTTTAATTCTTTTACTAGCTGATAACCGTTCAGTGCATCACACAGATTGATGAATCCAGGAGAACCATTAACCACAGTCAATGGCAACTTTTCCAAAATAGCATAAAGTTGAGCGGGCTTCTGATGTGGATTCATTCCATATCGAAGTGTCATTTGTGAAACACCAGCGCTGTATTGCTTCCGGAAATAATCCGAAATTGCATTATCATACTCTGCTATGTGAGTAAATGCCTTGAGTGCGAGAGTTTGTCTGAAAATTCATAAAAACTCTTTTAAATTTTTAGTTTACTGAAGAAAAGTTATAAATATAGATAATATTTTGTAAATAGAGTTGTTTATAGAGTTTTTTAAAGGAGAAATGAATACCTTGTTTCAAGCTTGGTATCTTTGTCAGTAGAGTTTTGTAATTCATTGATAATTTTATCATAATCGTCCGGGTTACAGATAACAGTCACTCTCGAGTGATTCTTAGCTGCAGCTCTTAAGAGGGTAACGCCACCGATATCGATGTTTTCCACTGCATCTTCCAGCGTCACGTCTGGATTCGACGTTGTTTTCACAAATGGATATAAATTACAGACTACGATACGGATCAATTCGTAGTTATGATTTCGCAAGTCGGTTTGGTCAGCTTCCGTTAATCTGGCGAGTATTCCTGAAAACATAATTTATATTTGATACATATTGGTTTTTATTTAAATTTATAAGATGTGAAATAAAATCTTAAAAGATTTAACAATAAAATTATATATACAAACTAACCACCATGAACTGCAGGATGAAGGGTTTTTACTCGTCCCCCGAGCATTTCAGGGGCGCCAGTAATATCAGAAACGTCTTTAACGGGAAGACCAGCATCTCTTAAAGATTTAGCTGTGCCACCTGATGCGACTAACGTTAGACCCAATTTATGTAATTTTTTGCTGAATGGCAAAAGATTCGTTTTATCGGAGACACTTAATAAAGCTGAAATTTGAGAAACAAAGGGTTTATATAAAATTTTTACAAATGAATATACACTTTTAAAATACATACATTATTTTTATTTATTTATTTTTTTTTATAAGTTAAGCAAAGTTAAGTATAAACCAAAAAAAGAATAAAGTAACACGTGTTTGATTTTCATGCTCTGGAAATCATAAATAGAAAGAATTTTTATAGAAAGAATAGAAAAGAAGTATTAATTATTTATTATCCTTACCTAAGTTTCCGCCAGACATTTTATTCCAAAGTTGAATGAGACAAGTAAATGGTATAATGTGTAACTCTTAGAAGTCGAACCCAGCTAGAAGAGAGTAGAAGAGAACGTGCTCACGCCGCAGAATTCAACAAGTGTTTGTGACCCTGAAGCAATTTATATATCAGTATACTGTCGACTAGATTGTGACATTTTGTCTGACAAACGTAGAGAATCTGTCTCAATAGAGACGTATGAAAACGTCCACTATATTTTAATTTTTAGGATCAATGTTTTAAATTTTTTAAATAAGAGGCAAAAATGAAATTGAATCTAAATATATTATGTAGTGTAAAAATTAATTTGTTTAAAGGAATTTTAACAGTACATTTACACTGTTTGAAATAATGTTTTATGAAAATATCTAACATATTTCACTGTATTAGCTATGCAAAGTAAAAGTGTAGACGATGTAGCTAAGGGTGGCCAATTATAGACTGCCAAACCGGTCTAAGACGAAGGGGACCAGCATTCCAAATTCCTTAAAGATATAATTTTCCATTCCTTACAAATTCCATTCAAAAAGACTATAAAGGCCAAAACTCACGCTCTGCCTGCTGGTCGTCAGCCAGCCAAACATATAAAATTGCCGTTCTCACGCGTTCTCACGAAGGTTTTTCCGAAGTCGAAAATGTCTCAGGAAAACTTGTCCAGTAGCGGCAAATTTGAAAATGGGAATTTATAAAAGAAATAAATAGTATTTTAATATGAATAAATTGTTGTTTAAAATACATTTTTAAATAATATAGAAAGTAGGAAACAAGAAAAGTGAACGGCAAGATTAATTGTTAATAGATAAAGTATAATCAAAGCATCCCACATTGAATGCTGCGTGATGTTGTGTGTTATATGTACACCTACTTCGTGATGTACACGATAATAGTGGCCGGATAAAATAGTAAATTTAGGTAAATTAAGGATAAAAAATCCAAAACACGTTGAAATTGTGTAGATGAGTAATGCTGACGTCTATAATTAATAATTGTCATTAGAAAATATTAAAAGTAAACTTATTAAATATATTGTACAGTGTGTATGTGAAACATAACCTCAAATGTTTAACTTATTTGAATGCATGTTTATTATTTGTTGCATTTTTCCATTTATATATCTGTTTCTTTATACATAAACACTGTAAAAAAATTTTATGTAAATGTACATTACATTTTTGGAATTACAACAAAATCTGTAAAATAAGTGCGTTTAAAATATATAGTGAAACCTTCGTACTTCGAACTTTTACAAGTTTTTGTGAATTTCCCACTATTATCGTGTACATCACGAAGTAGGTGTACATATAACACACAACATCACGCAGCATTCAATGTGGGATGCTTTGATTATACTTTATCTATTAACAATTAATCTTGCCGTTCACTTTTCTTGTTTCCTACTTTCTATATTATTTAAAAATGTATTTTAAACAACAATTTATTCATATTAAAATACTATTTATTTCTTTTATAAATTCCCATTTTCAAATTTGCCGCTACTGGACAAGTTTTCCTTAGACATTTTCCGACTTGGAAAAACCTTCGTGAGAACGCGTGAGAACGGCAATTTTATATGTTTGGCTGGCTGACGACCAGCAGGCAGAGCGTGAGTTTTGACCTTCATGCTATCTTTCTCTATCAATAGGTTCGTGACTGTTGCTAGAGAGAGAAAGCATGAGCTCGTGGGTCGTAGAGTGGGGGTCGAAAAATCCCACGATCTGGAGACACTGCCATGGTATTGACTATTGTTGACAAGTTGCTCAATGAACAAGTAAAATTTTCAAAAAATTACTTTTATAAAATATATTGTGAAATTCTAGTCACACAATTATCGTTTATCAACAAGAAAAATGTCCCAAAAATCTAAGGTAATAATTTGCTTTTATCAAACATCCATACTTTCGAAGCTTTCAAAAGTAAAAAATTTTCAGGTTATGTCAAAATAAACATTCTCAACAAACGCTTATAAAATTATTAGAAATACACTATAAATTCTCAAAGACGTGATTCATTATTTAAATTCAATATTTAATTAATATTGAGCCAAAATTACTAGTTTATTATCCTAAAAATAATTTGCTTCAAAAGCAGAAATATTATTATAGACCTGCTTTTTCTTCTGAAATTGGAAAAATATTATCGGAAAATCTTTGAATGATTTTCAAAAATGTTCAAACATTTTAGATGATTAAAACTTGCAAACTTCTTTCTAAATTAAAATTTCAGATGGGAAAAAAATCACCTCCAACACTGGAGCAAAATTCCAAAGTTCTGAGTAGCACCCTAAGCACGATATCTACAGAATCCACAAGAAGTGGCCTTTCTCCAGAGGTAGAGGATAGATTCGAAGTGGAACTTCTATGGTGCATTCAGCAGCTTCAATCTCTCCTAGTAGATGGAACAATGACAGATAAACAAGTGTACATTGCTAGCAAAAATCTCCATACGCTAAAAAGCGATTCAGCTTCCTTTATTAAAAAACGACAAATAATGAGGAACACGTTTGGCGACTACAGGGCGAAAATGGCAGAAGATGAGATAAAATTTAAGAAAAGAAATGCAACCGTCAAATTTGTGCCTTCAGTCATTCCAAATAAAAAGTCCTTATTTTTAAAGAAAGCTCGTAATCCAGATGAACCTCTTTGTCCGGAAAATCAACCAAACGAAATAGAAAAATCTACGACTACCCAGACTTCTTTAAAGAAATTATTCATCTCTGATGTATCAAACGAACCTTTTAAATTTAATTTTACGACACAGGAAAATTAGAATAAAAGTTTTATAAAAAAAAGTCTCCTCAGTTTTTATATTATTACCTGACAGGAACACAATTTAAGATGTCGATATTGACTAATTGAAAAAGTTTAGTAAATTCAATCCTTATTACTTTCATCTTCAAAATTATGCAATTTTCTTCGGAAATAAGTTCGCTTATAACTATTTTAATTCCTTGCACGTTATAAACACTATTTACAGGCGGATTAATTATAAGGTCCTGTGGCGCAACGGATAACGCGTCTGACTACGGATCAGAAGATTCCAGGTTCGAATCCTGGCAGGATCGACCATTTTTTTTTTGTTCTAAGATTTTCACCCAAATCATCACAAAAAACTACCCTAAACTTTGTTTATAACAAATTTTCAAAAGTTAAATTTTAACTTCTATTTATATGCAACATGTATCCTAACAAATTTTAACAATTTACAATTGAAAGTTGAAGTGACAAATCTGCATACACACTTTTTACTGAGCACGCTAATCACAAAATTGCAAATATATTCAAAATTTTGTTAGTAAATTTTATTGAATTTCAAATTCAACTGGCTGCAATTTGAAAAAAAAAAATGAAAAATCTGAAAAATAGACAGGCAGCGTCATCTCTCAGCACAACTAAAGATAATAATTTTTCTCTACTCTACCGTATCTAGGTAATCAAGTACAAAATAACTATATATAATGAGGTTTTTTCACTGTCAAGCTAGAGGCAGGTGGCGCCAAGCTTCGTCAGTCCTGTTCACTCACACACCGTCAAATTCATAGTTGTGTGGCGTGTTCGTAAATCTGTCTGTATGATCAACAAAACCGAGAACATAACCTTTAAAAGTCAACGTTTGTCGGACACATCAGTTGACAGTTGTCGTTGTTGTTTTTGTTGTTCAAGTGCGATAAACAAAATGAAATGCTGTGTAATTTCTTGTAAGAGCAAGGTAAAATTCAAATTCCCGTCAAATGAAGCTATGAGAAAAATCTGTTTTAGTTGTTCCACTTTTAAACCACCGTAAAAATTTTTCCTATCTTCCAGCTTATCCATTCTGAATCCACTGCGATATTCCCCCCTTTACTTAGTAGAGTTGTGATTGGTACGGCAGCCATAACAGGACTGACGTAGCCTGACGCCAACACCTGCCTCTAACTTGATAATGAAAGAACCTCATATGATAATATCTTTGGGTAAAATCCATTTTACCATCTCTATCACTCTATGGTAAAATCGTCTGTATAAAAAAAATTTCTAACCTCATTGCAAGGATGGTAGACGACGTGGTGAACGGAGTGCAGAACGTGCATTTAAAAGACGAAAAGGCATAAATATTTAAATTCATAATGTTTTCTGTTAGTTATATCAAATTTCAAGTCAAATATGCTGACTATTTTGCGATCACGGTTGTTTAACGTTGTTCAAACCCGAAATAAATGGACATACGCTTCGGTTGGTTACATCGAATTCTAATCCCATTTTTCGCTTTCCCGAGTGATTCCTTTCGATTTTGTAATTATTAACAATTCATTAGCTTCTTCGGTAATTAATTATGTTTGTTTATATTCAGAGAATAGTCATTTCCGAGTGCAGTGAACGTGATCAATAATCTGATGCATCTGATGCAACTTCAATTTTTACCTGTATCGCGGATACCATACAAACGTGACTCACACAGTTTATGTTATTACTGTTATTAGAGTTAAATTTTTTAATCTAGGTATTTCATAAGTCTATATTTCAATTTTTAACGACTTTGTTGTATTTATTCTTTTAGAAAAAAATGAAGCCGCCAAAAGGAAATGCAACTGAGAAGAGTTCTGTTTCGGAACTCAAACCCTGGCCTGCTTATATTCAGGTATATAAATTTGTATACTAATTTTTTTTTATATTCTATTTTTGATTAAATTTAAGAAACAGAGAAAACACCTGATCATGTAATTAAGTAATTTATAATTTAATTATTGGAATTACGTTTCATTATTTGGCTTAAGTTTTGCTTATAAAAAGCGAAAGAACTTAAATTTTGAAAAAATCCTTCCAAATATTACACAATACAAATAAAAACAAATCTAATTTCACAATAAAATATATTTTTAGCGACTTACCGATCACGAAGATCCGAAAATCGTTGCAAATCAAAGTCGAAAAATATTGTCTATCAGTAGTAAAAGTAAACAGCAATCGATACTTTTATTGCTTTCATTGTCTTTGTTGCCTGATTTTATTTTTTTCAATTTTGTTTATCACTAGCGGTTTCCATTTATGCCTTTTTTTGTTCATAACTTCATAAACATTCATAAAAGAATGAGAAATCGTGTTTGCAAGCAAATGTTGAATATAATTTTCATGGAGTATAGACATAAGCAGACCAAACTGTAATGCATGTACTTCACGAAAAACGTGCACTTTTCTGTTGCCAGAAGTTCGTACACATACATGTACAAAGTCACACTTACATATAGTACAGAACTTCCCGAGTGCAGCGTGCCATTCGCACTTTAAAAAAAATATGGCTGCCATTAATGTTTTTGTTTTGACAGGCCACTTCAAACTGCGATTTTTAAACTAATATGGATGAGGTAAGTAATATATTTACAATTAAGAATATATTGGACTGTGTTCATAAATATTCTGCGTGTGACAGGTTTGAGGTTTCCTCCTGCGGTTATACGTGTGTAATGTCAGCTGGTAATGTTTACAACGGCAGCCATATTTTTTTTAAAGTGCGAATGACACGCCTCACACGGGAAGTTCTGTACTATATGTACGTGTGACTTTGAACATGTGTGTGTGTGAACTTCTGGCAACAGAAAAGTGCGTGTTTTTGAATGCACTAGTTTGGTCTCCTTATGTCTATTCTCCATGATAATTTTCTCTAGATTTGATCACGTGACTGAAATGCAATTTCGATGCATCTGAAGTTGCGCACTATTTTTTAAATGGTAACGGTCCGCGCGAAAATTTTGTGAATAAGAATTTTTCGCCATAACCTCTCATTGTTTTATCGAGACACTGACTCTAATTGAAAAATCTAATCGAACTAGTACTAAAATATCAAAAATTTATTTAATGTATTAAAATTACGGTAAAAAACACTAATTTCTCTACTTTTTAACCAAAAAATTCCGCGATGAAAAATTTTCATAATGAAAAACTGGAAGCTCTTTACGACCGTATTTCGCCAGGAATTCTTTTGATAACGTGTGTGATTGTAAAATTCAATGCGAAAAATAAGTTGGGATTGTTATTTAGCATTAAAACACATGAAAAAAAGACATTTAGAACGAAAAATACAGAGCGAAAAAATACCTACCCGGGCAATCAGGGTGGCGTCCCATGGATCCGGAATGCGTTGCGTTTTTGCGCAAAACCATGAGAGTGAGAGAGATAGTAGTAATAGTGCGTCTCTCTCACTCTCATGGTTTTACGCAAAAAAGCAACGCATTCCGGATACATGGGACGCCACCCTCACCGAACGAACTAGGAACTACGTATGTCAGTCAGACAACTTTATTTTTATTAAAAGATTATTGTTTATAGTGAACGATTTTATATATTTATAATAATCAAAGAGTTAATTTATACAGTAGAGAATTTCCTATTTCATGTTTTACATTAGACGATATTAGAAAATAAGCAAGATATGAAATGCGCTCTTGAATTATGTAGTAAGAAAGTAAATTGGAAAAATGGCGCCAAATTCAAATTAGCTTTCTTGTTTTAGTGTAAAAATTAAGCAGTCTAATTTAATAAACCGGTTTTAAATTTAGAATCATTATGTTAAATTGAAATTAAATAGTTTAATTATAATTCTTACAGAAAATATATAAAAAAAACTAAGTGAAAAAATTATCTTGTTAAGATAACTAAAAGAACTTTACCTTACAATTTAATTCAATTTAAACATGAAAATAAAAGTAAGAAATATATTAAAATACAATTTTTAAGCAATTCGAATATAGTATCAATCCAAATTAATAACCTGTGTAGTAAATATACAATTTTATTTTTCCTGTTTAGTATGATATGTAGATTTTTAAGATTTTTATTAATTATCGATTTTGTCTTCTATTTTAGGATCGTATCAATTTATACGACAAACTTAAAGCAGAGTACGAGGCAGAGTTGGCAGCCAAGCCAACACAGGAAATAAAAATTACCCTCCCCAATGGAAAGGAAGTAACAGGTCAATCATGGCGTACAACTCCTTACGAAATCGCGAAAGGCATCAGCCCCGGCTTAGCAGACAATGCCGTAATTTCCAAAGTCAATAATCAAGTCTGGGACCTGGACAGACCCCTCGAGTCCGATTGTAAACTCCAGCTCTTAAAATTCGATGATCCTGATGCTCAGCAAGTTTTCTGGCATTCAAGTGCTCATATTCTTGGAGAGGCGATGGAACGTGTCTACGGAGGATGTTTATGTTACGGACCTCCAATAGAAAACGGATTCTATTACGATATGTTTCTAGGAGAAAAAGGAATCTCCAATCTGGACTTTCCCTACCTCGAAAGTCTCTACAAGAATATTGTCAAGGACAAACAGCCTTTCGAAAGACTCGAAATGAAGAAGGAAGATCTCCTTGAAATGTTTAAGTACAATGAATTCAAGGTTCGCATCCTGAAGGAAAAGGTTGACACACCCACGACCACAGTTTATAGATGCGGACCTTTGATAGATTTATGTAGAGGTCCTCACGTGAGACACACTGGAAAAATCAAAGCAGCGAAAATCACAAAAGCTTCTTCAACCTACTGGGAAGGAAACGCGAATGCTGAGAGTCTCCAGAGAATTTATGGAATTAGTTTCCCAGATAACAAACAATTGAAGGAGTGGGAAAAGTTCCAGGAGGAAGCAGCTAAACGTGATCATAGAAAAATTGGAAGAGAACAAGAACTCTTCTTTTTCCATGAATTATCTCCAGGATCTTGCTTTTTCCAACCGAGAGGAGCTCATATTTATAATACTCTAGTTGAATTTATCAGAGCGGAGTACAGAAAGCGAGGATTCCAAGAAGTCGTAACTCCTAATGTTTATAACAGCAAACTCTGGCAAACTTCTGGACATTGGCAACATTATTCGGAGAATATGTTCTCCTTTGATGTTGAAAAGGAAGTTTTTGCTCTGAAACCAATGAATTGTCCAGGTCATTGCATGATTTTCGATGTTCGAAATAGATCATGGAGGGAGCTTCCGTTGAGGATGGCGGATTTTGGAGTCCTGCATCGTAATGAATTGTCTGGAGCTTTGACGGGATTGACGCGTGTAAGAAGATTCCAGCAGGATGATGCTCACATCTTTTGTACTGTTGATCAAATCAAGGACGAGATGTTGGGGGCTTTAGACTTTTTGAAACATGTATATGGCGTTTTTGGATTTACATTCAATCTTGTTTTATCTACGAGACCGGAAAAGTATTTGGGAGAGTTGGCTGTTTGGGATCAGGCTGAGAAAGCTCTCGCTGAGAGTTTGGATGCCTTCGGAGAACCCTGGAGTGAAAATCCTCAGGATGGAGCTTTCTATGGTCCTAAAATTGATATCACAATTAGGGATGCTTTGAAACGAGCGCATCAGTGCGCCACGATCCAGTTGGATTTCCAATTGCCGATTAGGTTCAATCTGTCCTATGTTAGGTGGGTTTTTAATTTAAAGAAGTTTGTTCTGATGATTCGAATGCAATACTAATAATAGTTTAATAATACTTGAACATTTTTTTTTATTATATTAAACATTTTTCAGCGAAACTGGAGAGAAAAAGAGACCAGTGATCATTCACAGAGCTATTTTGGGATCGGTGGAACGAATGATAGCTATACTTACTGAATCCTACGCTGGAAAATGGCCTTTCTGGCTCTCGCCTCGTCAAGTAATGGTAATTCCGGTCGGTCCTCTTTTTAATGACTACGCTTTTGAAGTCAAACAAAAAATCTGGGAAGCTGGCTTCATGGCTGAAGTTGACATCGACGACAGCGATACAATGAATAAAAAAGTCAGGAATGCCCAGTTGGCTCAATTTAATTTCATCCTCGGTAACCATTTTTTTATTTTACCTGAAAATTGTCCTTGCAATAGCATTATAAATAAATTAATTATAATTATAAATTTACTTACAGTCGTTGGAGAAAAAGAAAGAAGTGCTGGCACCGTCAACGTGAGGACGAGGGATAACATTGTCCACGGGGAAATTGCAATCAACGATCTGATAAAGAAGTTCACTTCTTTCGCGGATACAAAAGATCGAAATTGCGAAAACACTTTCGAAAGTTAAGCTTTCAAAAATGAAACAATTTAATTTATAAAATGCATTTAGTTAGATAAAATTTGCATTAATTTATAATTGCATCGATCCAATATTTAAGTAAATATTTAATGTATACCAATGCTTGGAATTTCTTTTTAAAGTAGGGAGTTCTTTGATCCGAACGGTTAAAAACAGTTGAAGTTGTACTGAATTATGAATTTAATCCGAGTTTGCATTTTATATAGAAGCACTTTTATATTCTTTAATGGATTAAATGAATGACTAAATTGCACCCCAAGTTCTTCAATTTTTTTTTTTTTTATCAAATTTGAAACCTATTTCCTATATCCACTTATAATTTAAAAACTTGTCAGAGTCGCCTTATTATTTTTTTTTTTTTGTACATTTACTGTAAGTGCAAATAATTAGCAATTTTGAAATTGTTTTTGGATCGTTTTTGGAAGATACAAAATAACAACTTTTGATAACGTGATTTGCAATATCTTTATACTTTTTCACAGTTCAATAGATGATAACCACTGGTTACATTTTTCACAAACTTCAAATAGATATACTATGACAGCATATACAAAAAATCATGAGAAAAGCTTATTGTTAATCGTAAGAACGATTTAAGTTTATGAGCTCCATCGTAACTTTGAAAAGATTTTTGCAAACTTCTCCGTATCGTTACATAAAAGTCCTTAACCACATACTTTACTTTAATATCTTGTCTATTTCGTACATTTTCAACTTATTTTCTTTTAACTATTTTTTTTTTCGATTTTACACGTCAGTGCAACAAGACATTTCAAATACAAAACTTTTACGAAGACACTAAAAATAATATTCACCTCTCAGTATTGAAACGCTCGTAAACCATTTCTAAAACAATTCAATAATTCATTCGGAAAAAATGAGACTGCTTTTGGATCTTCCACTAATTACTTACTGCATAGAGATTTCGGATAATCGGTTTTAGATCTTCTATATGCAATTTTCTCTATATATTTACATAATTTGAGAGCCTTTCTCAATTTCTTTCAAACCTTTTCTATTCTCTGGAGCTTCGCTTTACATCCTTGCCATTTTATTCGTTTGGAATGCTATAAAACATTTATAAAATTGATATCCAAAAACTTAGTTGTACAATCACTCTCCTGTGAGTGATGAGTATAAAGGAAATTAAAAGAATTTAAGGGCGTTGAAGTTCTAACTTAAAAACTTGATTTCTTCATTTTATTTAATAAATATTATTAGACATTTTTTCGCTCTGCACAGCTACTCATTTTTTAAATGGAATTATGAGTACAGAACGAAAAAGTCTGTAGTTTTAATACTTTTTGATTAAAACGAAAAGATTGTATTATTATTTTAATTTTGAATTCTTCGTTTTACGGAAACAGTATTGAAAGTAAACATTTTTTCGCTCTATAGACACGTTTCTATCTTAAAATATAATAGAATACATCATTTCATAGAGTGAAAACATATTTAATTCTAATAATTGTCGATTAAAATGTAGAATTTCATTTTAAGATTAGAATTTGGATCCAACACCTTTATGAATTAAATTGTTGCAGACCAAAAGATCAAATGATAAGGCGATTCAAGTAAAAGTTCTAACGTGTATAACTAAAACTCTGGAAGACTGTACATTAGAATATGTCATAGTACACGTAATGCTCCAGAGATCATGGTGATAAGATACAATTATATTGTATATCATACAAATAATAATAGTGTGCATATTTCTTATACTTGTACCATAATCAAAGGCCCAAGTATTGTCACAAATCTGTACAATTTTACATCTTAATCAAGTCCAAGCACTAACCATAAGTGCATTTTTCTATGTACATTTATTTTTCCATAAGCAAGTAAAAAAAGTTTCTTTAACTTGTCAAACTCTGCAATTATTTAATCATTTTTCATCTTTACTGAATTACCAAGTTTTTGCTGTTGATAAGGTACTCTTGCCTTTGGTCCAATTACGGACCATATTTGCAATATGATCCGTAATTATTCCCGAATCACACAAATTCCAGAAAATTCAGAATATTTCTAACAGAGGGTATATACTCATTAGTTCTTAAATGATTTTAATCATTAAAAAGGAAAGTGATAAATTCATATATCGGATTTGTCCAAATTTTGAAAAAGAGTTTTAAGCTATTCATGTTAAATGCATAAACTGAAAACTAGGAGTTAGGAATAAAACTGCAAGTAAGATAAAATTACTGTGATAACTGTTTAATGAGACATTTTATTATTGTCCTGATATATTCGACAATTTCTCGCAGTCACATTTAGTTTCCAACTCTCTATACGTACATTTACGAGTACAATTATTTTTTCACAGGTCAAAGTTATAAAAAAAACCCATTGGATAACTGGGAAGAATATAGTCATAAATTTTGTAATATATTGTAAGAATAATTATTGAATTTTTTATTTTAAAATTCGTTTGAATCCACTTGAATTCTCCTGTACAGTTTTAATCGATACTTTATTGAAGCTGCAAAAATTTTATATTTTTATGAAAGATATTGAAAAATATTAATGTATAATCTAAACTTCGCGGAATGAGTGCTCCGACCGATTAAGAAACACTCACCCTTGTCGTTTTATCTAGTAAAACTTTGGCTTGCTTCCTCGTAATTACTACATGTTAATTATGAAGTTTCGTAAGGTCATAGTGTACCCTGACAGAATGAGGGAAGCAGCCTCCTAACTCTCTTGTTTCCAAGCTGTTGATTGTTGTTGCTCAGTGATGAGTAATAGGAATGTTGTAAGTTGGCAATTTCGTATGGACATGTTCCTCAAGAGAAGCTTATACTTATATATAGTTATTATTAAGGTCTGATAAGAGACACTGAGATCTTATGAGTTTCATAGTCACTGGGAAACTTGTCATCAGACGTAATTAAAAATTAAATCCTGTGCATTTCATGCAAAATCACACTTCTCCGTTTGTTCTATCTTTCACTCAGAATTGCAGATTTTGATTCCATTCCATCAGACGCATATAAAATAAGTTCTTCAAATTTTGTGATTAAAAATCTTTTCCAGGAAAGAATTACGTAAAATAGATTTAGCAAAGAGTTTACAAGTTTCACATTTATCAATTCCTAGAAGCATTCTTTTAAATATTTTTACTTAAAATTTGAAGAGGATCGATTAAGTACATCAATTGTCCTCAATTTCTTAATCCTCTTTCCTCAATAAAATTAAACTTTTTTTCCCCATTTTTAATTATGTTTTTAAAAAAGGTGTAAAAATGTATTTTAGAGATATACGGGAGTTGATAAGATAAGGGTTGTTTTGAGAGATTGTTTATGTACCTATTTTTGTAGATAAATTACCGACCGACTGGACTAAAATGACATATAGAAGGCAATTGAGGGACATGGGGCGACAAGAATCTTTTCGATGAAAGAAAACATAGTGCGGTTATTGTGTCACTGGACAAAATAGATATAGAGTAAAGGAATACCTACCCTTAACGATTTCAAGTCGTGCTGGGCGACCGATCGCGAATGGTTCGTGAATAATGGATAACGTAACTGGAATCTGTGCTTTTGCTGGTTTGGACTCAGTGGCGTATTTATAACTAAATCTTTTGAGTTGAGAATCACAAATTTAAAGATACAAGAATTGTTTTTCTTCGTGCTTATTATTCTTTTTCCATCTGAAATTCTCCGTGAACAAATTGAACTGGATAGAATAAGCTAAGAAAACTACAAACAAAATGATGAACAATTGTCGATAATTGCAGCAGAACCAATATATCAGGATGAAATAAAATATAGGTGTTTCTATCCTAATGAAATGATTTTACAGCTTTCGGCCGCAAAACTGGTTTTATCGAGAACGGAGGCCGAGATTGTATAGATGAAATTTTATGACTCTATATTATGGCAGACTTTTATTGCTGAAATAACGTTATAAAAGCGCTATTCGGTTTTTGTTTAGATCATGTAATTTTCAGTTATCTTGCTCATTTTTTGGTTTCTGAAATATATTATTTCAGTGAAGTCAGATGTTAAAAAGTAAATAACGTTTAATATTTAAGTTTCAAGCTTAATAAGTTTTGGTAGATTTTGTTGATAACAAACTATACAATTAATGAATTAATTTGAGTGATGAAAATTTTCTGTTATAAAGTATAAAACTCGTTGGTCAAAATAGTTCTTTCATAGAAAATAAGGAACAAAAGAACAAAAAATTGCGAAATGTGAGATGTGAAATATGAAATGTAAAACGGATACGCGCACTGATACTCATATTGTAGCGAGGGGCTATTCACTCTCGAATCTATTCGCAAGTACTCGCAAGTATTCTCAAGTATTTCATCGGCTAGCGCCACTTTTCGCTCTCTCACTCTCATAAGACTTCCAAAAGAGTGAGAGAGCGAAAAGGCACGCTGACTCACAGGTACCGCTTCCTACTAACTCCCTTCTTATTCTTCCTTATTTTCATCAAATACAAGTAAGTATTCGAGAGTGAATAGCCCCTCGTATTGTAGATAAACGGAATTCCACACAATAAAAAGGAATACTTGATTTCAGTTAAAAATCGAACTTATTTTAAGGTGTAACAAAAGGAAGCATATATGATTACGATAACTTATTTTATTTACTTTAAATTATTCTTTACGCAATAAAAATATGTATTTTCCATACAGAGTCGTAATAATAAATATAATAATATTTGTCTTTTTTCCTGCTTTCAAAAGTGAAAAAGTATACTTTTTATAAAATCTGGGTTTAAAATGAAAAAATGTATTTTTTACAAACTAAAAAAAGAATAAAAATTAAATAAAGTTAAAAAAAACATCTATGTACTTTCAAATGTAAAAAAATATACATCTCTTATATACTTACTAGTTCAGAGATCTTAAGAGCTGGGTATTCTGTTAAAATATACATGCACATCGGGATTATCATTTGTCAGTGTACGGTTGATAAAGTTGTTGCGAAGAATTTTTCTTGAGTGGCCCTGCCTAGTTCTTTAATATCTATCCTTCAAATCCACCTGGTAATATCATTACTTCGATTTAGAGCCTACATAGTTTAGCTTTGAGTGTGGTTTAGATCATCCTATAGCAGTTATTTGTATATCCAATGGTTACGCCACTGAATCTTTACCTCTAGCTCTCTTTTTCAGGTGGTAAAAGGGGAAGAAGTATTGAAGATAACTTACTAAAGTAATTTGTCAAGATCCACAGCGTAAAGCGTAATACCCCTCTTTTAAACCCTTTCGTCTCCAAAGTCTCTTTCGCTTCTATAAAAGACTCTTTCTCCTATTGACTTCTTACTTTGCTTGCTTTGTGTACCTACTTACCACCAAGAAGACCATCAACCCTATCATCCACGTGTCTGCACATACACACGTGCACAACCTGTTCCTGTGACGATGGTGCGATGGTGTTGGTTGGAATGGACTGAAATTGGGGTACTTGATTTCTGGTTAATAAAACGTTACGGGAGACATAAAGTAATACGATGATATATCACGGCCACGGCGGAGCCAGCGGCACGAGCAGGCAAGGGTGAGGAACGGGCTGGAGACGATAGGCTTGAGGGATCGAGGAAAAGGGAAAAGGGCGCAGCCGCGAGGCTGGAACCACCCTCCGCTGCAACCTCCCCGTTCGTCACAAATACCGCGCCGGTCCTCGACTTATTCACCCCCGACCATACCCCAACCGACTCCACATCCACTACCAACATAACGAAACAGACTCCTAGGCTGTAGGGTGCGGGTCAGTTCCTCGATCGTCGCGAAAGGTACATGGTGTCAGTTGGAACGACTCCCCTCAAAATCTGCGTCTACATATTTTGAGCCTCACGCTGTTTTCCAATTTTAAATAACAACCCTCTGTGTGAAACGCGTGTGATCTGGTGATAAGAAGTTCACCCTGCTATCTTATTGTGGCATTCGTTGTAAATTGGTGTGTTTTTAGCTTCTACCCTTGCAACCCATCTTAGCCCATTTTCTCGTTGTACCGTGATTTGTGAGGAAAAGGACATTTTACACTAGGATTTTAGTGTCACCTGCTGGAAAGCATTGATATCGATGCAATTTCCTTCGGAGAGCAGATATAGATTCTCATAGTCTTCACACCGTCTTCCACACCGTCGCAGGAGATGGTACACACGTTCCAGCACGAATGATATTCTCGCCGGCTAGAGAAATAGGTAGGTCACGAAGCTGACTTTCTTAAAACCCTTGAGCCTTTTCGAATTATCTGAAGGAGGATATCAGCAGATTTTCATTCATCTTAAGTGAGAAATTGAACAGGGACACAAGCTTTTCTGAAACGAATTAAGTATCTATTCGTCCAGCATTTCCGACGAATACTATTAGTGAGATGGAGGAATTCCCCTTTCCAATTAAGCCAATCAAATTTGCAAGATTTCGCTGTTCGTCCTACAAAGCTAGATGATGACTAGCTATACGGCAAATATAGATAGTCAACTATTTTCTTAGAAATAAGACAACTATATAATGAAAAAATTTGAGGAGTTGGATCAACTAATATATAATTAGTAGTGTCATACTCTGCGAACAATAAGACATTTGCACCAAACTACTTCTTTCACCGGGGAATAATACTCTATTAATTTAAATAGATCTGGCCATCGATAAAAGTATATTTGGTTGTCTAAAGATAAAAACTTAGATGATTCGACTGTGGGTTTTTATCTTTATTACAAAATATTTTACTATTCTCGTGGTATATAATCAAAGGATGGAAAAGATGCTTATATTTAAAGATTTGATAAGAACACTTTAATACATATACAGAGTTTGTTACAGTTCTATTATTCTATAATGGTTGTAAAGACTTGGTTAAATATAAAGCTAGTAAGCTTCGAATTAAGACCTTTCATCTGAAATATTTTTCTCAAAGGATGAAAACAGAAATTATTCACAAAAAATTGAATATCTCTTGAAAGTGCCCTGAAGTTTTGTCGCCAGACGCTTATTCATCGGCATAATATACATAAAATATGTGTTGAGGAAGGAAATCCTCTACGATTGTGAAGAACTTCTTGGTTTTCGACACTTTGTTTTTGTTTATTCTCTAATAATTTGGCTTTTTAAGTTTCAGAAAAAGTCCTTTGAGACGGGGATTTGGTTAATATGAGATTTTTTCCAAAGGTTGAGGAAAATTTTTAATAATAATAATTGCAATTGCAATAAGTCTCCATATTAAAGTTATTGCTTAAACATTTTCTTAAAAAGAATATAGTTTGATCCGCCTAGAATATAGATTATTAGCATTTTATTAAATTTGCATTTGTTCTCTTTTTCATCATATGAATACCGTCAAGACAATCGTAAAGAGTTCATGAGACGTTCTAAATCGCAACATAAAACCGTCTTGGTATAGTTTTATTTTTAGTATATCAAGATGCATCGTAAAATTGAATTCTTATATAGCACGATTCGCTTATAATTCTATACATGTGTACAGTTTTTACCAAATACTTAATATATTGGTGGGGTTATAGTAATAAACATCGATGTAATTTGCTAAATTTCTACATTTCTACAAGTTTCTTATTCGAAATATAATAAGTTCAATCAGAAATTGAGGTAGATGTATATATGAACCAGATTTTTTGAAATAATCAATTAATTCCCGAGAAACATATAAGTAGAGAGCGAGAACATATTAATTAAATGAAACCATCTCCAAACAACGGGCACAATTGAAAATATTTGTATTCATGATTATTGGTGTTCTGGCCAATGATTCAGATAAATGTAATGTGTGTTTTTGATTAAAAATTAGGTATATATATAATTCAATTAAATTGTTTTTGCTGTATGTTCGACCTCTGGCGTCGATTAAAAGGTCTCCTCCTAATTAGTCGTTATAAAACTTTCGCGTACAGCGGAAAAAACTGTCGCATTTCACTCTCTATATTATTCTGCAAATACTAATTTGAAATATTCTAATTTGCTACCTTTATTTGATAAATATATTATGCATTTTGTTGTACACCTGTAATTACGGGCACAGAAAGTAGCAGACGCAAGTTACTTTAACTATTTTTTAATGAAAACGTTCATGACATTAGAGAGTCCACTTCGTTAATGAACGCATGAAAAATTTACCTCGTTAGCTCAAACTTAACTCTGGAAAAACTTTCAATTTTCTTTGTCTGACACCTAATTAACGCGTGCTATGTCATGAATTTTTATGGTAATTTTCAATTTTATTACTTGAAATTTAAATTAATAAATATTTTTTTTGTTTTTCCAAAAACTAGGCTATTTATCACTGTTTTGTACAGACAGAGGTAAATGCGGCCTAGTTTTAGGAAAAATATTTATTATTGCGAGGGTAGAGTTGGGAAAACTTTAAAAGTTATTAAAGAATAAAAGTTATGGACTTTTGATTGGTAATGAGTTAAAAAATTGATAATAATAAACTTAATACTAAAATTCCTTGAATTTCAAAAATTAAAGCACACATTTGGCTCATAAATAATCTTTAAAAGACCAGTGCCAACGAGCTGGATAAAACAAACTTAACTTTGTGTCACTTCTTCTTTTCAAACTCTTAGTGTGAACGAATGAATCGCAATCTGATCTTGAGTTTTGCTTCCTTTCTAATCCTGATTTACAGCCGATTTTATCTGTCTTCTTACATAGTTACCTATATTCTTAGTGTCTGAAAGGATCTTTAATAAAAGATTGAGATAAAGAAAGAAAGATTTGTTTTGTGAAATTTAAAAGAGTCATTAGTTATTTCGAATTTCATGTTAAAACTTAAAAAGTAATCAAAAATTAGGTGACGGTATTTTCAAAGTTACCAAGACTCAAAAAATGTAAAATGCTAGAAGAGAAAAATTCTTTTCCTGCATTTATTGGAAATTTGTTGTATGTAAATGGGAAATTCTTGCAAGTGTGGTATATGTACTTTCACATACACTGAAAAAAAATTTACTTTGGTTCAAGTAAGCACATGTACTTGGCCGATTCTACTTGAGACAAATTAATATTTCTTTAATATAAGAAAACGAATTTCTAGAATCAAGAAAATAATGCTATCAGTGAAATTACTCGGAGCAATTAAATATATATTAGAAACAAATAAATATGTAATTATTTCCATTCAATTATTTACTTGTATGTAATACAAATTATTTATTAGATCAAATAAATATTTTCTTAAGATGAGTAAATGAAAGTATGAATTTCTCCTTCTTGAACTAAGTATATTGTTTTACTTGATACAATATAAAAATTCTTGGTTCAAGAATATCACAATCATCATTTATCATTTAGGTTATATGGACGTTTTTATTCAGACTCTTATAATGTCTTCGTAGGTGAATGGAACATCGCCCGACTGCTGTCCCGGAGAGCGGAGACCCGTGTTCGATTCCCGCTAACCCAATTTTTCAGTTTCAGCTTATAATTTAATAATATCCTATATTTTTAGAATATACATATATGTAATAATTTCTAATGTAGTCAATTCTAATTTAAATAAATAATAAATATAAAATAATGTTTAATGTAATAGTGTAGGTATATGTATATTCGGTTTCGAGATCGACATAATATGTGTGTAGGTGAGGCTTGTGTGAAAGCACAATTTTTTTTTTTGGTATTCCAACTGTAGCATATAAATCCTTGATTCAAGTAATTCTTTATTCACATTAAAATCATAAATTCTTGGAATAAGAAAATTATATATTCAATCTGATCATATATTTACTAAATTTAAGAAAATATGTACTAGTTCCAAGCATTCCGTACCAAGTACTTATTTTCTTGAATCAATCTCATATGGTATGGTCCGTATGTAAGATGACCATATTCTTGATCAAAGAATTTTTTTCTTGATCCAAGATTTTTTTTTTTCAATGTGGAAAATGCGGTACACGATACATAAAACTTCAATTTTTACAATCGAAAAACAATTTTTGTACTGCAGAATTTGTGGGAATTTCATGCTCACGTGATCAGAAATAATCGTATAAAGATAGTTATAAAGGTATTAAATTTTTACTGATATTTTCTTTCTTACTATATTTAATACAATCACATTATTTTTAAATGCACTCCATATAAAATATTTTCATCTTGCTAGAAAAGATTTTATTTCACTGTCCATTTTATATTTATTTTAGCTATACATACTAACTCTTATGGATTCAGTATTTCTGAGAAATTTTCGTTATAAGCCGATATCCGGAAACCGATACCGTAAAAAGTGACACGTTCTTGGGATGAAAAACGAAAATTCATGCCTTGATTTATGTTACATTTATGTCTTGCGATTCTTGATTTGAGATGCTCAGAGAGGGTTGGAGAGCCCCTAAAGACATGAGATGTAATTTATGGAGAAACCACCTCTGAATCATTCCATGAAGTGTACAGTCAGCGAGAGTAAATTTTCGAGGTGGCTGGTGATATTAAACCGAGTGGTACGCGTCTAACTTCTCTTAAACCAACATAACACTTTCTTGACCGACGACCGCAAACAGATTGTACGAGGTTGCACAGTGTCTTATGATGAATCCTTTAGCACACGTTATCGCTTCTGCTGAATTTACGTTTATTAGAAAACTATATCCAGCAATAAAAAACGGGAGTGCTTTATAGTTCTACACCGAAATATTGTAATCATGTAATTTTACGAATGTAAAATTCTCAGCGCGCGATGAGAATGTGCCCGCGAAGCGGGCAGATTTTTTTGAAATAATTTAGTTACAAAATTACATGCTTACAATATTTCGATGTAGAACTGAAGGTTCTAACTCTAACAAACTTAGTCATATATGTCCATCTCTCTTGTAATATATTAAATTCCCTTTGCTAATTTAAACTCCCTTATTTAATATTTAAATCATCATCTCTTCACGATTTAATGGTTTTGGGTCATTCATTCATAAAGAAGGGTTTATGTGAGGAGCTTTTAATAGTATTACACGGTGACGAAAAACTTCTCTGGTATTAATCGAAAATGGATTAAGGAAAATTTTCCAGTAAAAACCAAATAATATAAACTAAACACTAAATTAAGTGAAAGAGTACATTCCTTGTGTCAACAAAAAATATTATACGAAGAGATTAAAAACACTCTTTCGTAAAGTATATTGGATTTTCTTCAAACTGTGTACACTATTGTCTTAATATCGTACAAACTATTGAACATTGAAGGCATGTCAAAATGTGAACTAGTTACTCTTTTTGTATGCAGTCAAGCAGTAGGCAAAGACGAAACAAATTCTGCAGAAAGTTAGTTTTGAAATATATGTATATCCAGAATGAAACTTTGAGAAGTTTAATTATCAGTCGATTGTACAGCTAAAGTTTTCACCAACTTCTACAGTTATATTATTCGGCTTACAGAAAGCTAAATGAAACTGAAAGATAAATTATATATCTAAAGTCGGAATATTTTCATTATAATTTTGAATAGTAGTCGCATGAGTAAAGTAATAAGTCATTCGACTTTCTTTTGTGGCAAAGATTCTTGTCACGAATGATCACAGTCGACCACGGCATAGCTGTGATAAATTGTATGTTTTTAGTAAAGTTGACTATATTTGATGAGAGTATACTTCTTAAAAACGTGTTTCATATAACTGGCTTGTAATTAATCACTTTATAATAAATGTAGTTGATTAGCAAGAGGAATTTGCATTAAAGAGAGTTGCTGAAGAAGTTAATTTTGATATAATAGTGTCAATAGAGGATTTGAGCATTAAATATCATATTTAGTAATCCAGAGGGGGAATAGGAAGTTTATCATTATACATTTTGCGTTTGTTGAAACTGTAGATATGAAGTATGAGAGTAATATTTGTTGGATGCATGGTAAACAAAATCATTAATAATGCCCTTCATTTTGGTGACACGACTATATACTCGTTCAACAAAGTCATTGTTTACCATCAGTTATCCAACTGTTCCCTTTATTGGTGATTTATGAAACATCGGTGCCGTTAATCTTTCTGTGGCGTGTAGAAGTCGGTTTCGGTTCAAATAAAAATTTGTCCTTATAATTGATTACACTAATCGTTCAATTACTAACTTTGGAAATGAGGTGTGTGTTAAGTATATTATCTGCTAATCTCAAAAAAACTTCTTTCAAGCAGGTTTGGAAATAATTACAGGTTTTTTAAAATAATTACCCAAAACGTTCGAAGCATTTCATCAAGTTGAAAAAGAGTAATATTCGTTTCATTTCGACTTTACTCCTAACTCATTAAAGCCCTTAGCAATTTCATTCCAGGAAGATTATTTCGCCTTTTCCTATGTACCTAAATGTTCTGGGCTGACCTTTGTAAACTAATATCCCCCTACATGGGCTGATTATTATTTGTCATCTCAAGCGCAGAATTCATTTCAAAATTAATTTTTTCCAGTACAATTTCAAAAGCAATTTCAACATTTTTCTCAAGCGTAAATGATACAAGAAGATACCTACTCCTTTCGCAGTGGTATATTTCAGACATCGCGAATATTCTGCGAATCTCTACACACCGAAGGGCTTAATTTATTTCTGTTAGAAAGTTAGTTATAAGTGCTAATAATTGTTAGAATGGAAAAATATATGGTTTCCAAAGTTTTAATTATTAGAATGTATTAAAGCTCCTCTTCGAGGGCTAATAAGCAATGTTTATTTAAACTCAATCTTTAGGGAGCGTTCAAATATTATGTAAATTGCTTTTCGCTCGTTTATGCTCTCATTCTCTTATATAACAAATCGTAACACTTCAATGAATACATTTTTCCTTCCTTCATGTTGTTACCTCACATTTTTTCAATTAAAAAAAATCGTAACATTTTATTCAAATTTTATTATTTTGTTTAGTTATTTAAACATCTACTTTTATTCGTGGTTCTCGTTTCTGGAATGCCTTCAGTTCTTTTGAGCTCTCACAAATAAAAGAATCTCATTTTTCTCAAAAGTGAGTAATGTAAAATATAACACGCATATATTTTATTTCCATTGGTTCGACTTTCTTTCTATCCACGATTTGAATATCACGATTTGAAAAGGAATTAAAACCTATGAAAACAATGCAAAGAAAGTCGATCGTGCCCATGAAATCAACTATCATGCAACGTTTTTACAACATGATAAATGTCAAATGCAAATATTATTGACTTATTGACATTTCGATATATTTTCCGAAAGTACACTATCTTTCAATATGAGTCGATGGTGGAACTTGAGTTTGAAACTTAAATAGGATTCTATTCTTGGAAGCTATTGAATTTAAAAGGAAAAGTTTTCACCGAATTTCTTTTGTTCTCTCCAGAAAGCAATTAAAATCCATTACATCGAAAGTTGAGGGGAGATAAACTTATGCTCCCTTTTATGTCTAAACTTTTGTGACAACTTTTTTTTGAATTTTTAATTTACCCTCGTATTTTCTTAAATATCGAATTTAATTGGATAAATCTCATAATATAAATTTCAAATTTATTTGTCACTGCAAGTAAAGGGGATTTTGGTAATCCTTAATGAAACACAGGAGTATGGTGTCGATTTAGGAATCATCTATTTGCGGGAAGTTCATATTGGTTTCCGCGGATATATTATCAAAGTCGGTTCTGGGATTCAAATAAGTACACAAGCTAGAGTATCTGCTATACCAATATCGGTAATAGTACTTTGTTCTCAATAAGGAGGGTTTAATGTAAGAACTTATGATATACATAACCGCATGATACAATCACGTTAGCGTGCATTTAATGCGAATACCAATGCAGCCACTAGTAAATAGTCGAAATAACGTTCCCAAGAGAACGATTTCATCCACGAGCTTAGATTCACTGATGTGCGTCTTGCTGTACCTGCGGAGAAATATGTACTTGATTCTGGTATTCAACTGGAATTTCAGAGTTGCCACAGCCCTATGAAATCTGTGGAGAGATTTGGTATGACTGAGTGTTGCAACACATCTATAGAGTAGGGGCATAAACTGCAAGGAATGAAAAATATGAAGTACATCAGAGAGACATATGCGCGAGGACGAATTATTTCTAGTAAGTACTAAAGCGAGAGAGTCGTTCAATATAAAGTATATCTTGAGGATGTTATAGTCAGTAGAATTATTATACAAATGTTCGAGGCACTGACATTTTCTGTGATAAACAATACTTATGAAAAACGTTAACTTTACAACAGAAAATAATGAAACATATAATCTTCATTTAGCAACTTTTTTAACAGAATATCTCTCCATATGTACGTGCATAATTTGTATTATAATATTGGATTATAATGTATGATTAAATTAACAGATATGGAGTCATATGATATATGTATATCATATTTATGTACTTAATAATCGTATGTATACATTCTATTATTTATAATTGATGTGAGCTTAATCTAGATATTGTGATTTGTGCAGTGTAATCGACTGCGCAAAATTGTCTCTCCCTTTTTAAAGGAAGGTTTTCAACCTTCTGATAAAGATATACACGAAAACTGACCTTAATATCTCTACTGATTCTCATTGTAGTAAACGACTTTACTTTTTTTTGTACTTTTCGCATTACTTTTTCAATGTTTTTTGAGATTTTTTTCTCCTTTCAATTATTACAATCCTTGAAATCCCCTATGTTTATTTTTTTCGAGGACAATATTGTCACAAAGGGGGGATATATATTATGAATATGGGTGGGACGTGTCGCTTTGGGCGACAGAAGGGTTAATTCAGCCCTGAATTAAATAGTGACCCTGTATGTAATATTTTAGTACCAGCGCTTTCTTTCATTTTCTGAAGAAAAATATGTATATTATATGTAAAATATATATTACGATTACATTTAGTTTATTTAAATAAAAGCAATATAATAAAGGATAAACTATTTTTTTGTTGCAGGCTGAAACCAGAGAAAATGATTCGAGATTATTTGTTGCTGCTATCGTGGCTATGTACAGTGCATGGTGAAGTAGGTAAGTTCAAAATAAATTCTTCAAAGTAAATTAATTTTTATAATATCTTGATTCTATCAAAATGGTTTATCAAAATATTGAATTTTACATTTTTTATGTACTTTCGTTATTTTCATAAAATTGATTTTTCAACTATAACTATAAAAATTATCATATTTTAAACTAATAATGTTTCCTCTATGAGAAAGAAAAGTGCTTGCATCTGTGGCGGATCCAGGGGGGGTTAGGGGGTTCAAACCACACCCCCCGAAATTTTTGACATTGTATATCCGACATAATAATAATAATAATAATAATAATAATAATAATAATAATAAACGTAAAAAAAGTCGATGTATTGTCCATGGATATTTTACCCCCCCCCGAAATATTTTTCTGGATCCGCCTCTGACTTTACCATTAAAAATTGTAAATATGTATGTACAAATAAAGGAAGAAACTTGAGATCGAATTCAAAGCTAGTTAATAATTGTCATTGAAAAAATATACTGTATTTTATATGTGATATTTTGAATAATGCATTTCTGCATTTCTATGTTGCAGGATTCTTTTGGCAGATTAGTGATTTGCACTATGATCCAAGATACTCTCTCCAGGCTAATGATAATAGTAAGTATTTATGTATTTACTTAAGAAATTTGTTTCTACATATACAAAGAAATCCTCAAAAAAAAATTACATATTAGTTTTTATCTACTAATATTACACTTTCGAATAATAACTTGCCTCTAATAGGTTCAATAAAACTGTTTCATATTGGTCAATTTCATTTATGACCTTATGCTTTTTATGAGCTTATCGACGTTTTCAAGGCACGTAAAGTATACGAATAAGAGAGAATCGTACAAGGCGTGCGTAGATCTGGCATTGTGAGAAACTTAACTGTTATTCCTATATTTGTATGTGCTATGTAATTTTTAAAAAATATCCACTAAATTTTAAAATACATTTTTATTAAAGGAGCCTTCACCTTTTTGTAAATACCTCAGCAATTTTTTATGGTAAATACATGATTACGAAAGATATATTTTTTATCTAACTAAATGTAGTTTGTATAGCGAGTCTTTTAAAAAAGCAAGATTTTCGTCCACATAAAAAATTCATCACTGTTGAGCAGAGTTCACACTACCTACATATTCACTAAGAAATAGTAGGTGGCATATTATTGTGATAACTGAAATCCTGAAAACTTGACTAAACCATAAATTCAATTCTATTAGACTTAGGAGATAAAGTATAAATTGTATAAATTGTATTATTTTTTCGGATTCCAAACGTATACAATGTCAACCTGTCAGTCATTTGTTTTTTTTCTCCATGTGTTGCTGGCGGGCACTGTTCTTTTAACTCTGAGCTTTGTATTTGACATGCTCGCTTTTCAAGCTGCATTTCGAACAAGGAGTGGTTTAACAAATCTTCCAGATGACAAATGGATCACATTCGTTGTCCGAAAAATGATTAATATATTAAACGTCGACACCTTTTTACATTCTCATCAGAGAGAATGTATTAGATTTTTTACCTTAAGTATAACTATTTATATAAAATGCACGCATTTTATTTTCCAGGTTGCTGGAAAATGAGAAATAATATGGACAGTGAGCACACGCGGTTATATAAAAAATTAGCTGGAACATTCGGTAGTTACGGTTGCGATTCGCCCTGGGCATTGATAGATTCTGCAGTTCATGCTATGAAAGAGCATGGAAAAGGAATCGAATTTGTTCTATGGACAGGGTAAGTGTAGCCGAAAAATCATTGAGTGTTCAAAAAAATCAGCTTGCAATGCAGGCCAATAGGGACGGATCCAGAAAAATATTTCGGGGGCACGGAAAAAATAAGTGTTTCAAATAATGGAAAAAGTTTGCGAAATTTTAACAAAATAGCAGTTCACTTTTGGACAGAGCTAAAATTTGTCAGAAATTGGAAGAGTTAACTTTGTAAAGTTTGATATGCAATTTTGTTAAAATATGAGATAAATTGACGAGACATTAGAAAAATGTTTGTGAAAATTTGAGTGAAAAGGAAAAGAACTAGTGTAACAGTTATTTATCAAAGATCCGAAAGCAGTTTGTGAGATTTTAACAAAGTGTTATTCATATTTTCGTAAAGAGTGTTGCCGATTCGAAAAAAAAAATAGATACGTTTTTGTTTACGTGTTGAATGTGTGTGGACGTTGAGAAGGTCATACATATATATACATATACACAAGTCTTATAATGCCTAATTTTGAACACAAATACAAACACATACACATCATATAATATCCTACATATAACTATCACTAATACATATATAACGCTAATCGCTGACGCACGCCACACGCTGAGTCTGCTTATTCGAATCGCTCTTATATACTAAATTCATGAACCGATCACCACTTGCGAGAAACAGATTAGTGATGGGTCGAAATTTTTCGAGGTCTCGATCCAAAGATGAGATTTTTGAAATTTATTTTGAAATTTTTGAAAATATAAAAGATAGTTATATTTATATATCGCTTTATATATCGCTTTGAATTAATTAAAACTCCATAAAATCACTTAAAGTTAATTTAAATTTACTAAAATCACCTAGAGTCGCTTGAAATCCCCTTAAATTCTTTAATATCAATTAAAATCCCTTGAAAAACTTTTAAAAATTTAGTAATTACTTTAAAGTCTTGAAACGCGCCTAATTCTTTTGAAATTCTTTAAAAATTCTTTTAAATTACTAATTTTATCAGTATTTCATTAACAATATTTTATGAATCTTATTAGTATTTTATTACTATTTTTTTAATAACTAACGTTATTAATATATTCTTATATTGAATGACTACTTCTTCAAGTATTCAGTTCGTCGGTTGTGTGGTCACGTGGTTATACTATGGTCACTAATACTAATAAAGACAATCGGGATACCATATTCTGTCACTAACATAATCGAAAAATACGCGGAAGAGAGCTGAAGTGAGTCAGCGTAAAACACTTTGTGAAAAATTGTAAAACTTATTGAGACTCTTTCGTTGACTAACAGTTCACTTTTTCGTTTCTGTGTTTGAGAAATTTTCTATTCCAATC
>CAJFCO010000129.1:1245484-1322508 GCA_904066015.1 Synergus gifuensis | reverse complement strand
TTATTATTATTATTATTATTATGTCGGATATGCAATGTCAAAAGTTTCGGGGGGGTTTAAACCCCGTAAACCCCCCCCCTAGAACCGCCCCTGCAGGCCAAGATAAAAGAATCGTACATATCATCACATGCTAAATTATTATTTTTAATTGATTAATGTTAATGGTAAGTTGTAAAGTAAATAAATTTTTCTCTCGGCAATTTTTTATTCTGTTTTCAATTTATCAGCAATTTTCTTTCAGTCAACAATGAAAACGCAACTATTGAAAGCAGATTTAAAACATGTATGTAGATACTTGAATCTTTTGTCGTGTTTCACAGAGCATTGCGATTTTATAAATAATTGAATAAATCGGAGTTATTTTTTTCGTAATAACTCACACTATACATATACTTAAGCACATCCTATTTATTTAAATATAGGCGCCTCTTGCGAGTCGAGATAATTTAGAATTTTCTCTATCCACAAACCGCGCTTCTGCAATCTACGTGTCTTCGTCGGTATATTACGCACAGATTATTACATCTAGTTGCAAATGAAAGTGACAAAGTTTTGTTTTGTTAATAATTGTATTTCATTTTATATTCACTTATTCGTCTCTAATTATGTTTGTGGATAGAAAACATTGTGGACTAAGAATATCAAGTTTTACAGTTGCATCTATCAATTTAACAAGTCTATAACTTAATTTATTTAATTCCTTATTCTCTATTGTTACAGTGATGCTTTATCGCATGCCGCCGGAATGAACGGGGAACTGCGCTTGCAATGTCTGAAGAATTTGACGGATCTTCTGTCTCACACCTTCAGAGAGCAATTTGTGTTCCCAGTCTTAGGACACGAAGATCTCGGTTTGAATTTCACCTTACTTGCGAATCTGTGGAATCATTGGCTACCATCTGAAGCTCTCGCTTCCTTCAAAAATAGTTAGTAAAATTTTTTCGATTAGAAATTTTAGTTATCTAAGATTTAATCAGAATTAATGGGAGTTTACAGTGCAATTGACATGACACGATATGTATATCGTAATTTCGATTCCAAAGGTAAGTCGAAAGCACTTTGAGCTGCAGTTCGCAACAATTTAATGTAATTAGTGAGTAATAACGTCAGTGCTTCAGTAACCATGAGTGAATGTACACCACACATTTCTTGCGCATTACTAGGTGTTCCGCATCCAAATTACAGTGTGTTGGAAAATTAACACTATTTCTCTATATATTCAGAACTATTTGCAGCAGTTGCGAAAAAAGCATCAAAAATCAAAATAAGAGTTACACATCAAGTTCAAATTTTAAATACACTAACTTTTCTTCTTTTTCGAATATAATAGATGGACTTTTTCAACACTAATATTATTTAGACATATTTTTAATAATTGAAGCAATATTAAGATGCGTATTAAGATAACATTGAAAAAGTTTCATAAATATTGGAATACAATTATTCCGCGTATATTTTTTAGGTAAGAATTTTAAATAATAAATTTTTTAATTTTATCATTTGTCTTATTTTGGCAAGCATCTCTAAATAAATCCTCACTGCGTTTTTTTTTGCAATTAACTAATAATCTAGTGGAAGCTTTTAACGTTAAATTAATTCTTAATATTTGCATAATTATGTACCGAAGCTTCTTAGCGCATCATATTAAATTCCGTATGTTCAGATCTGTCAACAACTTTCCGGAAAATATAGAACTGGACGCGTATATTTACATATATGTATTTATTCATAAATGAGTCAGAAAAATAAAAAGTCGCAATACTCCTACAGAAGGTAGAGAGGTTTAAAATAATAATAAAGAGAATAGCCTGGGGGCTAGTTACAAAGAACATGACTCAAGTAATGTCGCTATAGTTATAGTTTTTCTTATGAAGTTCATTTCATAAGTGAGAATAGGCCATGAGCAAAGAAGGGAGCATTTGTATGAGCATAACTTTTTATCGAGTCTCCCAATGTGTCGATTGTTGTAAATTCAGTTTAATGTTTATATCCTGGTTAAATATGTAGCTATAGAGTTTGAAACGAATTATTGATACTTTAGTTGTAATTAAATTATCGTGTTGTATAATTAATGGTACTCGAAAATGTTAAAATTAATTGTGTAGTTTGTTTTTTCCTTCATTCGAAAGATTTTTTATTGACTTTTTTTTTAAAGCGCCGCCACTCACTTTTCAAACGAATTGATTTCTGTTTTCTCTTGTGTCTTGTAAAACATCGTGCTGAAATTTTAAACAACCTCAACACGCGGATTCAACAGGCGAGACACGCAAACGTTAGTCAAAAGCTTGTAAAAATTCAAAGTTTTATAAAGTCTAAAGATTTTGTTCTTCAATTATATACTTTCTTTTAGAGTGCGCCTTTTAAAGGTTTTTATCGCTAAAGCTCTTCTTCTAAAGTATTTATTTCGTTTAATCTTATTTGGAATGACTGATGTCATTTTAGACATAAAAAGCTTCTGATAAGAGACAAAATAAAAATCGCCAGGAATAAGATATCTTAATTGCAATGCAAATGAAATGTTAACTTTGTAAGCTGAATAAGAGAACAGTAGATTTTAGTGAATGCAAAATTTCGTTTGTAGTAATGTAAATAGCAGAGGGAAGTCGCATCTGATGAATTGATTCACTTTGAAGACAAATTAAAAGCTGTTTCGAGGAATATTATTAATATAAATCTTTTCCACCAAGAAAATACCTACACATCTCGACTGTTGAAAGATGCCTTTGTGAAAACCTGAATTATTTTCAATTGGCTTTTTGAATTCACCGCCACCGAAGCTGTACGTGGCTATAGCAATAAACGAAGTGTATTCCTGTAACCAGGCGAGCCAAATGTTAAATTTATGTTACCTCTAAATTTGTTTCAGCCGGATTCTACACGATCGAGCAGCGGATGAAGAATTACAGGATCATTTTTCTCAATACGAATTTATGGTTGAATGTCGGCTCCGTGATCGATAATCGTGTGCCACAACGCTCCACTAACACGGCCGCTACTGACAATTCGGACGACCCTCTCGGTCAGTGGGCTTGGTTCCAATCCGTTCTGGATACTGCTCGAAGTAAAAAGGAAACCGTAAGTAGACATGAAACCTTATCCAGCTTGACGTGACACATTCTTTGATTGATAGATGGCATAATTTTATTTTTATAAAATATCCAAGATCCTAAGAAAAGAATTTATAGGATGCATAAGTGGTTGAGGTTTCAGAACGATAGTGGATTACGAGGTGCTTCTTGAATCTTGAGTGATCACATCTCAACCTATAACTGCCATAGCAAATCAGAGAAACCATTAAAGAGGCAATGAAATTTTTCTTCAGGGGAAGCAGTATTCAGATATTCTATTATAACATCAATAAAAATTTATCAGTTGTATAGATAAACATTTTATTTAATTACGTCTTATAATTTTATTTGAGTGAGGAAAACCAACGTGTATAAAAATGGAGAATGAAGACAATTAATTTATCCAATTTAAGTAACTCTCAGGGTGTGCTGTGCTAGTGAGTATATAGTATGGATTCATTGGCTCTTAATAAACACGTATCGGCAAAACATCACCATTAAATACATCCAACAGTCCCTGCATTGTGCAAGCTGCTGGATTCTGTTTCACTTCATTCAATCCGTAAAATGATTTCGTATTTCGCCTCTGTACTTTGAATATTATCGTAGGCTACAGTTGAAATTTGTTGAAAATTGTGTACACACGCGCATACGCATTTGTCAGCAAAATTATTCAAGGGAATATAATGCATAATAGGATCACAAATTACTGCTCGATCGTTTAAGCGTGTCAGCATCAAAAGTGCCCAATCAGGAATCTCATTTTAGTCGCATCGAGAAGCATAGATTTTTTTGAATGACTCAGTAATTTTTACCTTTAAATTTACGACTTTATTCGCGCGGCGACTGCTACGTCGTTCATTACAATAAGCTTGATTTGTTGTTCATCTGTGAATGAAATGTTTTCGTATAGTGCCACCCCATCTCTTTTAAGTGGTAAAAAAAGTCAATTTTGATTTAAAAATAGATTTCTGCAGATTTAAAATTCGGATCTAGTGTGGTCGTATTTTAGAATTCACAAATCATTAATAAAGCTTACATTATTATTTTAAGCCTCTTTTACTTTCTGGAATTTATTTCGTTTGTGAGAGTAAACAATTATTGTTTATTTATGTATCGCCACCAACTGGATGGCCGGACAAAAAATTGTTCAATGTATGCTATTATTTTTTCCCTATCTCGCATTTGTAAACAATTATTGTTTAAACAAAAGTTGTTTTACACTGTCAAAGTTGGAACTTACATCACGGCTATGCCGCGATGCACTCTTCAAATGAAAAAACAATGTTTTTTCATCGCATGCATATAGCAAATTAATTGCTAATATACCGTTTAGCTATGAAAGTATAATTATTTTTAAAATTCACTAAAATTCGCAGGATTATCTAATGGAAAAAAGTTGTTTTGTATCAGCACGGGATTTATATATATTTTATGTTTTGCGTTTTGTTTGTGATAATCCATATTGCATTGGATGTGCTGCGCGACTTCACTGTAGTGTGTATGAAATTGACGTACAGAGAAATATTTTTACTTTCTACCGCGTACATTAAAATTGTGTTTTATATTTAAATTATAATTATAATTATGAAAAATCTTAATGTAGTCATACGTAATTCTCAAAGCATTATAAAGCAGCTCTTTTAAAATAATACACACATCAGAATAATTCAACAATTTGTGCTTTTTGAGAGAGAAATGAAATATATTTTAAACTTAGGTGGTTCATATTAATGCTTCATGTAATTTACGTCCTGAATGACAAATATGGGGTATCAATGCAATCGAATCTGCACAAAATAATTTGCATTGTAAACCTCAGCATATGGCGCGTGTTACTGCAAGCTTATAATGACATACAAATGAGCATATCAAACTCCAGTGATGATAATGTTATCATACGTTTGTGTATGTATATATTTCCCATATCAAATTGCAGTGATGACAATGTTACCACATATATTCCTGTGAGACTAATAGCCTTACTCAAACACAGTGGACGTTATGGTTATTCTCTATGATTAAACTCATTGTATTCGGTGAAAATGAGAATAAATTAGCGAGGCTTTTCGTCACTCAAATTGTAAATTTTAAAATGACGTGTAACTCAACGCACGCATTGTGAAATCAAACATTTATATATGAATGATTTTATCTCCTGCTGGATTGAATAAGTTGTGCTGGAATAGACTACATGTAAGTCAACACAGAAGGAATTTAGTGTTCAAAGGCTATCATGTATTCTCTTAGAAATGAGAGAAACCTCATAAACCCTTTACCTTCCAAATTACTTTAGCCAACCAAAGATCGGTTTGGTTGAGTGAGTCTATGAAAAACTGCTTTTGAAACTTGAAACTTGGTTAATCCCTGTAGATGAACGTCACTAGCTTTTGAAATCTGAATTAGCGAAGTGTATAGGTGAGTAATATGTGGCAGCTTCTGCATGTGAAACTTCTCTCTATAATTCTTAGGTGTATATCGTTGGCCATACACCGCCTGGAGTGGATGAAAGAGAACACGGGGCAGGAGGTCTGAAAGAAAAACACAACACGATATATCTAAAACTTGTTCGACAATATGCTGATATTATTCGGGGTCAGTTCTTTGGACATTGGCATTCAGACACATTTCGAGTCGTATATAGTGACACAGGTATGAATTATTTTATATTTTTATAACATGTTGGTAATTATAAACAAAACTTGATAAATGATTTTTATGTCAAAAGGCTCACCCGTGTCGTGGATGATGATGACT
This sequence comes from Synergus gifuensis, assembly GCA_904066015.1. Classification (NCBI taxonomy): domain Eukaryota; kingdom Metazoa; phylum Arthropoda; class Insecta; order Hymenoptera; family Cynipidae; genus Synergus; species Synergus gifuensis. Next base: position 1,316,683 of record CAJFCO010000129.1, on the reverse strand, counting down.
CCCAGCATCACTCCATATCGACCAGGGGGACCGAATAATCCTGGTTTGAGGCTCTATAAATTTGACAAAACCTCAGGCCAGGTGGGTATTGAATGTTTGATTATTTAAAAATGCAGAATCCTTTGTAACAATAAGTTTAAGGATAAAATGTCTTATCGCGCGTCATTGGGCATTATTTCACTTAATTTTTTTCAAGAAATTACCAAGTTTCGAAGTTTTAACTTGCATTTATAGCAAAGTTCTGTTTTTATGTTTTCCTAGGTTTTAGATTACAAACAGTATTACTTGGACTTACCTGAAGCCAACTCGTTGAGGCGTGCTAACTGGTTAATCGAATACTCATTTCTTAAGCATTATGAGCTTAAGGAGATAACCGCCCTGAGTCTTCACGATTTGGCAGATCGATTGACGCAGCCGAATGACAACGCATTCGTGAGGTAGGTGGAAATTCATTATCAGTTACAGATGATTTCGTTTTCCAATTATCAATTTCAATAGGAACCAGAGGCATTTCGTTCAAGTCCTCTAAATTCACAGATAATGAAGTAAAAACTTTTCCTCAGTTCTTAATTAGTAAATCGATTTTTAAATAATATACCTGGGAAATAGATCCACCAATAATAATACAATAAAATTAAAGACTGAAAATTCATGCAGCAAATATTTCTAAAGAAGAGAATAGGTACTTGACTGTAGAGGTTTCTACCTAATCAAGAGGTTTATCTACCCAAGAGTTCATTAGTAAGATCCAAGTGCAAAATTCCAGAGTTCTTGTTTGCAACCCCTCATGCATATTGCACCTGCATCAAAATTAAAGAAATCATAAGCCTATGCATAATCTTTTTTTCGCGTTCTGCATTCCTAAACTGAAAATACAATAATGAATAAAAGAAGTGTGGGTTTAAGCATCAAACATACTCACTAGCTGAAAGGAATATTTATCGTTTTATTGAAGCGTTAGAAAAATTAATATCAGCTTTGATTGTACCTTTTTTCTTGCGATTCTACTTAATGCTAATCTGAATATTATATTGGTAAATAGTGCGAAATCTCTTCTTAAAATTAGCCCAGTAACTTGAAAAATGAGAATTCAATCGCATTTTAATGATTCTCAAAATATATTTCCGTTTTAAGATTTAAAAAAATAATGTAATATTGGGGATCATCGAGAATATAGTGTATAGGTTCTTCTTATTAGGAAAATAGTTGGTTTTGTTAACATCGATAATTGACGAATTTGACGATTTCGACGGGGGTCAAGTTACAATCCAATTATTGGTTCCACTTTCGTGTTTTTGATGTAGATATTATGCTGCGAATACAGTTTCCTTACCGAGGGAAGTGGAGGAAATATGGGGTTGTGGTGGTGCACTGAATGGAGCCTGTGCATTGCAACACTATTGCTCGGTGACCCGTCTGGATCCAGTTTCATACAGCAATTGCTTTCAATCGGATGCCTCCGCTCTTGCATCAACCTCTTCTCCATCTGTTCAAATCGATCTTGTCATTCTATATCAACTCCTTGCTATCCTTTTGACTATTCTCCAATGTCGGTAGGGAAAAGTACTTAAGTTTTTCTACTACGGTGGTATCCAAGCTTCTTAAAGTTCTTCACCAACGACTCGATCGAAATCCGTAAAAAATTTGCTAGTGTGCAATACCTACTGAGTATCTAATGCCGATCTTACAAATCACAATATAACAACGTATTCGACATCATCGAATTATTCGGCGAATATCGAATTTTTATGTGCTGGATGTAACAATTCCATTTCTTGGAAGCAAACGGGTTATTACTTCAAAAATTACTTTTCTCTAGTGCGGCTAACGACAATGGTACATTTAAAAAAATGTAAGGGTATAAAATAATTATTCCGGGAATGGTAAATTATAACGATAAATTATAACGCATTGCTTGAAAATATATTCTGTTGATACGAGATTTTCGCGGCCAGATTACCAAAGTTATATCCAGACAACTATGTAATTTAAAAATTTAAGAAATTTAAAGGAATTGATTCTAATTACTTGAAATTTTTAAAAATGTTTTGAATCTTCTGTAAATGTCTTATAAAATCGTTTAAAATATTTCAAAATCCCTTGGAGTTCATTAAAATATCTTGAAATAACTTGAAATCTGTTAAAATTCCTTCAAATTCGCTAAAAATCAGTTCAAATTGTATAAAGTTCATGCATATGCACGTATAATATTACTTGTTAGTAGGAAGGACAGAGTTACGTGTCACTTATAACAAGCTGTTACTCTCAACCACTATAATTATTTTCACCTTTCAAATGACAGTCATTTATATATAGTGAACAACTGTCTCTATTTTCATCACAAGTTCCGATTAAATACATACAAATATTGTGAAATAAAATGTAAAATGAGCAAACGGCTTGTAGTTATTGAAAAACTAATTAAATATAGAATCAAATATCAAAGCTGTTACAATTTTATATTTGCTCAATTCTCCTGTTTGCTGGATGTTCTGAACAATTTTAACTGTAATAGGTATCGATTATTTGGAAACCTGGCTGCAGAAAACGGTTACCAACTGTTCGCAAGTATCTCATTGAAATTTTTAACCGGTCCTAATACAATTAAAGTCATGTTTTTAAAATGGAATCCTCAATACACTGAGAAAAAAATATTCGAAAATCAAATAAACGTATATTTGTTATAGAGCCAACTAAAAAATATCTTTGAATTAAATAAAATTTATTTGATTCAAAGAAATTTTCTATTTAATTCAAATAAAAAATTTCTTTGAATCAAATAAATTTTATTTAATTCAAAGATATTTTTTAGTTGGCTCTATAACAAATATACGTTTATTTGATTCAAATAAACTTTTTTTCTGGGTTTAGGAAAAAATGTTTGTAAATAATGGAAAATCCGTGAGGTTTGTTTTATAAGCTTTTTTATGTACCTTTTTATTCAAATGGTATAAAATAGTTCTAAAAATTCATATTCGCAATGAAATGTTGAAAATTGGTTATCGGCATACTTTCAGTAACAAGTATAAATTAATATCACACACCGAAATTCCAGTAAAGGATCTGAGTCATAATTTTACTCGTGAAACCAAGAATTTTACTTGAAAAATATTACCTTGCACCATAAAATTTGAAATTCTTTTTTCAAACTGAATTTCAATAAACTGAAGAAGAATTTATGTAAAATTATCGCTTAAAAATTTAATTTAAAATTTCAATTTATACGAACGGAATTTTGGTAATGTACATTTAGCACTTCGTTTAAATAAAGTAAGACGTAAAAATGATAAAAGAAAAGATTAAACAGTATAATTAGAAAATACAAACTTGCGGAGGAAAATGTTAATGTAATATTTAAAACAATTTTTCTCAGTATTTCTTTTCTTCACGTAGTGAATTTTAAAGAATAATGTTGCAGAAATTCACGTAGAAGAGCATTCTTATAAAAGACTTTTTTGTTTTAAAGTGTTCTCTTTTGTATTACATGAAAAGACATCAAAAGAGGTGAAATTTCCTGAACCTTGTTTACAATGTATTTTAAAAAGATTTTAAAATCTTTAAAATACAAAAGATAAAATATACGAAAGAATCAACGACTCAGCTCCTTTGCTTCTATATATGTCGTCCATTGTATACGAAGCTGAAAGGACCTCTAATAAACGACGTGAACATTTTGTTCGCCGATCTGATGTGCGATGTCGATTGCGGTCTAACCGCAGCAGAATCAGGACAATTTAGCGAAGGTGTAGAAAATTTATCGTACAGTGATGTAAATACGAGTTCGATCGTTTTGCATTTATAGTCGAGAAGATCGATCGGGAGCTTAGTCGCTTGGATCTACCGCACACTGGTTTTAAAATAAAATGCTGTAAAGATTCTCCGGTAGTTCGTCCGAACTGAGTGAGTTTTACAGATATCGAAACTAGTATTAGAAAGAAATGACGGAATGATTCAGAAACTAAATATGTAGTAGATTTCTGGTGAAATGAGTGAGATATGTTTGTCCACGAAGATATATATTGAGTTTTCATATGAGAGCAGTGTGCAAAATATGAAATAGAACTTATGAATAATTGAATTACGTTGAATGGGTTTAATCACTCGCAGTCTCCGGTCTGGAGTTCTGCAGAATTTGCAATGCGGTGTTGATTTGAACACATATTTTTTACATTGTAGGAAATGATAGAGGTAAGTTGATAGTCTAATGATAGTCTAATTCGATTTTGTGATGTTAAAATACAAAAGAAACGAATATTCGTGTGAAGATATATTTATACGAAATGTAGACACAAGAACTCGAAACATCCATCTAAATGCCTCCGACATATCTCTGATCAGCATTCAAACTTTACAAGCCTTACTTTCATGGGGTTGCTCTTTTTCTTGACTATTTTTTTTACATTCTCGATTATTCAGACTTATCTTTTCATTTATCTGCACAATGTTGAGGATAGATAAAAATAAATTTGACTCCAATTCCGTTAAAGTCGAAAAATGTATTTGACGTTAACTGTAGAACTAGAAAAATGAATTATTATAGTATTCAAAATGATATAAATCAACCAATATTTCATACAAATTGTTAATCACGTATTTAAAGCCTTTACTGATTAATGTTCATCAAATCACCTTGATTTCGAATCTGAATTGGTTTGATTTTAACAATGATCTGTGGATTTAACAATAAATCGAGAATTTCAGTTTAGGAGTGAAGAATTTCGATATAACTAGACCTTCACAAGAGTAAAAAGTACAGTATACGTGTTAAAAAAAGAACTGTAATTCATCAATGCTATCTGCGTATTTCTTTGTCACGGTTCCGAGTCAGATAAAGAATGAAAGAACGTTTAACGAATTTTGTTTCAATTCACACACGCAATTTCCTGTTAAAAGAAAAAAAATCTTGAAATCCTTTCACGAAACGTATCGTAAAATAACGTGAAATGCGTACCAAGAACCAAAGTGACTACTTCGTAAAAGAAAAGTAAGTTGACAAGAAGTTGCTCATTTAGTATAAAAAACTAGTGCTACTGATAATGTGATTTACTATACATATGATGTATACTGTATTGTCAAGTTGTATTAAATGTGAATTTTTATCAGAAGAAGTTCTATACTATAATCTGTACAATTTTATGCGTCCATGAATTTTACTAGAAAGGTGTTATATATATATATATATATATATATATCAAACTAAAAATTATATCATTTAGATAAAATTTTAAGTTGAAGAATGTGATTTGAACCGACAGTGCGCAATACTTATTTTATTTTTTTTAATTGAAAAATGTATATAAGTATTTAAATTTTTGTCTAAACAACGAACATTTGCTGAATCTTTATACTTTATTTATGTTATATTAGTAGATAGTTGTCCCAGCAAATGGTTCTCTCCTTGCATAGAAAGAAAGAAAGGCGTATGCAGTTATTGATTTCCAATTTTATTTCATGCTTTTTACTGTCCTTAGCGTTACAGCTTTCCTTTGAAGTACATACTTTACAAGCTTTTTTTTTTAATGTGGCCAATGACTTTTATTTGATTTTTTTCTCACAAAGTTAAAATGTTTATATTAGTAATAAGCATCTTTTTTCTCCATTATTGCAACTTGATTCACGAAATATTAATGTGAGAAGTAAGTAGATCTTCATGTTGGAAAATTAAATTTTCAAACGACCTCTACCTATATTGCGGTATCTCGTTTTAGTATCTATGGTGCCGAGCAAAGATCAGGTATATATATCGCAATAGTGTCATGTTACTGTTTAATTGAACTTTTCACACTCTTTTCTCACACGATTTCTCAGCCTTTTCTTACTGATAAAGCACAAACGTGATTTATACAAGGCTTTGCATTTTTATTGACTCTTTCAATTTGATTAAAATCTTTACGATAATTGAACTGTAACAAATGATCCTCCGAACAAATGAAATAAGATAATTCAATCCTTTGTTGAAAGCACGAGTTTATCTTTGTTTTGTTATCGAATTTTCATTTCTGCTGAATTCCCTATTTCCCGACTCGAATTATTTTTGATTGGACATTGAAATTTATTGGACGTGATGTTTTGCTTGTGCAAAATTACTTATTGTAGTTAGTCAATAATTGTATACAAAATTACGCCGTATTGCCATCGCTGTGATAGACGGGCATGGAATCTATGTGCACTCAGTACACTCAATTTTTTGATTTACTCGAAATAAAGGTCCTGTCGGAATGAATATAGCTCGAACAGGATATAATCTATGTTTCGTGAATCCGTGAAATTCTAGTTCAGTATAGCGGCGAATTTATTGTGTCAATCGCCCTCGTAATTCGAAAGGTTCGATTTATTATGTATCGACTCGGTAACCCACAGTACTTAAATTATTTTTGGCTAGGTCCTGTGTGCATGCAAATTCACCATCGTACTCAAATACCCATCCGTGTAATCTTCAACAAAAGTTTATATTAAGTGTAAGACACACCAAAAAATCCATAAAGTATATGGACCAACGGTTATCAGAGAATTTAGTCTCATGATGGACAAACGATTGAATATATATGTAAATGCTATTCCAGCCACAGCTAACGGTCGTTGTCATATATACATGTATATGTCCTTTAAGATGTTCGCAATTTAATATGTGCGTATTCACATGTAATAAGGTGTATTTTTAAATGTGCAAGGTGAGTCACTGTACCGCGTCTTCTCTCTGTATCTCTAAACCAATAGAAATTTCAACGCGAATGACCCGAATGTTTAACAAAGTTGGGAGTATATTTAAAATAAGAAGGCATGAGAAAATAATTATTATTTCACACAAGTAAGGGACCGCAAACATTTTATAACCCGTTGACTAGATCCCTTATTATTTAAAACTGAGTGACAATGGATATTTAAGTCAGAAAATTATTCAGTTTTAATTTAATTAACCTGCACAGTAGCTTTTTGATTATTTTTAGAGTCCATAATTATTAAGGTGGTAAACTGGTAAAGACCGAGTTATAATTACGTTCTGGTTAATTAATGTTTTCAGTCGCTTCCAACATATCTTCCACTATTTGCTTTCCACTAACGTGAATTAATCTCGTTCTTCCTTGCGACAAGTTCACTATATTCAAGATCATAAATCGTTCAAAGTCAGCTCAGCAAAATTTCACATTATCATTTTATTAGCTTTAGTGATGAAGAAAGTAATCAATTGTTCTAGTGTCATTTAAAAAGTCAAAAGACTTTATTCGAATGTAGGTATTTAAATATGTGTATATAATATTACGCGTGTGAGTATACATTTATAATTACTTGATACTGTGGGTGAGATATTTACATACATATAGTTATACTAGGTGATGTGTGTGAGATACTGATGCTTCTTAGCTGATAATTTTTATAATTTTATAATGTTGTTGAGAATGAAATTTTTTGTTGTATATTTTAATATATCATTTTAACAAGTTTCTACTTTGTACTTTTTCACGCTGTATTCTCAGAGTGTAGCGCGTTTCAATGAAAATAGTGACGAGAGGCGAAATTTTATTCAAATATTTCAATAAATGAATGAATCATGAATAGTGATTTTGTTGTTTCATTCATTGAATTGAAACAATGATTAGTTTACAAAGAAAACGTTATATTCATACAACATTTTTTTGATGATTATCGGTGCAGTATTTCTTAATAAAAAAATGTTTGTTTATATTTCCGAGTAATTTAATCATTTCCTTCCTTAATCTTGTTTGTATCAGTGCAAAAAGGTAAGTGATTATAATAATATGACTTTTAGTGTCAGTTTTAATATTTATCAATCATTTAACAGACCTTAAGGTATCGTAAATGAAGGAATAAAGTGTAAGTGTTAATACAGGGCACGAACTCTTATTATATAAAGTATGGCAGACTTTCCACGGTAGTTTATATATGATAGGCTGTAAAAGAAAATGTCGATAAAATTAACAGGGCTGTGGCGTAAATAAAAAGCCAATTCAAACGGTGTACTTGCCGCAAATAATAAGCGGTGCCAAACAAAAAGCGCAAAGCACAACACTATAACTTGACAGGGCCGTCGCACCCTTATTGGCCATTGTTGGCCATCTTGAGTTAAATGTGTTTGGTCGATATTGCGTCGTCATAGCAATTATCGAAGCTTGGAGCTTGAAAATAACTGTCGGCGATAAATAAGTCAGCTTCTATTCTTCTATAAAATCTGAATTTTCTGACATTGAAGAGGAATAATAAAGTAGACAATAATAAAGAATATATAAATAACAGACAAAAGAAGGCATGATGCCAAATTTATTTATACAATTCACATCATTGCTAATTAAAATAATTAATTAATTAATTTTACGAAATAATTTCCTTGTATAATATATATAAATTCTTAATTAATTAGGGAGAGAACTGCATTCTGGATTCAATGTGATAATCCTTTCAAAGTAATCAGCAGAGAAAGGGAAATTTTATATTTAAGGAGTGTTTGAGAGAGAAAGTGTTGGAGGGTAAATAATGTTTAATTAAACTAATTGTCCGCGCAATTAGTGGAAGCATAAGTTAATTCTAGCCTTAGGTACGTGTCGTATGTTAATATTAAGAGGCCATTTAGGTGCGAAAATGTAGAAATTTTCGCGGCGCAGCGATGAGAGTAAGTTCACAAATTAAGACAGAAATATCCAAGGCGCACTGTGAATACATATACATATGTCGGATTATGGGGTGCGAGATCGCGGGCGGTTTCCACAGAGCGGCTTTTCCGAATATATGTACATATGACGATGGGTAGCAAAGCTGCGCGCCATAGCGCAAAGACTGCTCGTCGCGTTGCAATAGTTTATATAGTGTAACGCCCTATTGCATGAATAGATATACACACAGGTGCATGAAAATGTGGACAAATGGGCAATACAAGCACGGATGAGTAACGGAACTATCGACCCTAATTGTCTTTTAAAGGGCCTATGATACCACACGCAATACATTCAAAACATCACTTAGAAACTTACATAACTTTTAAAGGAATTCAAGGTGTCTGACAAACATCGATTTTTGCCTTTACTTCTTCTAAGCTAACGCTTATAAACTTAATATTATTACTCACATTCATTATTAATTTTGGTACTGTTTACAATATTAAACTGCATCACATAACTAAGAAAAAGCTATCGAGCACGTCTGACTAAAATCGACTTTTACTACTAGGTCTGTAAGAATATTCCTCTTCTATTTAATATTTCAAAGCGTTAAAAAAATGAATATCGAATAAGGACTGTAAAACAAATCTATTGAAATTGTCCGACTATAGTATATTACGTTACAAGGTGCGAAAGGTGACAATTTCACGAGTGTGAAGTAAGGTGCCCGAGCGTAGCGAGGACAGATATCACACGAGTGAAATTGTCGCCTCTCCTCATGTCATATTACTATTTTTCTTCATAACATCAATTGAAAATTCGACTTTAAATGCCTTCTCTTCAGTTGTTTTTTTACTTTCGACCCTAGAGTTGAAACTGCTACTTTCGCCCCGCTATGAAGGCATCGAAAGTCGAATTTTCAATTTTGATCTTATGAAAAAATCAATTTTTACTACTGGATTTGTCACTTAATGCGGAAAGAGCTTTAAGTTTTGAATATCAAAACAGGGGCGGGCAAAGTGCGCGACGAGACTATGCTTGTAGGACGGGCTGATTTTTTTTTATTATTGTATATGTATACTTGAAAAAGAACAATAAAAACGTTGGTATCAAGCTATTTATTTAAAAAGAAGAGAGGAATGTTGTAAGTTCGAGAATAAATAACTGTGAAATCACCGTGAATTTTTTCGCAATATTCAAGTGACAATCCTTTTGTCATAGTATTTAAGCTCACATAAAGTTTAATAAGGTAAAATTAAAATTCTTGATAAAACTGTAACTCCACTTTTAATTTTAAAATGAGATTACTGACAGTTTAACCGACTGAATTTTATAATTGAATATTCCAAAGAAAGTATATTTAGTAAAATCACTCTTTTGCTCATTCATTCTTTACTTTAAAACTGCAAAAAGTAAAAAAAAAATTCGGCTTTTCGTAATATGAAAAGTGTGTAATTATTTTAACAATCTAATTTTCAAAGAATCTTCGAGGGGAAATGCGAGTTTGTGAGCAGATAGTGACTCTGTAAAAATGAATTGACATTCTTTAATTATACTGATCATTCAATCACCTAATTACCTTTATTTCAATTTCACCAGTTTTTTATCTCTCACGATATTGCAGGAACTATTACACATGTACTTTAAAAAGTTTTGTTATTTATACACCAATGTCAAAAGATCTAAAAAATTATAATAATATTTTATCGCTCTAGAAAACTAATCTGTTTATAATCTATTATTTCAGAGCGAAACCAGCACGTATGTATGAACCTAGTAAATTGTATCTGCATAGCAACGTAGAGTATATAAATTGCAGAGACAAATGTCGTTGCTGTTTTATTTAAAATGCAGGACTCCGAAGCACTGATTGCTTTTTTAAAAAACTGTAGAGATTACAGTAAATCTGCACGTATTACTTTTTCATGGGTCGAAATAATTTAGTACAATTTAGTACAGTGCTATGGATAACCTCAGCACTTAACTTTTCTCTTCCAGTTTCATATTTTTTGTGTATGCCCTAATGGTTAATTGCAACAAACATTTTCTGTTATTATTAGCAAAGTTAAATTTTATTTAAAAAGTTTATCTAGAAAGATCTTCAATCATAAAAGGTGGTTGCCGTTAAGAAACTTTGCATGTAACTTGTAAAGTGGTGAACTGTACACTTACTTGATTAAAGTGTACGGTTTACTCAGTTACATGCAGACTTCAACTTTATTGACCAATTCTAAATTTCAGATTGTAGAAAATTACTTTCAGTATACCTTCTTATTAATCCACTTGCGATAATTATTATAGCCACAAGTGCAAATAGTATTTTTAGCCAAACAAAATATTTTATATGAAGAGGAAAACTTTTCCTTCCGATATGAAGCGAATTCGATCAAATTGTTAGTTTACAACGATAAGAATCAGTGAAATGTTAGGTCAATAAAATAGTATAGTAGCTTATCCTTAATTTGATCACAAATTATGTGCAATTATGTTCATATTAATTAAATCTACCAAGATGTAATTTTTTCTGCTTTTTTTTTGCTTTGCGTGTTATATCTTATCAAGTTTTACATCTGAAAACATAAAAAATTTTGTGTGAGTGGCATATATAGCTTAGAAATTCTTTTGTCAGTGTCATTTATCCCCTTAATCTCTGCATGTAAAAGCTAACCAAACAGCAGCAATGTGTTCGTCCTTGGATAAAAGCCAGGTTTCGTCCGCCTGGCTTGAACTTAATTAGACATTAAACACTTGGTTAAAGAATTAATTGCACTACAGATCGATGTACTGAATGTTGAGAATTATATTAAGCTGTTATAAGGAAGAAAATATTAAAAAGGGAATTAATGCTGTACCGCTATTTATATTGTCTGACTTAAATCGACTCGTACTACTCAGCTGTTAAACATAAAAAGCATCAGGAAAGAAGGCATAGATAAAAATTATTATTATTAACATTTTATAGGTTCTAAGCATATTCTGAGTCAGCAAAATTCGCGATAATATTAAAAGAATCTGTTATATTTAGAAGAAACAAACTTGATAAGAGTTATATTTAATTTACGATGATACACGTAAGCGAATTTTGAAATTTTCTTACTGAAAGATAGCGGCTTAGGCTTGATCAATTTCTTGAAGCAAACATTGAGAGCTTGATAAGTATACTCAAAGCAAAGTTCAAGTAACTCTCCATACAATATAATGTTCAGTTCAAAGAGAACTTTCGAAACTTTATTTTACTTATATAATAACCCATCATTTATTTTCTACGGTAAGATTTCAATAAAAGTATTGATTAAATTTCGGCGTATATATGAGTAAAAATATCTTTAATAAAAATACTGAAAGTTAATTAAATAACCGTACAAGAAGCATAGGATAATTCATATAACAACGACATCTGCGTTCACTTTCAAGTTCATTAATTAATTAGACACACTTACACCTGGGAAATATTCACATTTGTCTTATACATATTAAATATTCATCTCTCATGAAATATTACTATTGAGAACTAATAAATGTTTCTGAATGAAATATAAATTTAAGTGCTTAAAAGGCGAAATATTTATTAAATTGTCCAATTTGTTTTTCGGTATGCTCGTTCCCTCGTATGCTCAAGAATGTAACATTTGTCACGAAAACAGGCGTGAAATATATGCCCTTCATTCGCGTCTCAAAGTGGTTCCTAAGTCATTTCCCTCTTCGAGTCTCAACCTGTCGTCAGTAAAATATTAACTCCATTACAATGCTTATTCTCATTCGCCTGAAATCGTTTCCATTTCATGTAAAACTATGTATACTTTTATTAACTTGTCCTGAAGTTAATAAACAAAATTTAGTATATTACTATTTTGTACTCTAACAGATTTACACATATTCTAATATTAAAAATGTTTTTTAATCTATAAAGCTCCATTGTTCTTCAAATCAATAATTCACGTAAAACGCTAATTCAGTTTTGAATATCTGACAATTGAAAATTAGAACTATGTATTATTCAGCAAATGAAATAGTAACGAAATTAATATATGAACATTTTAAATCATTTATCAAGAATAATTATCTATAATACGGTTGTAATTTAATTTGAAGATTCAAAAGCTATTCTAATTTTAGAGACTGGCTGCAGCCCAGATAATCTGGCACCATCTATCTCTTAAATTATCGCAATCTTGCTGAGAGGTAAAGGGCCGTGGGCGCTTTGGCGATTAGTATGTTCGGTTAAAAACTTCTGCGAGGTGACCGGGAAATTTAAGACCCGCCTTAATGCGGAGAATGTTCACCCAGTTTGTATTACCATACTATTAAATGGTAAAGGTGAATGAATAATGTATATGAATGAAATTACTGAAACTGCGACTAATACACATTGTCCCACGAGTGAATAGACCCGCGAATGCCTTTATCGTCTTTCCTTCGAGATAGCAACTGCACTGCACCCTCTATGAACTATAGAGAAACACCTTATACCAGAAGCCAACTATTGCGTACGCAGGAAATAATTTACTATTATGTCATTATTCCGCGACTGCACTGTGTATAATCTCATTTGCAGATTCAACCCCCTCGGAATACTGATCTCAAAATTTAACAGTGATCCGAATTCAGTTCCAGACCATTAAAAAAATTACATAGAACTCTTTCAAAGGAATAAAAGTCAATAGAAAATGTTTTATGTATATGTTAATTCTTCAGTTACATTATAACAATTTTTAATATGTATTTGTCTGACATAAATTGACTTCTACTATTGAATTAATAAAATAGGTGTTTTTTTTTGTGAAAATAAAGAATACTCCAATTTAAAGGAAGATATTCCAATTGTCTAATTAATTGTAGGCTTCACTTTCAAAAACTGTTTTCCGAAATGACCATCTTTGGTTGCCTACCTTAACGCTTAATTTCCCTCTCGCCGATTTATGTCGACATTGCCCGAATAGTTGGCCCTTACTGAATATCCCGAACCACTGTATATTGCATACCAATGCCTCCCTCCGAAATATACGAGCAACCCTGCTGATCCTTAAATTCGTTGATTGATACAGAGTCAGTCTGGCGTTCTACCGATGGTTTCAGCTTATATTAGTGGAATTTGTATGAATACATACATATACACTATACAGTATACACTGTAGAAGATTGAAACCAGAGTTAAGTATCCTCGAAACCGATTAGCTGTCATGCGATATAATGTGGATGTGGAACCAATTAACTTTTCTGAAAGTTCTCTGAAGCTCGATGTTCGATGAATTCATTACTGTTAATTACAGTGAGGATTTTCACTCTATTTAAATATCTACTTTCCTTTGAAAATTACTTTCCAAGTTATAATAAATTTTAATAACACATTAGGACAGAAAAGTATATATTTACTTAGTCACGCAAGCAATGTAAAGAATTTGAAACCTTAAAGTTTGGATTGAGGAATACTTGGGACGTACCTGCTATATAAAATAAATGAAAGGACGAAACGCGGTATGAAAACTTTAGAACCTCGCTTGCGTTTCAGGTTTAGAATTTTCTTTTTGAATTTTCATTAAAATTATTATAACCTTGTGCCAGTATTTCCAACGACTTGTTAAAACGCAAAATAATGAGATAAACTTTAGGAAATAAAATTAGGTAACAAGGAGACTTTTGACCTGTGAAAGGAAAAGTTTGTTACATAAACAGATTTATGAAAAAGTATTATAATCCGGAACGCAATTATATTTCCCAAACCTTCATGTTTCAGGAGTACATATTTTATTGAAATGGCATCTGCGAGAGTCGCATCTGAAGATTTGAATTTAAATGATATATTTCCTTTGCTTAATATTCTTCTCCATATATCATCTTATATCGAATTCAATATTAAACTATATTCATCTATCTTTTAAATGTTTAATTGAGTACAAATCGTATACTTTTATAAGTACCTATTGAGAAATTTATACCAAAAAGTCACATTAAATCATTTCAATTTTTATTAAAAATTAAAATTGCACCTGTTACTTCCTATTTTTCCTCATAACAACAGATATAAAACTTTTCATAGTCAATAATATATTTTCCAGGAAAATATTTTATTTATTAAAGGCTTGTTAAAAAATTTTGTTTTTCTATTTTAATGAAGATAGCATACTCATAAAAACTTTATTGCTTTTCAGAATACAAATTATTATACATATTTCTAATAAAGTAATTATAGATGAATAAAGGATAATGTAATACGTATATACTCTACTTTTTGCCACCGACTGCGGAAAAAAATTATGTTTTAATTAAGCAAATTAAAATGAAGTCATAACTTGAATTTTTCGTGCTGTTCCCGAACAAAATTATTACCTAGTTGTAAATGAGACTGCAGCGAGATAATGCGACTACATGTTTTACAAAGAACTTGTTGCCTCAGCAGCTTTTTGAAAAAATATTCTGCTGATTCTCATTAAAAGCATGATATATAATTTTTAAGCTTAATAAACTATAAGGTAATTATTTTTATACTTTTATAATGATAAAAATGAATATACGAGATTGGATTTTATTTACATAGTTAACTGCCTGTTGTCCAATAGTTTAACACGTGTTTTTATTTCATTTTAGCCCATATTTTTTTTGTTTTCCAAACTTTATCCCGTAGGTACAAGTTTTTTTAAAAACCTGTTTGAGTGAATTTTTGTGAAAAGATTATAGCAGATATTTTTTCACTATAAAAAAAAATTATTCTTTCTACCCAAAAAGATATATACATGGTCGAATTAGCTTATAAAATAATATAAATAAAAATGCAATCGCGTATGAATGGTTTGCACCCCGTTCTTCTCGACGCGTCGAATATCATTAAATATATGTTGCCTTCTGGTGTTTAAAAGGGTAGATTCAGCCCCTAGTTATATCAGACACACTCCCTTTATTTATTGTCTCGAACTACCAGGAAAGCCTAGCAAGTCGAGATCGCTTTAATGTAGGGAAACATCTAGTAGACTAAGACTTGAGCAATAAACCATATTTTCTAACACGGTGGCTTGGTAATACATATAATAAAGTTAAGGATCGATTCGCTAACGAAGTTGCCAATAAATAGCACCGCGATAGGTTGCTACAGCTTATACTACTAATACCACTAAAATTACGGCAAAGGACTATACAATCTCAAAATTTGCGAAAAAATTGTTTAAAAAGTAAATAATTTTTCGGGATTGTCTTGATTTTGTTAAAAACCTCGAATTTTGATGTAACTATCACTGTCAAACAAGATGAATATTGTTTTTGATAGTTCTTCTCTTTTATCAAAATCTCGCTCGAATGCATATCACTAAACAATTAACGTAAAATCCATTTTGAATAATTCACTAATTTTATAGTAATAATATGATAACACGCAAAGTAAAATGAAGAGCACAAGAATAAGTCGTTTTTTCTGTATAATTTAACACGGAATTGCTTGGAAGCCGAATCATAGGCATCGCTGTCAGCGAAATAAAGCACAATAGCTCGTGAATTCTAAGGGGATGAAGGTGGAAAGGTCTGTCGGATACTGCTATAAGTAGCTAACGTTAACGAGAGGCATCACTCAGTTGAAGCTTAAAGTCTCGTTAGAAGGCTAACAGCCGTTCATGTATCTTGTGAATCGCACATCCCACGGTTCAAACATATTCCCCCAATCCTCTCTTCATCCTGTCGATCTGCTAATTTATATAGGTTTATCGATTTTCAGTTCATTTATGTCTCGATGAATCGAACGACCTCGGTTACACTCAGCTGATAAAACTAGCCTGTAACTAAAATTCGTGCAAGAATTCTACGAAATCACTCTTCCTTGCGGATTGACGGGTCATATATATATGAAATTTTGCGCAAAAAATGCTCCCGAAATACAGGATCCTGCTGCTGAAACTGAAAGCATTACATTTTTATTCGTTTTAATCCATAAGTTATCCATCTATTCTGTTTTTATGTATTCATATCCATTCTTATACACTTCACACGGATAATTATATATAATGATATATGAAAATGAATTTAATAACTTATTCCGATTTAAACGGTTAGAGGCATAAAGTAACGGTAAACTTAAGGCGATTCTTTTGAGTAGTTGCTATATCTCTCCTTTGGTAATAATAATTAACTTAGATTAAAATATTTCTGATTGGACCCATTGAGTTTGAGTGATTTCCAATAATTTTCTTCGAGAAATTGAACATCTGGAAGTAGTGGAATGGAAATGATTAATCTGCCAATTCGATTTAAGAAGAAAGATAAGATTTTCATTTCTCATATTCTCGTGGCGAGAATATTCGAGACTTGAAACATAATTGAACGAGAAAGGACGTTTCATCATATTCTGTGGGTCGCAACTCACCTCAATTCATAAAATAAAGAAAATAAAAAGCTTATTCTTTAGTGCTATAACATTTATGGTTTGTGAAAAAACGGGATATGACTATATAAGATTTAGAATTTTACATTTCAAATACATATTTTGAAACTATACACATGAGAAAATATTCTGAGGAAAATTGCCCATATAAATTCGATATTGAAATTTCCATATATGGAATTTCTGTATGGAATTTCACTGGAATGCTTTTCTGAGAATCTGTGCACATGAAGGATTAGCAAAACTAATGGAGTGTGCGATACATTTTACACCAATTACAGTTTTGAGTTTGTATATAAATCACTGAGTTCTAGGAATTTTATCTTTAAAGTTTACTTTACTTTGATTAGATTTTTGGAGAATTGATAAGGATGCTCCTAAAATTCAATAAAAGCGAAGGTACATAACTTGAAAAATAAAATTTTCAAATGGTTTTGAAAATGAGTCCTGATTTTTAAAATCCGGGAGAATTTGTGGTTCAAAGATCACAAAATCGAGCTGACCGTTTCCATTCTTCATGAGCCATCAATCGAAACACTCCCAGAGGGATAACCTTTTTCACGATCAAGACTTATCTAGACTAGTTTGATTTTGACTGCAGACAATTGTATATAGAATTTTATCTATAATTGTATATGTATAGTATATGTAATTTAAGACTGTTTTTGTAACCTGATACAATCTTTTATTGCATATGATGAAGTGCATGATAGTCATCGACTAATACATATTCTACTGTATGGTTTGTCGTCTTAATGGATTCATTATATAGTTAATTACTTTTTCTGGCGAGCACAATGTACGATTTCTTGAACATTAATGCGTACAATACTATTTATTATAACTGTACTGGGTTCTGGCTTTGCTTTCAAGTTTCTGTATAGTCTGCCTCTGAATTCAACTGCGGATGTAACTTTAGAAGTCCTGAATCGCAACTTACGTTAATGCGATATCTAAGCCCCTCGTGTCTAATGCAATTTCAGTTCAACGCAAACATTTAGCTTCATAGTTAATTCTACTATCGTGCACCACTCGTCTAAAAATATTAACATAATAAATCGATGTTGTGGTTTTGATTAAATTTCCCAACTTAAGTGTAGATGATCTATTGGAATAAATAATGATTCAAGTTCTGCCGCTAGAGTGCAGGTGTTACCCCTTAAAATGATAGACTTATTAACAGCGCGTTTTGACACTTTTTTTGTTATTTACAATGAAATAAATGATGACTGAATTAAGTTTATAAATTCTTGGCACGCATGTAATTTTCCTGTGATCTTTAGTACTCAACATTTCTTACCTTCTTCATGAGACATATAATATATTTGCACTCCTCGCTTTATCCGGTATGAATTTCATTCCTGCATCAAAATTAGATGACGTGTACTCTACCCTAAGTGCTTTTCTACTTAACATGAAGACGTGAGAATGTGCCTGACATAATTTTAAGAAATTTTTATATATACAATATATATTAAATATTAAAATTGGTGAAAATATTTTATGGTCATGCATTTTCAATAACATGTCTGAAGTCTAATCTTTTTTGCAGGGTTGAAAAGTCGATCAGTAATGCTTAGCTTTCTCTTTAACATTATATATTGGTAAGAGTTCACTCTAATAGTATATTGTCGGTACGAGCTTGTTAAAAAGCAGAGAAAATAAATACTTCCAGTTCACTCGGTAGCATCCGGTAATGCAATAACATCCGTTGGCACTTTTTATAAAGTTTTATGGTGTGGTCCGCGTTTGCTTTAGTACTCTCATTCTAGTTTTTAAGATCGATGGATCGCGTGACAAAACGCCGAATAATTAAAAGACCTTTATAACTTAGGTTCTGCCCTATTCAGGCTTCGAAGCAGAGGGCATTTGGCACGCGATCCTGAAGCCTGTATTTATTCTTCAAACGTGTGGAAGAGCTTAGATGTCGAGAAACACTCGGCTCGTTCTTAAAACTCACGCTATGGTGATTGTTGAAAATGTTAACCACATGGTCTCAGCTGGGTAAAATACCGACCAGGGTGATAGAAATCTGAGCCACGTGATATCGCATTTAAAAACACATTTCCCCTGTACCAATTAATTTATCGTAACCTTTGATAACCATCACTTTTTGAATGATACTTCCTAACTCATATTTATAATTCGGAACAAAAATATTAATGTTTCCGATTATTCAGAATGATAATCAATTAAATAGTTTAGATGTCGAATTTTAAATATTCACGAGCGTGTTTCATTTTGTTTCATTATAATTTTAATCAATGCTTGTTTTCCAAGAAAAAAAAATATTTCGAAACAAAATTTTTCATCTTTTTATCCTGAAAATCAAATAAAAAAAAATTCAATCTGAAGCTGAAGAAGAAATATTTTTTTCATTATAGTAGAGATTTTTCCTTAATGGATTGAGATCTGGTATTTCAATTTGTCAAGACTTAAAAAATAAGCATATATTTACCACATAATAGAATAAATTAAATTAATCATTTTGCTTCTAGGATTTAAATTTTCTGTTCAAATAAGCAGTCATTTAAATCAGAAGGGTTTTAGGTTGCAAATTTCATTAAAAAGAAAAATGTGTCTCGCAGTTTAATTAAGTTTGCCTTTCTTTTCTAGTGAGCGATTCATTAATTTTTGTAACTTAGTCTCAGTTCATCGTCTAGATTGACGCTTCAAATGTTTTCATGGAACTATTTCGAACACCATACATTGCATGCTAGAAATTAGCACTTCATTTGCAACTGGGGCAATGCACGTCAAATCGATGAAACGTTTCCCTATTCCACTACTCCTTTTCTCTGTGTTAATGTGACACGGTGTGATAAATGATTGGTAAGAATAGATGAATATTTTAATTCTGAGTGGGAACCAACTCATTTAACTTTCACACCTTCTAAGCAATGAAAAGTAATAACATACAAGTTAAACAACAATTATGTTACCCCCACTATTATTAACCCCCACGTCTACAATAAAATAGAACACATCACTTCACAATAAGATTAGCAATAGCCCTAAAAGTGTTATTAGTTGTGCATTTTATGGAAATGCTGAATCTTGTTAAACTGGACTTGTCCGAGGCAAACGAATCCTCTAATATCTTAGGTCTCGTAAACTGTTAATGTCTGTTTTCTGTCATTTTATGAGAGAAGTATCTGATGAAACCAGGATCAATACGGGTACTAAAAGGTTCGAGCTCTAAAACAGTTTTATGAAGAGTCCTTTATTTAGAGTCGTTCTTGATCCCAGTATCGAAAGATAGCGACTCTCAACTAAAATGAAATTCCAAACCGCTCAGTGAACAATTACATAAACTCATTCCAATCAACTCCCTTAATTTAAATTGGCGAAATTCTGCTAATTCATCAGCGTATCTACGCTAAAAGCATCAGTGAGAGAGTAGAGTTTAAAGTGTAGAATTTAAGGGGGTTATCCTATTTGAAGGCTGTTTTTTTCGATTTTTTTGAGATTTTTTTTTTTTTGGCGAACTATAAAAACATCAAAATTTTGTCAGATTGAAATCATCATTTAATTATATCGACGTGACAGCCATGACTATTTGGTACAATAATGAGTTTAGTGTAATAAAAATGGAACAAGCAAAAACTAATTTACAATGAAAGTATGAATATTGTGTATTAAGAGTTCCATCAGACTTTTTTAATATATATTTCCTCGCACTGATGCCAATTATTGTTCATCCATTTTGTTAATTAAAACCGAGCACATCGGATGCAATTTAATTACTTATATTACCACAAAAATCGAGAGCATAACAATTTATACAGATTCTGGGCATAAAGGAGTCCGTGTTAATGCATTCTGATTTATAAAATACACTTCTCGTTTAATTTCAATGAGCTTCTTCAGAATTAAAAATAAATTACTAATGCTGTGATTTTCGTGCTTTTAAGAGCAGATTATATTTTATTAAGCAATTATAAAACCAATTTTAAAATTCATTTTTGATGCTAAGTATCCCGAAAAGTATTAAAGGTACTTTAGAGTTCTGGTAATATTCGTGTTCAGCCGGCTGTGTCTAATCGAATTCGGAAGTGAATATGCCAATTGTCTGTCAAAGTGTGCAGTATCGATCACACTTGTAACTGAATTTACTCTCTGACCAGCTAGTACTTTGAATAAAATTGCTTAGAGTTTACAAATCGATTTCTCTCCCCTTTTATACTCATTCTATTTAATCTTTCTGAAAATCCCTGGAATCTTTCGAAATATTGATCTCAAATTGTTCCTGAGAAATGATGAGATAATAATAATTTCCATTACTACCTTCTGTGTATTAACTCCCAGTTTAGATAATATAGTTCCTTTACGAATCGATGAGGCACAACTGTTTATTACAAGAATTTCCCAAGCGTCCGGGAAATGGCTCTGAATACAGTTATCTTTCAGAGAAAGAACAGACGATTTATATAATGAAATGTATCTCTATGTATCTATCTCTGATGCGCGCAACTATATCCTCTCACGTAAAGATAAACGTGAAATGACTTATCTACTAAAACAGAATGTCGTGCGTGCTAGATTGTACATTTTGTTGGATACTCCGTCCTTCTCGTCATAAAGGGACTTAACGATAGATTGCAATTGTTTTTCAAATCTCGAAAGCCTTCTAATAATTCCGTGTTCACGTATATCACTCTGTTGTATGTATTTATAAAATATAGAATTAACAAAAAATATATATTTCCTGAAGAATAAGTAAATCTTATACAAAAAATATATATATTAACTTAAGCAATGCATTACATCTGATAAAGGAAAACATAGAGTTCTTGATTATTTTAACTCAAATTTTTCTTTCAGCAAGGATATTTTTGAATATTCACATTAGGAAACATAATCGCATTATGGGATAGTTTAATTATTTAATGCTGTTTATAAAGTTGCATATCGCAAAACACAAATGTCAATAGTAAACACAAGTTTGTGTAAATAAAATTGATTACTCTGGGGAATTCAATTTGTAAAGTAGATATTCGCTTGTAAAGTGTGCATTCTCCAAGAATTGTATAAATTTTTCCATTACTTTGCAATCGCTTGGAATCCACTGCACTACATGCAATTTCGAACTAGAGTTTGAATTTTTCATTAACTTTTTTTTTTTTATTTTAACAAATGTTATTGATGAAGGTGAATTTAGTACTAACATATTCTTCTGCATATATTGAAATCCTTTTGTAATAGGTGTCCGATGTGTATAAAATTTATATGATTTCTTGAACGATATTAGTGAGATTTTTCAAGAGATTTTGTTATACGGATCCTAATTTCCGTTTTAGTGTGCGAACGAGTTTTTGTGTTTTATGGTCAGCTTGGTGATAGATAGTAAATGTCAGCGTATGGGGACTACGTGTATATATACGTCGTCTGTATTTATAATTTACGAGTTTTTCCTTTATAAATCTCCTGAGGGCTGCGAGTCGCCTATCCCTAACCCTACCTCATCCTCTCACAGATTTCTTTTCGCATATACCCTCGTTACTCTGAAATTCAATAAAACGTGTTTTAAAAATTACTGCTGTCACAAGGCGAAATTTACAGTTCATCAAAAAAGTCTTTCATGACACCAAAGTGTAATTATGTGTAACTTATCACCCCAATAATTCTACAAAAAAGAGCTTTAATCTTTTTCTCTGACAAATAACAGTCTTTCATGATTTAGTAATTTTTCTATAAAAGTATGAAATATTAAAGTGTTTTCTCGCTGTTTACATTTTTTCACTAAAAGGTCTTTGACTGAACTAGAAATGGCAAGCTCTTGGCGTGAATTATTTTTCAGAGCAGTTTCTCTAAATGATTTAAAACCGCAGCGCACTCAAGATAATGGGATGTTGTCAAAATTATATACAGAATTTCTGTCGTTGGACATAAAGAATGAAACAACTCTTTCAGTTGAATCAATTTTAAATACAAAATCATTATGTAATATACTTTTTACATCTTCTACTAGATTTGTAGATTTTAGATTCTCGAGAATTATATATGTATGTAATTCGAACAAGCAATATAGAAAATGCTGCCCTCATTCACTTAAAGTTCTCTCTTAAAAGTATTCTATTTTGCCCTTTGTTATATATATATATATATATATATATATATATATATATATATATATAACTATATAATAGTTATCGTTTTCGTGCGGAGACAGTCATTTGCAATGCACGATAAGCGTTCGCTGCAGCTATACGAAGAAGGAATTCAGACAAGTTCGCAAAAGAGCTAACCGGCACAATGAAATAAAATTATGGAGTCCATATATTAAAGGATGAAAAGTTTTAATACTGTCTTGACTCCCCGCGGGGTAGTATGTTTCCATAAACTTATTGCTGCGCAGAATTCAGCTTTTTGCAGGACACGTGTTGCCTGATGTATTCCAAGCCGAAACTTATTTGCCCAGGAGAATGCATGCTACATTTTATAATATGTCGGTACAGCCTGGTTTTGAACCCCTGGGAATGAAATAAAGGCATCATGCGAAGTCACTTTTATGGCATACCTATTCCACTTCGCCGCGCCTGCTACGCAGCTTCAAATTGGAAATACACCAGACAAGCTCGTTTGCAGAGTTCCCTTTTAAAAGCTTCTAAATTTATTGAGAAATTTAATAAAGTAAAGCCACAGGGAAAGCGAAAAAGCAGGTTGGATATTATAAAGGAAATGAAGCATATTCTCTCCTATCAATTATGTAATTGAAAAGTATGGAATATTTGTTTTCCTCGGTCCGCCTAATACAAGAAAATCTTTTGGTAATATATTTTTCATCTGCTGGAGTTACAGCGAAATTTCTGTACTCTCAATATTGAGAGTCAAAAATAGTTACAAATAATTCAAGAGAAGCTGTACTTTTTGGAATTCCGAGAGCAAGAAATCGGTAAACATTAATAGAGGATTATCCAAACGATATGACGGAGGGAGGATCCTGCCATCTCAAAGGAGGTGTTCCACTTTCTCTGATATGAGTGTCTCAAGAGAGATTCGGGCCAAGTGCTATACAACATTATTCTAGAGGGTTTTGAACTATGATGATGTGTGAATTTGAGGGATGAAAATTGGATACTCTATAATGGTCTTTGCTCAAAGGATGGATCTTACCAAATTGATAAGAGTACATATTACGAAAACTAATATTATCCAGAAGCTGAACAATACAAGTTTTATAACTCCATTTGTGATCATTTCGTGTATATAAGATTAATGCCTGTGCTTTATGCTCGCAGCTTTTATTGTGTCATTAGTGGAATTGCACAATGTGTTATGTTGGCGTAATTAAATAAAGTTGGGTTTAGAATGTGACAGGGTTGGGAATATAATGAATATACGAGAAAGAATTTGTCAAAACAGGTGCAAAGAAAATGATATTAGAAGGCTAATTTACTTGAGCAATATTGCTGAAATCATAAGCCCCAAGTGTTAGAACGCGAATCTTCGACCCTCATAAACAGAGAGAAAATGTCGACGGCGTCGGTGGGGCTCGGCTTACAATGTTACAATATCAGTAGGTATAGACTAGAAAGCTGAAGGTATAAAGTAAACTGGTTGCAGTATAGCAATTTCCCTGTACGCTGCCCTCAATTCCCAAGACTAGTTTCCATCCAACTCAATGCTGCGCGCCAGTAATTTGTTACAGACCTGTGCAGCCTCCCCTTTTCCCCTTTATCATTTTTTATCTCCATCTGACTCGAAAAACCCATTCGGTGTGTGTAAAAAGATTCGGAAAACAGACCTCGTACAATTTCCACCTTTGCGCGGCGAAAATCGAAACCCGTAACGACTGCCAATTTATGATACCGGGATGAGAGAAAGTGTAACAAGTAAACTTCTAAAGAGAAAATATTTTTCGTGATTACAGTTTTATTTATTCTTCAAAGTAGCTCCTTAACCTACTTTAGCATTATTAAAAAATAGTGGCTTTGTATCGAATTGCAACTTTAAAATTTAAATTGACGAAACATCTTTCTTCCCTCGGACCAAGAACAATTATGCCCTAAAGAAGAATAAAACTTGACATTCAACCAAGTGGAATCGGGTATTTGAGAAAGAAATAAAGGACAATGAGCCATAACATTGAAACTATTACACCGACTTGACATTTGTGTTAAACATAACACTAGAAATGTGTACAAAAAAGTGAAAAATGTTTTATAGTGAAAGCAAATTTGCTTACATGGGAACGAATATAGTTCAATATACTTGATGCACTATACATATAGGTGCAGAAGCACAAAGGTTATCTTCGACGGAACACAAAGTGTGACACGGTCCGGACGAATGCACCATGATCGAATGCATCCACTGCCCGTATGTCCTTTATGACATCGCTGTCTTTGCTTTATACATATGTTTTCATCGTTCGCTTCTATCTGAATAAACTATCAGTAAGAAAGCGCTCTTTACATATCGACTTCAGTCAACCTTGTTTTAACATTTTTAAAATTTACACACAATTTTCTAACATTTATTCCCCTTTGTGATTAGCCTTCTGGTATAATACATCAAAGCTATGACATACTTTCTGCAACCCTGATGTTATACCTGATGAGAAGTATAATGCAATTGAAATTGCATACTCCTGAAAGTCAGGTAGAAATTTATAATGTATACCAGTTTTAGATATACATAGATATAGTTGAATCAAAGCGCTCATTAAACGAGCACAAAAATTGATACAACTTCATAGCTAATTTATTGTCTATTATTTCTTCAAAATTAAAATACAAAAAAATATAATAATTATTGATTTAAAGATTAATAAAATTTCATATAAGAAAGCACGGTCTTCGTCTGGTTGGGATGTATGTACTCATAAAAGAGCTTTGAGTCAGATATGAGAGGCTTCACTTCTTATATGGTTAAAAAAGCGCTTCTTCTCATGAGTAAGTACATATTTAATCTTCTCTCATTTTTTATTAATCCAGCATGACACACGGTGTGCTTCAATGTGTAAACTTCAGATATCATTCATTAGGCTTTCTGTTAACTTTAATGATTTGCCTTGCTCGTTGCTCATTGTTTGAAGGTGACTTGAAACTGTGAATAATCAAGTTCTTCGCCCTCACTTCTTTTGAAATAAAATTTCAGGTGGGAAAGTCAACGAATTTAATTCGTTGACCCTGCAGTCGCTATGGCTGTACATCGATCGTGGGAGAGGTATATTCCGAGAGAAAAAGCAGGAAAACTAAATGAGGAGAGAGAGAGAGAGAGAGAAATGGAGAGAAGTTATCAAGAGGGGTTTGTTTTCAAGTGGATTTCTCATGCATGTCATCGAGAAATCCTCAAAATAATAAGCTGCTCTACCTGTTCTGCATAATATATGTCTCCTGTGCGCGATACGTGCCAAGGAAAACACAATAACAGAATTCCGTACGCTTGAAAATATCGTACAACGTTAGAATTTTCGTCTGATGCCGTTATTCATGTTTTGTTATCGGCACACGGAAATTATGACTCGCGTTTATTTTCCAAACGTGTCTTACAACAAATAAATTTCTCTATAAGCGCAAACTGAACTGGAATTTCGAAACTTTCATCTCAGCGAATGGGAACTTCATTGATATCAAGGAACCATGTTAATGGATTTTTAATTTATTATTCCGCATTTCAGAGGCGAAAATGAAATACGTACTACAAAACCAAACACGTTATATAGTCCAAATTTAAAAATTGTAGTAATGAAGATTTCTAAAGAGGCCTAAATTAAAGCTTGAATGTTTTACCACTTCAAAAAGAATTTTTTTTTACTTTTTATAATGCGCAGAGCCCTATTGCTATATTATATATCCTGGAAATTAAGGATTCGTATATAAGTATAATATTCAAAGGAAAAAGTGAATGAAAGCGTTATGTGCATGAATTCACAGGAAACATTTTGAAAGCAATATTAAGGTGAAAATACGATAATCAAAATTTCTTGGCAAGGTTTCAATATAGTAGTTCTTCTTTTGAAATTCAATTCGAATGGTTTAGATGACAGACAGAAACAATAAAAGACACTTTTTAGATTTCAAGTTATGCTCGTGCTTGTAGGAGATTTCCCTAAACTGGCACGAACTCATTCTTTCTCTTTTTGAATTCTATTTTTCATATTTTTATTGCCCTTTCCTCTTCCTGTTTCTTTCTCCGTCTCTCTCTCTCTCTTTCTGTTTTACACTCACTGACAGGCTGTCGCGTTCCCGCACCTCCGCAAAAATACTCTGACGTGCCGAGACTTGCGACGATTTTTACACCTTAAATAAATTTCGCGTACATGATCCTTTTCACAAATCTTCCATTTGCATAATTGATATAATAACTCGGTACTCTTCAGAAATTCGCTATGTCCGCGGAATATGAATTGTTAGGAAAACTAGAGGTTGTCACGTTTTCCAATGCAAAAAATAAACTGCCGCGCTCATCGACGAAGAGATATCGATCTCTATTTATTTTTTTGAAGCTTAAAAATGTGTATCGACACGTGAAAATCTTGTTTTTTAAAAACTCGCTGCGGTTCCAATCGTGATTTTCTGTCTACAAGTTTCTTATCACTGCGTGAACCAATTTTCTGGAGCAAAGCTTTTATCGGTCTGACCTATGAAAAGATTGCGAAATACGATTACGATGTTACGTCACAGATCACTGTGCCACCTGATAAGAAAGTCGTATCGAACTCTAGTTGGCTGCCAGATAAAAAGATATAAAAAGATTTCAGTCGCAATTGTGCCTCGGATGAAATTCAATTGATTGAAATGCCAAACCGTACACGCAGTGTCAATTTGAAAAGCGGGTATTTATTTATTACCATCTGTCGACCTCTAAATTCATCTTTAAAGTCCCTCTTAATCTCAATTAGAGAAAATGGACCCATTTCTTTTTCCTTTAGTAAAATTTTGACCTAAAACTTGTATAGATAAAAGTTGAAAATACTTTAAAAGGCAGATATTATAGTTGTCTGACATAAACCAGTTTCGACTACTGAAATTATATCTAGCATATAAACGTACTTCTACTGGAATTACAGAACATAAATTTTTTTAATATAAGAATATGAATACAAATTTCAATACTATATTAAATTTCAATGGCTATATTTTTTGATGCGAGATTGTTTCTCATTCACACGGATAGAAAAAATAGTATAGATTAGCATTTCCTTCTCCCTTTAGGCTGCAGACTCGCTTTCACGTTATATTTCTTCATTCCTATCAACATTTCACAGCTGCATACTCTGAACAATCTGCTCCTATATATACAACTCTACATATATTATACATATTTATATGTTTGCACGTGACTTCATGAATAGGGTTGCTCTTAGTGAAAGCCTTACGCGCACTCATCCAGTAAACTTGTTGCCGAGGCACCATTGTTAACCTCTGCTATAGGGTAGATATTTCTTCATTCCTGGGTGTGAAAAACTTGTAATAAAAAAGTCGTGAGGAAAGTTTTGCTGCAAAAAAATTACAATCAAAACACAACTTTTAAAAATTTCGCATTTCTATGCCCTACGTACATATTTTTATCTACATTACGTCTCTATACACATATGAACAGCTATAATTCATTAAAATATTTCATCTAGCGTGGATGAAAAGTTTTCAAATACTGAACATTTTTTTTTGGACATTTAGTATACTTTTACTATACAGACAACATTTTTCCCTTTTTTTTAATAAGAATTTTTGTGTGAGTAAAATATTATATTACCCAGGAAATAAATAAATATTTTAAAGAAGTAAGATCAATAAAGATGCAGCAGTGTGGAATTGCAAGAAAAAGGTTTCCGTTTTTCTGTTGCGAAGTCATTCTTATTTCCTTTTCCGGAGTGCAGGAACTTAAACAAATAATATGGAACATTTACAAAAGTATGTATCCTAAAGAAAACTTCTCAGAAAGGAAGCGGCTGTTCCAAGTTTCTTGAAGCACCACGACGGATCAACAATAAAGGTGAAGAGGCTAAAATGCATGCAGTGAGTTGCAGCGAAAAATAAAAAATAAAAACTTTTCAATCCATCACTCCATTATTATTCTACTACACGAAAATCCTGCTTTTGTCTTTTTAATGATCTCGTAATGATCTCTTGTTTGAAATATGTAATAATATTTTATCACCTTATTTTTCATTTGTTTGTCTTTTCTTTATTTTGAATATTTATTCTGAAATTTTTTTTCTGAAAATTTTTGTAGAAAATAACTTTACAGACACATATTACGTTACGCTGATGTATGTCATATTTTTCTCTGGTAAAGAACCATTGCTGAGATCTGCATTCGTTTTGTTGCAGGAAAAGAAATAGTATAATATATCGCCCAAAGACGCACTGCATACTTCTGCGTCATCATGTATAATTTTGTGAAATAATATACTTAAAAATAATTAAAAGCTAGAATGAGATATTATTCAAATTCCCGTAGAAAAATACCTGAAAGCTTTAAATGAGGGTGTATATAAGTCTATGCACGCGTGTTATACTTAATGTTGCTGGGTCGCCGTTGTTCTCCTGAAATAATATGAAGCGAGGCACTGTAAATATTTGCCACAAAGAACAGAAGACAATAAATCTTCCCTATATACATAGTTGAGAAACAGTTCTATATTGTAACTCGACAAACGCAATGAACCAAAAATGCAATAGCGAGTAATTATGCTAAAAGCGCGCCGGTCTTGTGAAATGATTATACTAATTAAAACCACTAAGCTTCCACATTTCAATTGTGATATTACTTTCGTTAAAAGAAAAGAATATAGCATTTCTATCGATTCTTCGAAACTGTACCTTTTATTTTACTTTTAGTTCTTCTATATCTTAGAATATATAAAAGTAATATAAGCGAATAACGGCTCCCGTATAGAAATTTCCAAACCTCTGGCCCAGACCGGTGATTTATAAATATAATATAGGGATAATTTCAATTTCTGATCAAAAAAATAAATGAAAAATTGATTCAAAACCATCACAACTTGTACGTTTTTACCCATATTAAAATCAATTATTCAATACTTAAGAGAATTGTGAACAGATTCTTTCATTTCCGTTCCATATTGATATACAATCATACACTCTACTGTTATTAATTATTCATTCTCTTCTGTTGATTTTTCGTTACTATTGAAATTTTCTGATTCGCTTCATACACATGGGCTTTGCAGACTATTTTTTTTGTATATGCTCCCACACCCATGTCAACGCCACTGTTGCTGTTGGATGAACATGCAGGGTATTGTGCCAGCTAGAAAATAAACGGTTACCGAAAATTCAATCCAACCTGTCGACTATCATGCACCACATTCCGAGTAATCTCACCATTCTTACAAATTTCAGAGTCGAGAGATTGGAAAATATTTGATGGACGCGTGCACACGAAATATCTCGAGACGCATAGATGAATCTGCACACAAATCTGAATATACGAAATCTCGTTTACATCGTTATCATAAAGGAGCTGTATTGCATATAAAAACATCCAAACGAAATGTCATGCATCGAAGAGCTTCTTATATCCGTATATTGATTTCCGAAACTCCCTCGCATATGAATATTAGACTTTTATGACCGCTATACCTTCAATAGTATGCACTTTTTCATGTCATCGACTCTACAATTTTTTACTTGTACCTACGATATGCCAAAGCAAACATATTTTTCGGTCTCTTTCTTTTTAAGAAAAATATATTAAAGTCATAAAGTATTGAATCCGTAGAATTTTCTGCATGAATACTGACCTGCCCAAATTATGTCTGACTTAAATGGGCTTCCACTACTGATCCTATCTAAAAAAAAGTGTTATTACCATATGCTTCGAAAATATCAAACACATTGTTGTCGAAAATCTGCTTGGTTTTTTGGAAATTGCCCGAATTGCGTGAATATGCCGAATTTGAAAATTACCTTCAGACTATTAACGTTCTCAATCATTGTCAAAACTAATAAAAAGACAGAGAATACGAATTTTACGAAATTGTGTTCTATACTTCTCTGGCTTAAATCAATTTAGGTACAAATTTCTAGTAAAGGTTGAACTTTAAAAGAGATATTATAGTTGTCTGATATAAATTGACTTCTACTACTGAAACTGTAAGATATATATGATTTTTAGAAAATTAAATACACAAATATTTTTAAATTTAAAAGCTGCAATTTCAGAGAAGGAACCTCTACTTGTCTGACTTGAATCGACTTCTACTACTAAAATTATCAAAAATATACATTTTTAAATATGAAAAGTAGAATTATAACATCTGAAAAATTCCAAGAATTTTGAAATCTTTATTTCTGGAACAGACCTGAGTTGCATAATATTAGCTTTAGATTAATCTTCAAATTATTATATCTATATATTAATTTAAGCTAGTGTGTATATATACATGTATGTTTGATTGTGACCAAGCGAACCAAACTGAACGCTTTAGCTTGCCGAAAGGCTGTAAATCACTACGGCCTCGAGCTACATAGAATGGTTACGCGAGAGATTATGTCTTAGCTCTTTATTCTATAACACGTGCGGGTTAGCCTGCCGCTTAACGCAGATGAGAGCAATTTGATATCGTCGAAACGTATAACTTAGAACAGCAAACTATCCACGAAAGGGGTTTTATTTTTATGCACCAAATACTATTAGCAGAGTTTCATGTGTATTAGCAATTTATAAATTTGCAATATAATACTTATAACCCACTTTCGATCTACACAATTAAACATAACATTGTCCAAACGACTTTCAGACTTTATAGAAATGCGCTTAATCTAGCGTTGCGTCTAAAAAGAGACTTAAATTTAACAAAAACTAGACCTTTTTTTCTGTGTTGTTTATGAATTGTATATTCATAAAAATGCATATGTATTATAAATTTCACCACTAATAAATATTGTTTACCATGATTTCCATGATTAATTTCTTGAACAGTGGTACTGAATATGATTTTTTCCGCGTGAAACAGTTCGACTAATAAAAAAAAAGATATTAGATTTTCGTTTTTAATGAGTCATTTGGGCGAGCTCAATTTGAATGCTAATACCAAGAGTTATAAAGCTGAGTCTGAGATTATATATATACAGTGCGAAAGAGGCAAAAGGAAAAGAAAAAGGCAAATGAACCGCAGTTAAATTTTAATCACAAATTAAAGAATCTGGAGCTAGAGTTACTTTTAAAAAAATTACTGCACGGCTATTTAGACTATTTAATTTATTCTAATTTAATAAACTTTAATATAATATAAAATATATATTAATATAAATTAATATAACTTTCTGATCTCCAGGCGACATAATTTATATAATGTAGCTAGTTGATTATAGTTTAACGCCCAATGTATCGATCACCTTCGTTGTTTAGACTTGAGGGTTCCTATTGTGCTCAGGTAATACTGATGTTCGAGACCAATTCAAGTCAGCTCATCAATAATCCTCTTGCACAGCTTTGTTTGCACTTACATAAAGAGTACTAATTACGCATTCGTAATACCACGAATTATATGGAATTTAGATGTTGATAATGCAATTTTATATATATTATATGCTGATATCAAAATACAGTATGGTATAAAAGCCAACATTATTGTTTTTATAAAAATATCTTCTGTATATATACTTCAGAATAGGTATTGTTTTCGCGGTCATTAAAAATTGTCTTTTAGTATATATTATTTATCTGGTTTTCTTCAATAAGATCACAGAGAAGGTTTATTACGTGTACATAAATGTAATTTTGGTCATATAATGTATCCTATTGCGTTTATAATGATTACACGTGACAAAAGCAGTATTATATGACCACATAGTAATAGTTAACATATACACAATATTCCGAGAATATTATTATAAGGGGTATTAGGAATCTCAAAAATGGATAGCACTTCTCAAAAAAAATTCATCATAAGAAAAATCATCAATCTGTCAATTAATAATTCAATTTTTGTACTTAATTTAAGGGAAAACTCGCAAAAAGTAGACGCTTTATTTCTTTTACTATAATATTCCTGGCAAACTATATGTATTATAAAAACATATAAAAAAATTCCGTAATTAGATTTAATCTGAACATATAACTTATTTTCAAGTTAAGCTGTGTGATGGAAGAACGCGGTTTTAATTTCGTAGCATTCACTGCAGCATTAATTAAAATATGAAGAAAAAGTAACATGTAAATACTGTACATGAAATGTATAAAAGATTTTCATTCAACAAAGTTACACAAACGGCGGTTTCTAACAATGCTGTCCGCGAACTGTATATGGGTGAATAACAGACCTGGCATCCGACATGCGTTTATTGTATAATAACAGCAAGTGCGCATTCATAATTTTGTTGAATCTACCGAGTCGATACGATTAAAACACTACTATTCCACCACTATAGTGAAATTTTGTTTACAGGAAGGGATTGAGTGTAACAGTTTTTCCTTTTCTTCCATTTCCATATCCAATTGAAATTAATGAAAACATGCAACCTACTATTTGAACAAAATGCATGCATTTCTACTTGCTATTGCTTCACTATGAATATGCAATCATAAGGCATACGCAACGATTGAGTTCTATCGAAGATCTTTTACTTTCTATTTTCACTTATGAGCTAGATGAGATTTAATCGATTACCTCTATACCTTTTTAATGAGATTATGACCCACTAATTATTCATTATTCATTCATAGAAATAAAAGGGTCTAATAGTTTTTGTTATAGTTTAAGTTTGTTTTTAGACTCAAAAAAAAAAAAAATAAAAAAAAAAAAAAAAAAAAAAAAAAAAAAAAAAAAAAACTAACAAAAACTAGAACTTTTTCTTCTAAGCTAATAATATTAAATCTCCATAATTCATACTGAACAACAATTTTACACATTACAAATACGACAAGATGAAAGGAATTATTTAAGAAATATGGAGTTGAGTATATGACCGAGACAAATTTTGATTTCACAGCACATGATGGTAAGTGCTCGTTTCTACCGATCATGCCTTTGATGAAACACGATTATACATTTGATAACACAGTGCACATCCGATATCTCTTTCAATTCGCCTGCGGCTAGAATAGAGTTTCATCTTTGACGCACTGGGAACTTGAACTCAGCAGGACCGTAAAACATATCCTGTGCTTGACGTTTCTAGAAGTTAATAGAATTATTGCGACTTTATAAAAATAGCTACATTAAATATATTAAAATATTGCATTTATATTAAATATATTTAAAAATTCCTTATTTATATAAAGATTACTTAAAAAGGTGTCAATTGTTTCGTTTTCAAGTTTTCTTAGAATAAAGGGAGCAGTAAATTTATTCTTCTCTATGTGCTGAATATGTTAAATTTACTTGCTTAGTCCTAAGGGGTTTCGTCATCAAAGAGAATTATGCCACGACAAGTTCCAGGAGCAAAGCATCCTTGTACAGTACCAGTGTGCATTTATCGATCGAAATAGTAAACGCTGTATGCAAAAGACGTTATATTTACTAACACATGCACTACCTAGCTGGTAAGGACGACAAGGGTTGTAAGTGCATTTACATAATTGGTATGTACCTACACTTTCACTGCGTGTGTAAACTATATTCTTGATGTTGCTGTACTTATTCGTAACTCGAACCTACTAAAGTTAACGACACGAAAAAAATACAGCGTATGTTAAGTATAGTTGCCATTAAAAATAATAATAGCGGATGAAATCTCAAAGTATCAATTTCGTGATAGGAAATCGGGTCAAAATGTTGTAGTGAGCATTACTAGTATATAAATATATCGTAATTTTATATCATTCAATATTGCAAGAAACGAAATGAAAAAAATTATTTATTCCTCCCAGCAATAGATTACCAATATCATGTAAATATTTTGTTAATCAAAGTTAACAATTTTACGATATAGTAATTTAATTTTTTTAGATCTGTCAATAATACTGAGCAAGGAAAACGTGCAGAGTTAAACCGAAATTGGATATATTCTATAATGAATTTAAATTATATGCAGTTTAATTCTAAATTGAAGAAATGGCACACGGATATTTCTAGAGAATATATGTGAGATTACATTAACGTGTTTGAATTGGATATCGTTGAAATTTTTATTCGATTATCTATTGAAAACTTATGTTATTTTTTTCAATGTAGATATAATGATTCTTAAAAACAAAACGAAAAAAGTTTCAATTCTTTGCAAGAAGACAATCTGTTTGCCTCTATAAGAGAAATGCAATTATAGAACCATTCATTTGTGGTATGGAAACGACCTATCGATTCAATGTTCAGAAATATGAACACAGAATGATGAAGGGATGATCGCGACGGAGACAATCTGGGATGCAAGTTGCATTGCATATGCATAATCCAGAGTGAAACAGTGACAGTACATATGTCGAAAAAAAAAATAAAAGTAGAAGCAATGCGTTTCTCTCATTATGAGAAGTATTTTTTTCAGTGTAAGATTCCTTCCTTCAAAAAATTTGAAAGAAAGTGGGAAGGGTCATTATATATTTCACCGGAGATACAGCTTGCAAATGTGTCTCTAAGAGCTTCTAAGCACTGATATATCTTGCGTATTACAAGTCGAGAAGCTATGGCGTTTCATTTTGCCTTTAGCTGCCGATCAATCTGACACTTCCTTCCAAGCAGCATCGCCGCAGGTATCCGACTGAACCGCCTAGCTATCCGCTTCCATTATTGATTTATTGCAAGCACAATGACCTGCATTGAAATCGCAAAGCTTTAATTATATAGATTTTGTGAACTTTATTATAACTATAGTGCACATAAAAGCTGAAGCACAAAAATTCGGTGGATTTACAAATCTCAGGAACTGAAATCTGAATATCAATTTTAAAAACTAAAGAAAAGTGTAAATAAAATGAAAAGAAGAGTGTACCTTAAAGTATAATAAGTGTAATCGATTTTAACAATTATTCATTTATTTCCTTTATCACAATTTTTTGTACCGTATCTTACTCTATATATAGTGAAATATATTCCGCGTATATATACATTGACTACTTTGTGGAGACAATTTGTATTAGGGAGAGAATGGTATGTACAAAGTTTTATTATTAGGATATATGACACAAGTTAGAAATGGGGTCGATTTTAGCAGCACTAGCGAGAGTTTAAGTAGAATCCCTTCCCACATAATCTCTGCTTAACAGAATGGGGAAAAACTATCCCTGGCTTCGTTAACTTACATCGCTATAATATCTGCAAGCGTATCCGAGATTTCCCAATGGGGGAGGGAATCTCCAAATATTTCTTTTATGATCTCACGTCTTCGTCTCCCCAGTTTTTTTATTAGACTGGCAACTATGATCCGCGCGTGATCAATTTCCAATTTTTGCACTGCTTTTGCTAAAAAGATATATATACAATTTCAAATCAATAATAAGTCATATAAAATATCTTGAAGATAGTTTTCAAATTCGGCATATTCACACAATTCCAGCAATTTCTAAACAAATTAATTAGATTTTCAACAACAATCTGTTTGATATTTTCAAGATACATGGTAACATCACTTTTTTTTTTGGATAGGATTAGTAGTAGAAGCCCGCTTAAGTCAGACATAATTTCGCAAATCAGTACTCACGCAGAAAATTCTAAGGATTCAATACTTTCGCGATACAACATTACTTTTTTCAGATAGGAAAATTTTCAAATTCTTGTATTCATCTTACATAATTTTATAGCGTCAATATGGTTCATAAAAGAAAATAAATTTTAACTAAATTTCACTTATTCACAGGGGCGAATCCAGAAATCGTGTGTCTTTCTTCAATGCTTGAAAAATAAAGGACAAATAGAGGGGCCATGGCTCCCCTATTTGTCCTTTGTTTTCCAAGTATTGAAGAAAGATACACGATTTCTGGATCCGCGCCTGCTTATTCAAGGTAGAAATTACGCATATTGATCAAAACTAACTTGAGTTTATGATTTGACATTCGAATAGGATACGAAATTACTTGATATTCGTATCCTATTCGGGGTTGATCCTTTATCGTTATTCAACACATTTCTCTTCACTGGACCTCAAGACGATGTTGAATTAAGTAAACTGCACTGCGAATAATTAAACAATTTAAGTTAGACAATCTACGCAAATCGCA
Organism: Synergus gifuensis; assembly: GCA_904066015.1. Classification (NCBI taxonomy): domain Eukaryota; kingdom Metazoa; phylum Arthropoda; class Insecta; order Hymenoptera; family Cynipidae; genus Synergus; species Synergus gifuensis. The sequence continues at coordinate 1,279,636 of CAJFCO010000129.1, read as the reverse complement.
TATCACGTTTGAGCAATTAGTAGGGCTATACGACAATACTCATGCAAATGAAGTTTCAAGTTCGTCTTTCTCAGTTTCGGACTACACACTGTATGAGGCAAGTAGGAAAAGAGCAAGTCAGATAAATTAGATTCACATAAAAGGTCTTTCCGAGTATTCATTCAATCAGGATTTCGATTTTCACATTAAAGTAATTTCAAAACCTTCGATCATAAAGAACCGTATATAGATTTAACCAGAGAGTGGCGTGGAGAAGTCCAAAAAGATTAAGTACAAAACTTTCCGTTTCAAACTACGATTGAGTACTGCGGATAAACTGTACGTAGACTTTAAAAGTTACCTAATTCTCCCCGAGTAGAACTCCAAGTTTACCACATGAAAAATCTACACGTTACAGCATCGATTCACAACGAGACAGGATAATTCGATTCTTCTTCCGTAAACTAGATTATGGAGATTCACCCGTCCTTTCCACAGTTGATAAGAGAAGAAAATTGGCAAGGGAGCGAGTTTAGAAAGTCCGATTAGAACCCCGATTGTACTATAGCCCATATTCAGCATATCTAGGAAGCTATAGTATATGTACATAAGAAAAAAAAGTGAAAAATTACATTTAAATTCATCATGTGAGTGCTCACATATAGAGTATATACATATATTACGTAAAATAAAGAATTTGAGATGATGTAAAGTGTCAATGATAAATCTGTGTTGCTTTTTTCAAAAAGAATAGCCCTTCCTAAAAATTAAATCGCTTTATTATCAACCTTTTTAGAACAAAAAAACGGATAAATTTCGGTGATAGAAAGTCGTTCATTAACTTTAATTCAGCTTCCGTATATACATATAGGGAAGACATGAGACATATGAATTGTCCCTTAGGACAATACATAATATCTCAAAACCACTGATCCACGGAGAAGTTGAATGTCGCCAGCATAATTGATTTCAGGAAGGTATAAACTCAAAGTTTCAGACTTCCACAGGGACTCTGTAGCAATTCGTGAGTAAATGCGCCGCATCACAATAATTATTTAGTGAATAAATAATTAGTTTATAGTGTAATTTTTATTTAAAATTTACAAATCAAATATAATCAGCTTTTAACATCAAATAGACTCCGCGATTTTACTCAATTTACCACAATGAAAGTGACATGTCAGATTAAACTCAAGTTTAAAAATAAATTTATCAAATAAATATGACCCATAAATGGGCCGTAGAACATTTTCGTAAACAGGCAATTATTATAGAATCGTCCTCTAGAGTCTAAGCGAGAATCTAAACGATCGCAGCTAACTCTGCCATAAAAGTCGTAATTCCAAGTTTGAACATGGTTTCTAGTTATATTTGGAAGATAAAAGTTTTAAATTAAAAACATTTTGAAATGACTCCAGCACTGCCATAATTTTTAAAAAATTTTCTTTTATTAAAACATGATCTTATTCTTCAATCCCATTTTCCAAACCTCTTTTCAATCCTCTTTTGCCAGACCTCTTTTCTCAAACTAATTTCTCTACCCCCTAAAATAACATAAAATTTATCGAATAAATGTTCTCACTGCCTTTAATGCGAAATGATTACGCTATAGACTCTAGTTAATCTAATTAATCTCTAATTAATCGAATTAATTAATCTTTAATCAGTGCATAATGCACATATTGACGAACTTGGTCAAATGTCAAGGTTTTATGTAATTTGTAAGCAAAGGCAGCAAGTGATGTAGGTTTGATTTAATTGCTAGCAATTAGGAAGCTCTTGCTAACTACACGATTTTCTCAAAAAACGGGATGATATTTACTACTGAAAAAATGCAGAAAAACTCTGGGGAAAATTTGACATATAAATGTTCTATCTGTTATTTTATTTTGCCTGATGACTGGCTCATAAATTCGATGACAGACCAGTTTGCGGTCAATATCGTTGGTCATGCTTTAACCAAAAATGCAGGGGTATGTGTTGAAGTACATTTATTAATATAAATTTCACAGCACAAGTGATGTATGAAATGTCAGCATTTTGAGAAATTGATGAATACGAGAAAACTCGATATTTAAAAATTTTATTTTTTTGAGAAGTTGGATGTTACTCGTTGGCCACTTTAATAAAATTTTCTATTTTGTCTAAAGAATTTATTACTACGCGGGTAGAATTTTATATTAAGTGGTTTTAAATTGTGGTGTAGCGAACACTCTGGAAATATGAGAAAAATTATCATACGTATAGCAATATATATTACATACTTGTTTCTTCTTATATATTGCACACTTGCGAAGTAGCAGAATTTTTTATTCGATTTTAGTGAACCAAAATAACAAGCATGATCTGTTGACAGTATTGGCATTTGGTAAGAGAATTTAAATTAAAAGGGCGTTCGAGTTTTTAAAGACTAGGAAAATATTCTTGCAAAAAGATTTTATAGAATTTTATACTTGAAAAAATCTTTATCATGCTATTTCCGAATTGCTTCCGTTGGCGACAGAAAGGACGAAAGTCATGTCCATTTATAACTTTTATAACCATTCTGCAAGATAACACTAAAGACATTACAAAAGTGGCAGCCGTTACAGTCTTTGTTCTCCAAGAAAACGCTTTTCTACCAATTCTGGTCGGAAATGGAAGGTTAAATTCGTTACTTGGACGCTTGCACTTCAAACGTCCAGGATTCGAAGTGCAGCTGCGACGATCGGATTTCGCGCTCGTACTCGGACATGGTGGAATAATTCAGCGGCTTTTTCCCATTCAAGTACGGAAACGTGTCCACTCTGCTGAAATTCACCGAAGAAGAAACCATTTAATTTAATAGAAACTGAGTAAAATGATGATGGTAATTACACATGCTCACAAAAATGGTCCAAATGAATATCTACGAATGTCGAATTTTTTAAATCATGATAATTAATACCAATTTTTTTATAGGGAAAAACCACTTTTTATCTCAAGAAACAAGATAGAAGATATATGGAATCTGAAAAAGAAACACAAAAACTGGTTTTAAATATTAGTACGCGGTTAATTTTGCTGTGCACATAAAACTTTCGGCTCAAGCGATCTCTTGGCAAGTGGAACAAAACCGGGTTTGCTGAAAAGTAGAGAAAAAAGTTTCACATCGTACATTTCTCTACGACAGCAAAGTAATTTGCTATCGCCCTGATCATTCTGTGGCTATGTAGGCGAAAAATTTGCTAGCTCAACAAAGATTTTTCACTGTCAGAACAATTTATTTATCTGGATTCATTTACTGTTATCACATTAATGCTTGATGGCAGCGGATACCTTATTTTCAGCTGGGTAAGTTATCAAATATTTGGCCATCGCAGTAATGCATCCTTTATTCAATGTACTGCTGAAACCACTTTTGGCATCTTTAATAGCTTTACCGCAAATCGATGTCCCTTATATGTAACCTATTCCTCTTCCTTTCAAGCAGTCATGAATTATGACTGCATTCCATAATAAAGAGCTCGCCGTGCTCTAGAATCCATTCTCTGGGAAAAGCTTTCGACAATTCGTAATAACTTCATACGTAACGTCGATAAAAATAATGTTCACGTGTCGCCGTTTGTTGATAAAATAAGTAACGAGTATTATCAAAGTATCGAATTTCAATAATAATTGAATAACTGATAGAAAAATCTCTATGAAATTTAGTACATATAATGTGTATATTCAAATTACTTCATACACGTCTTAATGAATTAAGATAATTCGTTCATAATTATGAAATGATTTGGCATAATAAAGCAATATATGCTTAATCAAATATTATCATGCAACAATGCAGCATATTACATGTTGTTGGGATTTTCAGAATATGAAGTAAAAGTTGAAGAACATATTTTCAAGTTGAACCTTCGTAAATGGGAATTCGAGTGTAATTGTACAAATTTGTGGAATGAGGCTATAATGAATGTTTTTAAAGCAGAGGAGATCCACAAATTCCACAGCAAGTAGAAATCGTGTTACGTTCAGAATGGATATATCGCAAGCTCGTATACTTACTAAAGCGGTAATCGGTGCAAGCACAATCCAGCTGAGCCACCAATAGCTGTACACTATACTACAGTAAACATCCGAAATTCATTTGCATTTCCGTGATGTTATGTAGAAATTTGTTGCATCCGTAGCACCAGGATGCAAGTACAACCTCTACAAAATCGATCAATAGTATGGCCCAGGAAACCGTATTCCATTCCATCAGGGTGAAAAGGTTTATTCCGTACTCCAACACCATCGGCCAATGGCCTGAAGCCAAAAGGATAGAAGTATTGTGAAAATTACATACTGGAAATCTAGACGATGATGGTTAACGTTTGTATTCCTGCGAACTGAAATCGTAAAAGTAACGACTACGTGCGTAGGATGATGTACCCCGTCATTTTTAATGATCTTTTCCGGTCAGTGAGCTGAGCACAAAAGAGCACCCTAGATCAATGCAAGCGAGAGTTTATCGATGTCGACTCATTTAAAAAAAAAAAAAACAGCCGTCAATGGTAATCGTTGAAGAGAATTTGTTCCATAAACGCGCAATCGATATCCGGTGACTGACTGATCGGAAACCCAGTCACATCGAGAGAAAAATATGTTTGTGTTAACGACATCATTCCAATATTATTCTCGATGGTCTCATCTGCATTTTATTCTTGAATTTACATAAAAAGTCATGGTATCCGCCAGTCTCATTATTTTTTAGGAATAACATTTTATGTTGCGTAGAGGACATTAATTTTTTTCAAATTTATACTATATATATAGTTTTAAGTTTATTTTTAATTATACAAGAAGATCGGCATAACTACTTTAAAAATAAATGTAGGAAGTTAAAAACAAAACGTTCTTTATATGAGACCCGGGGGACATCAAAGAAAGTTGTCTCCCGCGATCACTTGGTTAATTTTCTTTTCTTGTTTTGACAGTCAAAGCACACAATCGCGTTTCCATCGCCACAATTCTCATGGGTGCTATAGTGACACTTGACTCGTATCTTTATCTTTAGCATACTAAATAATAAAACGAGTTTAGTCATTCAGCACATTACGTATAATACATATAAATAATTTTTTTTCTTATTATTCAATTTTTATAAATACATACAAAAATCATTTTCATTCATGGCCTTATATCACCGCGTGTGTACCAGCTTTTTTTAGAATTAAAAGAATATCTTTTCCAAAAACACCATCAAGATTAAACTTTAAATGACGAAAACGAATGAAGCTATCCTTTTGCGCTTTTATGTCCCAGCAATATATTCTGACTGAACATTGTATTTTATATTCCTATAATTTGAAAGTTAAAAGGATATAATAATAATACGCAGGAAGAAATACAGGCATAAACGACTTGATTCTATGCAAAGTGCAAAACAGATAATGGAACAAAGAAACATCAGTGACATGAAGGGCATTCGCTTACTTGACTGCCAAGGCTCAGAATGAACAGCATGAAGAAGGATAAGTAGTAGTATAGCCCAAAGGTGTGGCATTTGTAACCGGGTACGCAATAAAAACCAATTCTGTGTCGCTTTCGACAACTTCGCGTTGAATACCCTGTGTGGTAAAGTTGTTAGCTATCTGTTTAATATTTATGTGTAAATAAACTACTATTATGTGAAGGCCAATTTGGTTTGATGCACAAACTAAAACAATGAACTGTTTGAACTTCATCGGTACTTGCATTGATTATTTTGGAACAGAATGATTATTTTACACCGCAGAATAGAAGTAAATATAAGGATCAAATAGGTAGTATATATCATGTCAATCAGGCATGTAAATTACGTACTCAATACTCTCAATAACTTAAAATTAATATGATGTTCTGTTTAATTATTAAGCACCCTGTTCCCAGTAGTAACGGCCCTACAAGTCAGCCATGGTAACCACTCCATGCCACGAAAAGTGCATACTTCAGATTTTTAAAAAACTTTATGAAATTGAAAACTTTTGATGTATCCTAAAGTCGTTGACAGTCAAGGAAACTTTCGATGACTATAATTTTTTCCCTGTAAACTTTTTTTCTGTATAAAGAAAGAATTGGAAAATATCTCGATCTGGTCATTCTTGAAGAATATATTTGTCTATAGACACCTGTTATTTTAGTTTATTCGTATTTTCACGAGGATATGTCCAAAAGTCTTTTTTATTGCAGCGGTTATGGTTCTCTCTGCAATAAATGCTGCAGCAATACGTATGTTGCACGAAATCGCCGCTTTACAACACACACATACGCTTGCATGCTGCAACGATGGGGTCGTTGTTTCATTACAATTCGAGAGTTTTATTACAATTTTAGCAAGATTCTTAAATATTCTCTATCTCTGTAAAAGTTTCATACAAACTTTACTACGTAGTCCCATCGTGTGTCATGTACCTATATTTATCGAAACGCATTTGCTGTTAAATCGAAACGTTTGATCCGATTACAAATACGTGAGCACGTGTTAGGGATATTTCACCTAAAATATATACCTATCAGTACTAATTTTTTCCCTGTACTGTCATTCTATAATTATCTGAGGGACTATGTTTTCAATTAATGACTTTCTAATTGTAAATTAAGGATAACATGTGAAAGCGATTTCTATGATTAGTCAAGAAGGAACTCTATTAGACTAATATGCTTCATCCTTTGCCTTTAATGTAGCAGGAAATAATTAGTAAACGCATAAAGAAATACTCCTGACATGACGTTCATTTGATTTTCGCTGGAAAAATAAGGGATCTCTTATTTAGTAGGCTAATTAACGAGAGTATTTATTATAGTGGATGCACTGCGAAGATATGCTGGTAGAATAAAAGCCATCCTTATAAATTAAAAATTTAAGCTCATCAAACGAAATAGTCAAATTCTCATTTAATTAATTGTGAAAACACATGACAAATATCAGAAACACATTTTTCCACGCTATTCTTTTTTTAAGTTTTTAAACTTTAAAACTTGATAATTCTGTCTTAGTATATATCTGGTATGCATATAGATTTTCTAGAAAATGGAGAAAAAATAATATAGGGTTGCCTTGGTGACAGTCGATAGGTAATCGCATGATGGTGTTATGTATATAGACATCAGGATCTAGGAAAAGGAACTTTTGGATTTAAAACAGAAATAACATTTCCGTATCTATACATACTAAAAACATATTCAATGAAATACAGGATATACATAAATATTTTAGTAGGATGAAAAGAAGAGATACTAAAAGAAAGCAAAGATCAGTAATGTTTTAAAATTCGATATCAGAAAATTCAATTGTGTTTGATCTTTACTGATTATGAAAATAGAACTGATTGACACAACTAATAAGAATAAAATTGACAGTACTATCCTACTTATAGTTGATTGAAAAGTGATCATTTGAAGTGACTAATACATAAATATATCTTATCTGTCTTACACCTCTTATCATGAAATATATATATAGAAATAGAGCAATGAAGTAGACTGCTATTTTCCGAACAGAGTATTGGGAAAATAATCTAAAATAGAAAATAGTCTTTTATCAGGTAGAAAAAGCACATTATCCATGCCATATACAAAGCAATTCCCATCTTATATTCCATCGTTCCCATCGTATATTGTTTATCATATTTCAAACACGCTTATATTACTAAGAGTTATCAGTACTAGGAGATATGAAATCAGTTGAATAGAAAAGAGAATTTGCTTTTTTTTTAATTCATACTCTTGCTATTATTATTTTCCAATAATATTTATTGAAAAAATATGAATTATATGCTTAGTTCGAATGACCCTTGGGATAGCCTTCAGAAATTCCATCGAGATATGTATTTTGAATATCAAGTATAAGGTGGTATGCAAAACATAAAGGTTTTTTTCTATACATACTTCACGGAAAAATTATGCTGTAAGATTTACTATTTGCAGCCTTCCGTATACAAATATTTCTTAGAATTTAATCAATCTTACAGAGCCATACCGTGATTTCTGCAGATCGAACCATCAACTAAATTATGTAGCGAACTGCAAGATTTACTGAATTCTAGGAAGAATCTGTACGGTAGGCTATGCTCAGTTATAGAATAAAAACTTTTTTCCTTGCTCGAAATTACATTATTTCTTTATATTTTAATAAGATATATGATTCAAAGTTTTCTAAACTCTTCAAAAGAACTTTATTCTCCATTCACTTGCACGAATACTGACAGAACTTTCAAAATAATAATATAAATATAATATAATATAAAATAATATAATATAATATAATAGTATAATATATGTTACAATAAATAATATACTGTAATATTGTAATCATAATATATAATATAATTATCAAATTGCTTGTCGATAAATAAGACTTTTAAAATTGTTATGCTCTTTTGATTAATAGCATTACATTATACTTAATGAACACACGTATATTGCCCTTAAAAGCTCAAAATTATTGAGTAGTAATTGGTATTGATTCTATTTCTATAATTCGTATTTATACCATTTATACATTACCTCTGCCATTTCGATACACAAGGTAAGGGAACCTCACTTCCAATAATATACCTATAGGAGACAAGACACTCAATATTGAATGCTGGGACCAACTAACTCTGCTCATAATTCCACCAAAGCTCCACCGACCCTCAAGAGAGATTCTCTTTGCCTGTCATTAATAGAGATTTAGATCATATCTGCATCATGCTAATTCTTAACGATTGAAACAGACATGTAAAATAAGCCAATAATGCTTCAAATTCCTGGCATCACCTATAGCCTGGATTAAATTGCTCAGAAATTTCACGTGATCCCCTTTCATTCGATGTGCCATTGCTTCCGATTTCTAATTCGACGATGCAAAATGTAAAATTGCAAGTTGCACACCTAACCATCTATATGTATATACCAATTCGCCGCTTGATAAAACGGGAGAAAAATTTACATACTTTTTGAATCCCAGCAACTTGTTTCTTTCAGTAACTTATAAAATACTTATAAAATACTTATAAAATTCAGTAACTTATAAAATTTGTTGTTTTTTTATAAATTAAACTTAATGTAAAAACAATTAATATACATCTAACAATTGTTTAAACAAAATTAAATATAGTAATTTCTCATTATTTGTGGGAATGTGTCCTATAATTATAAAAATATTCATTCATAAAAGCATATCAGCAAATATATTTAAAAAATGAATTTGAAATACCCGCCAATTAATATATTGACAGCGACATCTATCAGCATTTTGTTTAAGTTATTTGACAGATTCATATATATATATATATATATATATGTATTTTGGTGTATACTCGAGTCTCCCAAATGTCAAGAAATTTTTGCCAGAGGTTCTCCCAAATGTCAAGAAATTCTTTATCCTCTATAGTCACATCAATTGCGCATGCGTATTGCGTATATTATAATATTTTTTAGCATTTTGAATTGCACGCGAATAGCAACCAATCAGATACCGAACGCAACGCGTGCGCAGTGGTTACAAGTGGAATTTGAGAAAAACGGACTTGACATTTGAGAGAAACTTGACTTGACATTTGGGAAAACTTGAGATTTGGGAAGTTGACATTTGAGAGACTCGAGTGTATGTACATATGTATGTTCATGTTGTAACTCAGCTGATTTGTTTATATGCAATTAAGAAAATTGGGAAAATGACAGTTCACAATTTATATATATTTTCTCGAAATGGCTTATTATTATACTATGCAGAATGGAATCGTTTAAATAAATCTGGAATCACGAAGGAAGAGGTATTAATTTATCCCTTATTTCGTTATTTATACACATTTTAAAAATCCCAACTCCTTAACCTAACAAAGTATAATCTATTCATCCGATTCATATATGTAAAGCATTTAAAAATATCTTGCACATATTTAATAAGAGTTTATAATAAGAATTTTGATTTAGGAAGCAAAACTGATGTACGGAATGTTATTTTCCATTAAATCTTTCGTCAGCAAAATATCACCCTTAGATCCAAAGGAAGGATTTCTATATTACAAAACTAGTAAATACAGTCTCAATTATTTTGAAACTCCTTCAGGATTAAAATTTGTTCTTAACACTGACACTTCTGCTCAAAATGTTCGAGAATTATTGCAAGAATTATACAGCCAGGTAGGAGGTCTACAACACAAAAATCTATTTAATGAAAATAATTATGATAATCTTTCAACAAATCAAAATGAGACTTTACTTCAGATTAGAACCTTTTGTTTCAGGTCTACGTGGAATATGTTGTCAAAAATCCACTTTGCCAACTTAATGAACCAATCCAAAGTGAATTATTTAAAACCAAAGTCGATGAGTTGATTAAACAATCTTCGATATTTTTAAATAGACCATTATAATCATTGTAGCAAATAAATTCAATAAAGTATGTTATTTTTTTAAGAAAAGCTGAAAAGAAGTTTATTTACTATAACTGTGCTTAAAGAACAAGTTTGTTTATGACAAAACAAAAGATATTATAGGAATAAAGCAAATTCAATTATTTTTAATGTAGGAAGTTTATTCTAACAAATTTTTATTTCCACGTAAGATTAGTACTATAGATACTCATATCTGCAGACATATTTTCAGACGTTTCTATTTTAAGTTTATAATATACGCTCTATTTACATTTACATCATTTATTATTCTTCTACAAGAGAACACGGCAGTTTGTTTTAATTCGATGACAATGGTTTTGATAGTGCTATTAAAGTCAATTATATTTCATTTTTAGGAAAGCAGTAAACAAAGTATATAAACATTCGTCTCTCTCTTAAGAACAAAAACATTTCTAAGGCTCACATTTCATATGAATAAAAATTAAACCATCTATTATTGACAAATTTAAAAAAAGGTCCAAGCAACTTCTTCTTTTGAAGTGCAATTAAAAATATACTCTAGTCTCGAAATTTCAAGAAGTACTGGTTTTATTTCAATTCGTTGATATGTAAAGCTTCAATTTTTCGTATTTCCCCTCTTTTGATTAATAACTTTTCACTACACTAACAAAACCATGAGCATAGGCAAGAGCAGTCATATCAAGACTAAGCAGTTTAGGCAGACCGCGTCACTTTAGCTAGATATTCAGCTCTCACAGTCAGTTCAAAATTTGTTATAGATCAAAAAATAAACTATCAAATATATCTTCCGCAAGAACTGATACAAAGTAAAGCTTTACAAAGTAACATAAATATTGAAATACTGAACAAAGCATTAGTTGCATAACCCACATGGTGTAAACATTACAAGTGAGAGAATCAATAATAGAATTTATTTTTATTTTTTCACTCTTTTGTAAACAAGCAATTCAAAAAAACTACGTCTTCTCTGACAAACAATTTCAACTGAATGTGAGAATATAGAACAATCTTTTATGTACTACATATCACAATCTAAAGTAAGTTCAGTGAATTTTAAACTCCACATTCTTATGGAACAAAACTGGCGAAGACTTGAGCAAAGAATGACATGAAAAAGTTAAATTTTTCACAGGTACCGACGACAGTCTGAAAATCATTGATCTTCCAATTAGAAATGCAAGTTTGTATTTAATAACATATACAAAATTCACATGTTTTTTCTTCTTGACAGTAATTTTCCTGTTAGTATACTTTGAATTTTAATATATAAATTCTAAGCAACTAGCTTGCAAATGCTTTCAACAAACTGGGATCATCGTGTATGTAAATTCGAAAGCAGATCTTACTCCGTGGCAAGGTATTTTAACTTATAAAAATTTCACAGTCGTTTTCGAACTATAATACATTTGAAATGAAAAATTCAGGTTCGAATAATACAAAAAAAAAAAGGAAAATAAAAAAGTTTCTTGCATGTACCAAACATATTGAAATACATTAGGAATATTTTTAAAAATATTTCAGAAACCCTGTTGGAAAAAAGGTCTTTTGTGTAAAATTAATAATGAATAAAATATAAATGATAAAGGGAAATTTTGTCTTATAGACATAAAATCATTTGTCATCCACAAGTTTTCTTGTGACGTAATACATAAATATACGTATGTTTATATTCCTATGTTTAATATTATAGAATTTCTTAAAATTATATAATAGAGCTTAATCAATTGATATAATTACACTCCATTGATTTGCGGTATCTTACAATAGTAAATGTAATTCACAAATCAAGCTTGGTGGTCGGTATTCACAGCCTCTGCATTATTAAAAACATACTTTGCAGACTCAGTGTATACACAGTTTTGTATCACCCAAACCGGAGACTATCAAGATACTAAACAAACTTGTATAATATTAGCTCTCTGTAAAATAATCGTAAGATTGTATTATACACTAATTACATCTGCTTTTTAAAGCTTTTAAGACAATATTATTATAAATCTTAACAGGATTACTTTCTCGCATATTGTAAAAGTTATGCATTCGTTGACATACCAAAGATGCAGCACTAATATTCGTTGCAGCGCATAGTAATACACATACATTTGCTTAGTGTACATTTGAATCTTTGTAGACAGTTATCAAAGATTATCCTGTTCATGGAAAAGCATCGCATAGAATTGCAGAAAGAAAGTACTATGTACCATGAAAAAATAGCGTTCTGTTATCTTCACAATATTCATCAAGACTTAAAAGTTAAAAAGATTGAAGTCAAAAAACCGATTCATAATCAATGATTTCTTGTAAGATAACTCAAATTAAAATTTCTAATTACAATTTTCGTTTTAAAGTTTGAAGCATTTTTCCATCATCATTTTAAATGACGTCTCTCAAGAATTTTTCAAAACATACTTGTCAAATGCATTTTGCTTCTATATTTTGCATAAACATATGAGCAATGTATATATGCGGACACGTACATATTATGGAGTAAACACATAAGTATTGTGTATGTGTGTACATATTTACACGCAACTGTACACGTGTGCACGCATACGTATTTCGCATGTACTTTACTTACTTACAACTGTTGTTAAATTTCAACAACTTCTTCGTGCAACACTTCAAGCACGCTCAGTCTTTGTTTTCGTGCAGTACATACTCGTCTGCATTAGTTACAGCGCGTAACTCATTATTAAGCACGGTGACATTGGCTCATTATAATCACTGACAACGTTTTCAACAGATATCGTTGACTAATGGAAGAATAGAATCCCAATAACAAGAACATGAAGGAGGTCTCTGCGTTACGCTAATCATTTGAATCATCCTTCGTTTACACGAATATAAAATAAAAACCAATTGTCATCGCTTAAGTGATCTTTTTGTGTCGAGATATAATTAAAGAATGTGATAGTTATCACGGAATGAATCGGTTTAAAATTCTCGATTCATATCCTCGAATATTAAAAACTAATCTTTAATACAAAATCCAAGACTTAAGGGATGTGTATCAAATGTATTAGCATTACCATGTTTCGAAAGCCAGAAAACAAACTCACAGATTTCCCAGTAACCATGAAAGTTTCGATAAGTAGAAGAAAATCAGTGAGCTTTACAGACATTTTCGGTCGCCTGTAACGCGCAAACCTCCTCCAAGCGCTAAGGGCATTACATGCCAATAATGGTATGTATTTAAAATACAATCAGAACTTGTCATAGATGCAATTTTACACAATTTATTGAGGAATTCATGTGCGTTTTATACCCTTATGTGTTAAGTCTCGAAGTCTTTTGTAAATCCACTTCTTGCTCATGTTCCTTGTTCCTCTTGCGCCTTCCAGGACCTCTGGAAATACTACTCGTTCCGCTATTTTCTTGATCAGCTTCGATAAAACTCACATGATGATCAAAACGAACACGTTCTGAGCCACCATCTTCTTCACAAACAGTCCAACTGCTGGACTCACTGTGTTGGCGATCCAGGGTCGGCCTTCGGCGTGAACGCTTCGCTAATCCTGATGTTATTTCTTCTAATGAACTTAGGGAAGCAGCCTGACCTGCGTTATCAACGTTAGTTTCAGCGACAGAATTTGTTGCCTGCTCTCCCTCCATACTTGGACCACTAGTAATGGAACTGCCCTCGATCTGCATGAAAAAAAAGGCATTTGATTTACTAAAAAGAAATATTTATGCTTTCAACAGTTATAGAACATAGGAAAAATAAGAAGTATTCATAAGATGTTCATACTTTGAAATTGAGAACCGAACCAGCTAATGCTCTTGTGGATGCAGCTCCATCGTCTAAAGCGATTGAAGCATTGACGGATTTTTCAGAGAGGCTAGTAGTAGCAGATGCAGTTTCACTGCATAAACTAAACCTTTGTGTGGACGTAACATCAGCTTGCACTTCCAGTCTTAAAGAGATTAATACAAATGAAATTTAGATTACTGTGTTCTTATTTTTCGATAGAGTTTATACATAGGAAAAAGAAAAGAATAAGGTACCTTTGGCCTCCTGGAAGAACACTTGAAGCTATGCTTCCCGCTATACTAGTTCCAGCCAGAGCAACATTACTGGCACTTTCGCGATCATTTTCTCGACCCAGTTTTTCCAACTGACTTCCACTTCCTAGCGAGAGTGAAGCTTCACCTATCGATGGATTTCCACCACGATGACTTGCTACACCTATCGATGCTGCATCTAGAAACAATTCAAGTTTATTAATGTCGATTCGGAAGTAAGATTTTCTGGGAATATTTATCAGCAGAAATTGCTAATTTCTCTTTAAATTTATTAAATATACCTCCAACATTTCGTCCTCCTAAGGCGCCCATTAATTCATTCTCGTCATCAAATTCAAACCTAACGCCCGATCCATTTGTCGATACACCACATCCTCCACTGCGACAAAGTGATACGGGAACAACACCATAAACATAAAACAATAGAATGGGAACTCCAATTCCCACGGCAAGGCCGGCTAACACAGGAGAGACTAATACCTGTAGACAAAAATGATCGTTAATTGATATTATACATATATCCTTTAGCTTGTTATTCTGCATTTATTTTTTTTACGTTGCCAGCATTTCTTCAACAAGTAAATGCAGAAAGTGAGCAGTGAAATTAATTGATTCATTACACCTCATTAATCTAACAAGAAGCTCTAAAAGCCTCTAGGGTAGAATTGACGTGCAAGTTTGCAAGTTTGTGTATGTTTCTGGATTTTGAAGATTTTTTGCAAGGTATTAACATCGATAGTGTATAGTGATATTAATTTTGATTACTGAAAAAAATTGGATATTCCCTTTAATTATTAATAAATACACGAGGTAACTCTGTTTTTCTTCTATAAATGGAAGCGAAGTATAGAAAATTTTCCGATAATTAGTAATTCAGGTGCAAGAATATTTAAAGTAAAAAAAAATATGACAGCCTTGTTCGAAAAATACTACCAAGGTTGTGCCTATCAGAAAATGTGCTTTTCAATTAAAGTAAGTAAATATGAATGTTTTTTATTTTTATGAATTCTATACAGGACTTTCAAATTAAGGCTCGTCTTCAATTCATCATATATTGGATGCTTTGAAAGAAATCTAAAAAATTGCTCTATCGCTTATAAAAGCAGGAAGGTTAAAATCATCAAGGCAGATGATTGTCCTTGGCTGGAGTTATTTATGATGTATATTGAAAGCCCAGTAATTTTCATTCCATAATACAGCAGCCGACGAAAATGAAATTGCCTGATGAAAAACATAATCAATAAAATCCGTATCCTTAATCCTGAAAAACAGTAAATACTTTTCAAAATTTCGGAATGTCAGAGAAGAGAGTAGAATTTGCGAATCATGCGTTTGGATTTTGTTCGATAGATGAAATGGGAGAAGGATATTGATTGCGGAAGAGACAGAGAAAGATGCGGAAGCATGCGCGTGGAGGCGTACATATTGTCCCACCCATGGCGCCTTCATGCGTGGTCTCTGAATCCGTCACACTGCAGTTAGACCGGGAATTAAGTCAGACGAAACGGAACGTGAAGAAGACCGGAAGGGGTCGGTCGCTACCCTATGCAGTCGTTGCACTTCCTGGTCGTGCCCTCAAATCCGACTACCATTTAATGACAGGACAACGAACTCTATTGACCTGGACTAATGAAACTCAGTCTCTGTAACAGGAAGTGGAAGGACACAAGAACGCCCTTTCGTATTCGTTAACAATCCTATCATCTGTGATCGGGACTCGCCCAGTGCGCCAGGAACACTCGTAGAATGCTCATCGATGAGCAGTGAGTTGCTCTTCAAAACGGAGCAACCGGTTCAAAAGACCTAGTGTGACAGAAATCCGAAATTTGAAAAATTTGAAAAAAAAAAAGTATGTCTGATAGCGAGGACACTGACGGTTCCTGTGGAGAGTGGCCGGTGACCAAAGAATGGCTCGAAGGACTCCTGATCGAACATCACGGCGCAGGATCTCAAGTCACCGTTGATGACTTCACCGTCAGGCCAGGTTGCACAGCAGGGGAAAGTGTTCTCAGTGACATTCTAGCTGTAACGGTTGAATATCGAACGAAACCTGACGACACGAGGTGCGAGCTCAGTGTCATTGTCAAGCTTCTACCCCAGGATCCTTATAGTCGATTCTTCGTCACCGAGGCTCAGTTTGATCTTCGAGAAATTAAATTCTATACTCAGGTAACTTGTCCTCTCATCAAAAAACCTTTCTGCACCTTTTACATCTAAAAAAAAATAAAAAAATTTAACTTTAAATTAGCACAACACTCACAGATTTTCAGCTCAAATCAAGTGTCCTCACTATAAATTCAGCTCAATTTACAATTTCTACAACTCTGTGAGTGATGAAAAAGCCCAAAATAAAAAGATTTAAAATCCATTTGTTTTCTACAGGTGGTGCCTGACCTAGAAGCTTTCCAAAAGAAACAGTTAACATCCCCTGATCTCGCGATCGAATTACCCATTCCCGCTTGCATACACGCTCACTACAATCCTGGTGGAGGAACCGAGGACAGTCCCGAGCCTCCGGAATCGTTTCTTGTTTTGGAAAATCTACGACCGCGTGGATTCGAGGGAGCAGAGTTCTCTCGTGGTTTGACCTTGAGACAAGCCGAAGCAGCACTAAGTGCCGTGGCGTGTTTGCATGCTCTGTCATTAACCTTAAAAGTTAAGGAAGGCAGGTCGCTCTCAGATCGTTATCCCTTCCTTTTTCAAACTGCTAGGGCCACTGATTCGTACCAACAACTGGTAGAACGCGGTTTGCCTCAGCTAGCTCGTTTTCTCGAAAGAAGACCAGGTCTCGAAGCAGTGCTTCAAGCTCTTTTAGCACTGCGTCCTCGCACAAAGGAAATAATTGCCGCTCTCTTGGCTCCAGAAGATCCATTAGCATTGATAACACACACAGATTTTTGGTGCAATAATCTGCTTTTCAAAAATGATGAGCATGGAAGTTGCAAGTGCGCAATACTTGATTGGCAAATGGTCACTTACAGCAGGCCAACAAATGATATTGCACTTTTGCTCGTGAGTTCTGTACCCACGGAATTACGACGGCGACACATTCCAACATTGTTGGATAAATACTGGGATGTTTTAACCAGTACAAGCTGTAGTTTGGGACTGGATATTCAGAAGGATTTGGCTTATACGAGATCGGATTTAGATAGGGATTACAGAAGATCTCAACTATTGGCACTTCTGCTTTGCATAGGATCCGTGGATGTTGCTCTCGGAGATCCTCTTACGGAACAGCGTCTTATCGATGTTCTGGAAGATCTCCACAATGATGGAGTGCTGACTGGGGGAATTCCTGAAACGGCTCTTGCGGATGAACCGTAAGATTTATTTACATAAAAGCTATGAACGCCACTTCTGATTCAATATCAGTAACGCGTTTTGAAAAACCACGATAATTACATTATCGCGTTTAGGACGGTGAAGCTGGGTGACCTCGATGTGTGCAAGAAGCCGTTACTTGTGTCTTTTGTTTCTCGTACTTCGTTAGATTTAAATAGGACATTTGGATATATTTCTCGACACACCTGTATTTGTTCAATTTCAATGTCAAACTGTTATACGATGTGTATTTAATACAAGCTTTGTAAATATAATTATAAATCAGAATTTATTTTCACTGTGGCGGAATACCTAAGTTACTGTGCATGTAAATTGACAATCGTTGTACCTGGAAAGGAAGAGGCTCAAGTAACAAATCGAGTTCAGCGCGATTGCCCAAGTAGAAAATATTCGTACAATTATTACGAAAACCGTAGAAAAATTCCTCTAAGGAACATTAATCGCGTTTGCTGCAACAAGGTTGCCTAAACCGAGACATATTCTGTCCAAAAGGACAACAGTTGAAGCTTTACGCGTGCTTTTAACGTGCGCAAGTAATCGAGCTTCTTCGCGAAATGACATTCTTTTAACTACTTCCTATGAATTCGAAGAAAGCGATGTAAATGCTGTTAACTCCAATAGAAATGTTTGTTTGTTATAAACAAGCTTTGTTCACGTAAATAGATCTTTCTTATGAAAATTGAGTAACAACCATTATTCTGTGAACCATTTCTTTTTTACAACATTTATAATAATTAAAATCTTAATCACGATGTTGAATTTCCATAATAAACTATTAAATTTCATTCTCTACACTTTAATTGAACTTATAGCATTCATTTTTAGAAAATAATCTTAATTCATTGTAATTAGTTTTGAAATAAAGAAAAAAATAATTATGTACGTAAGGTTAAAACGACAAAATGAACAAAAAAGGAAAAAAATTCGATTGATGGTTTTTTTCAGCCGTATGTCAGGCAAATAAAAGCGATTTTTAAAATAATTTTACCAAGTTTTGTGTACTAATTTGCACTTTTTTATAATAATTAGTTCATACTTTTAAGGAAGCATGTATCAATAACAAGCGAAAGATTTCTTGTACCCGAGTATTGTGCCAACAGAGAAGATAGGCTGATTGAAAACTTGTATTCGATTATTGACAAGAATGAAAGTAAACTTGTTAAAACTATCAAGCTTATTATTTATCGACCTGCAATTTTTGAAGTTAATATTTTTTTTACGTTGAATGATAAAACAATTTATTATAACTTACCGATGCTGTGACTCCGCCGACAATGAAAGCATTCCTTTTGTGTTTGTTGGCCTTTTCATATCTCGTATACAATTTCTTTCCGACCCAAACAGGTATACCTAAAACCGAAAATGATTCCAAGATTTTTATATTGATTTTTACACTCTTAAAACGTTTTTGTGTTTGATTTTTAGATAAAAAAAAAAAAGTGACTCACCTATTATCATTGCAGGAACGGCTATGCCAGCGACAAGACCAATTCCGACTGGGGCTCCAACTAACGTTCCTAGTTGCCATAGGATTTTTTTTTTTCTTGACCAAGGCTTTTTTCCCCAAAATGTGCAGCCCGAAGGACTGTAAATAAACCCAATAAACATATTAAGAGATTCTTAAGAAATATAGATGTCTTCAGCAACAGAAGAATATAAAAAAGATTATGTATTACCTGAGATAATGAAGATCGCTAATTTCTTTCATACAAAGCCAACAAAATTCGGCTGTACATACAGCACAGGTCATGTGATTGCAACTGCCATCGTCCATTTTAACAATAAGAACTTGACATCTTGGACAAGGTTTAATATCATCCCCTGGAAAAAAAAATAATTTTACAATATAAAAATGATATTTTAAAGTTGCGTTATTTCCTAAAACTGAGAAATTTCAATAATATGATATAAACAGTGAATCTAATTTAAGTGAGCCATTGACTTACTGTGCTGTGAATCACTTTGACTGAAACTAAGAGATGAACTGCGTTCATAGTGTTGGGATCGTTGGGCTCTAGCTGCATCACATGTTTGATTAGGGTGCCATCGAGCTTTACAATGATAGCAAAAGTAGGAATCACAACCCGGCCTTTCACATCGTAATTTAGGACAAGAAGCGCAACCACTTGCAATCACAGCAAAACTACAATCAGGGACTGGACACCACCTTGCATCAGGCTCAATAGCAAGAACTCTTCTGACCATAAAATCTTCATACTTTTCCAGTTGTACTTGATCATTTAAAATCATTCGTATATCTAAAAATTATTAAAGAAAATAATTTTAATAAAGGAAATCATCGTCACAATGGGAGCAACCCTTTATTTAAATAGATTTTTAATATATAAATATTTACCGTTGGGGTGTAAAGGCTCGGAACATTCAGGGCATGCAATATTGACTCTGGATTCAGAAATTTCAACTCTGAGATATTGCTGGAAGCAATCGTAACAACTTCGGTGGTAGCAAGACTGAATTGTAGGAAATAATTCGCTTGGCAGTTCAGCTAAACAGAGAGGGCATTCCAATGCTCCATTTTCGGTACTCTAAAAATAGAAATGTTCATTCTTTAAATAAAAAAAAGTAAGTAAAAAAAAAGTAAAATTAGAAAAATTTGATCACTTAAGTAATACAAAATTATAGGTATTTATTAATCTTATCAGTACCTTTCCTGCAGTTGAAAGCACAGAGCCTTTACTGGAAGCACGTTGCAAGTCAGAATTGTGAAACTGAAAATGACTGGATCCATTACTAACTCTAGCTTCTCCCTTCTCAACATCTATCACTCTATTTACAGGATCTTTTGCTGAAAAAAAAAGTCCAATTCTTTTCTTTTCGAAACAACTATAGCTATACTTCTATTGAAAATGCTTCTATCGATCAATTTTTATATCTGCAATTTGATTTCAACAGAGACTGCAGATAATTCACCGAAATCTAGATTTATGTTAAGAACTTATTTCTTACCTTTGGTATTTCTAATGCTGGAATTAGTCACTCTTGAAATTCGACGACCAATCAGAGGACTCGAGTACAAAAGCCTTCGGAGAGAAAAACGTGGAAAAAATCTTCGAGGTCTAGAGGCGACATTGCAGCCTCCTGCTCCGTTTTCGACTTCTTTGAGCATTCTTCAATATTACTTATTCTGCTATAATTCTCTATTCATTTCACTTGATGATCCAGTACAATTACCACATCTGCAAATAAAAAAGCGCACTTTATAATTAAAATATTTATTAATGTAGCTATTTTTATACCTTGATTCAATCTAAATATAAAATTTAAACTATCACTTCTCATTTGTCAAAAAGTTTAACTGCCTGATATACATTTGACAAAAAAGTGATTTGGGTAATTATTCCTAAAAATTAACTTAAATACTCTCAAAACTGGTGGTAAATTGAATTAAACAACGTTTTGTGAAATCTTTTTATGCAGATGAGTCATAAGTACGTACGTGCAACTTTCTCGTTCAGAATGAACACATTTTGATATAGACTTTAATAAAAGTGTAATAAAGGCTTGTAATAATAAGCTCACTGTCTTCGTGACAATACCTGATTCTGATGTTAGTAGTAACACTGCCAAACACTGCCTATTTTTTTGGCAAAACACAACAGCTGATTAGATACTTCACTATTTGACGAATGACTATATACTCAATAACGACTTCAATCTTACGCGTTCTGGTCTGCTGGTCCCTCTCTAGCTCTACCTTGTTTTCTCACCAACACAACTACATATAAGTCCACATTAAATCTTAAACACCAAGATTAAGTTTCACGTAGAGTGGAAACGTGCTAGTGAAACATGTACGGCGATGAAACGCCACCATATACGAGACATATGATGTATATGTATATCCTGTAATTTTTAAAAACTTTAAAAATTTTATAATGTAATAAAAGAAAACAATTTATTTAATTTTTAATGCTTTTACATTTTAAATTGTGAAGTTTGAAACTTTAATTCTTAATTTTTCAATTAAAACACAAGTGGATATTCATCGATAAGTAAACTTCTAGTATAATTTCATTGCTTTGAAGTCAAAATATGCTTTCTAATAATGCAATTTTTATACACATTTTTTAACTACATAGCAACTGGAATTTCAGGAAAATCGAGTTTTACTCACGGCGGAATATAACTACATATACAATATGTATTAATATTTTTAATATACATAATCGTTCTGATTTTGTTCAATGAATATATTAAACTGACGTCAAAGCAATTTGTCTTAATAATGAATCGGTTTGTGACAATGTGACAAATTATTGCAATCCACAAACGTAAATACATTTATTTTTATTTCCACTCACGCGATTGTTGTTGATAAGAAATACAATGAGAGTTCTCTGGTGTGATTATTACTCATAGTAAGATAGTAATAATTTTTTTCTATTGGAATATTCATGATATGTATATACTTTTGAAAAAACAACTTAAAATGTGTAGAGTAAATTATAAAAATGCTTCCAAGTAAAAGTATAAAAAAGAGAGCTATTAATTCAATTCTAAATTAATTTGCATAGCTAGTTATTATACCTGAAAGCTGGAAACTTGCCTAAATGTCTTTCACAAATCGAGTTAGTTAATTTTTTTCAGATTTCTAACTAACTTAAAAATTTTTAATTACTGATACATTTTTTATTGCAGTTACAAGGGAATTTGGAAATAATAATAAGAAAAATGCAAAACTGTGCAATATCAGTCTGATTAATTAAATTGTCTCTTCATCCAGCTAACTGTCAAAAGCCGATTTCAAAAATTCAAAATACCTCAAGTAAAGCTGCAAAGTTATGTAAGAATCGTGAAGAAGCACTTTCAACATTAATTGGTGTTACTAATTATTGCAAATGCACATTTACTTTTCAACTCAGTATTATTTTACGGGTTTATGTCACGCATCAAGTTCTTGGCAGGTCAAACCACAACCTCATACAATGTTAATTGTATACACTCGAATCATAGTAGACAAGAATCAGAAAACTTTACATCTCGGTGACAAAAGGAATTATTCTCAAAAAGATCATTTTTCCATTTCCAGAAAGTAGGATAAAAATGATAAAAACAGTACGAAATTTATAGACCTGATTCGTTACCATGAAGCACTTTTTTGTTCCTTTTAATTGCGCAATCCAGAAGAGAGATGAATTGATGCACTAGTTTACAAAATAGAGCAACAATAATACGAGAGTAAAAATGAGACCTGCTAATTATACTTTTTAGAACACAATGAAAGATCAGTATAGTTATTATTAACTCAAGAACTGTTCAACACTATTTGACACTGTTCAAAGAAAAAACTAGAAATTCAGGAAAATATCAGACTTTATTGTTTTATTTTTGAGACGTTCGTACACCTGTCCACTCCTGACCCTCCTGACACTCCTGACTCCTGACACCCCCACTACTTATTTTAGTTTATGCATTTAGTTTGCGCAATATCGCGCGAAATTCAAAAGGCAATAAAAAAAGCATGATACATATTTCCTTTAAGGCTAGAGCACAATGGAGAACTAAACCTATTACCTATGGTTCTGTCCTTTTCTATCATATTGCCCTATCTCTTTTGCGGTCACATGACAAGAAAGATGGAGCAATACGATAGAAAAGGATTGAACCATCATTAGGTTTAAGGCCAGAGCACAATGGAGAACTAATGGTGCGTTTATACCTCGGCCTGCCCGACCGGTGCAGGTAGAAAGTGCATGAGAGTGAAAGAGATAGAGATTGAAAAATTGGACAAAAAGAACTTTCTATCTCTTTTACTCTCATACACTTTCTGCCTGCACCGGACGGGCAGGCCGAGGTATAAACGCACCATAAACCTATTACCTATGGTTCTGTCCTTTTCTATCATATTGCCCTATCTCTCTTGCCCTCACGTGACAAGAAAGATGGAGCAATACGATAGAAAAGGATAGAACCATCTTTAGGTTTTAGGTTTAGTTAGTTCTCCATTGTGCTTTGGCCATTAGGGAATAGGCTTAGTTCTCTATTGTGCTTTAGCCATTATCGAATACGAGCGATTTTACCGATAGAGTAGAAATACATATGTACATAGTATACATATCAAAAAAAAGTTTTAAATCATACAATACATATGTACTAACAAATGCATATACGTATATACATGTTTAAAAATACTACAAAGTACTACATAAAATAATACATACATATTTTAAGAACACTTGTAATATCTTTGATAGAACTCATTGAGAATTTGAGATTTTGGTGAATGAAATAAGTTAATAAAAATATTGGAAAGGCCTGTCTTAGACTAAAAAAGGTTAATATGTAATATATTGAGGTTATATGATAAAGATAAAGCACCTCAAAGGTTTTGAGGGCTGAAGAATGACTTTTTTAAATTTCTTTATTGCACCTGCATCTTCGGGAAATTAACTTTTCTCCAAGGCGTTGTGGCCGAAGAATTACCTTTTATTTATATTTACTTATTGCATCTTCGAGAAATTTACATCGACAAAGGACCGTCAGCACAGACAGACGTTCTGGCTGGTTCTGCCAAAGCCAAAGATATTGTCTTTGGTTCTGCATTAGAGTACGTTTCAAATATGGCCACTTTATAGATAAAGAAAAATATATATAGCAAAAGCCCAAAAGGTTTTGAAATACATAGCAGTCTCAAACCCAAGTCAAGATATTTTCTAAGACTTAATATATATTTATTAAACATGAAGAGCGACAAGAAGCGAGCAGGAAGAAAATTAAAATCTGCAAATCAGGCAGAAATTCTACGATCGTCTCAAAGGGACAATGATTTTGTAACAAATTTGAGTGAAAAATTATCAGATTTGTTGACTAAATTCAAAGGACATAGATCACTTTTACACTTTATACAATCTGATGTACCTGCAAGATTGATTTATTTTGTTCTCACGTCTGGAATGGGAAATCAAACCCTTGGAGAAGAGTATACAGGAATCGTTCAAGCTGATTTGGATGCTCGCAAAGTTCCATCATTAAGTGTAAATTACTTTTTTATTTACATGTACAATTGATTTCTTTACCTCTGCTGTTAAAGTGTTTGTATTATGTAAAACAATTATAATCAACAAACAAATTACATAAATGAGAGCTTTTCAATTAAAGTTGGTTCAGCCACACTTTGTTATATTTCTAATTATAGCATCAACTTGATTTTTTAGGCACGAATATTAGCTGCTGTCTTGGAATGTTTCGGAGAACAAGCATTTCTAAGAATCCTGGAGAGACTGCAAGTTTCGATAAATCAACCCCATAGTGAATTAACTCCTGCAGCAATTGCATTTTTCAATAGTTTCCTTACCAAAGTTCGTGCTGTGGTGCCTTTATTAATTCTCGCCCACCGTGGATTATTTTATATTTTTGGAAAATACTACAGTTTAGGAAAAAGAATAGCTGGTGTGGATTATGCCAAGGTAATCTTTTATGAGAGAAATTCCCTAGAAATTATACAAAAAGTAATTAAAGAACTTTTATTATATTTTTCTTACAAAGTAAAGTTTTAATAAATTTATTCTTTCTAATTTCAGATTTATGGTCGACGTCCTACCGATGGAATAAGTTGGGGTTTACGATTATTAGGAGTTGCAACTCTTGTACAATTTCTATTGAGACTCTTCCAAAAAGATTCCAGATTGGAAGAAAATTCTAGTGCCAAAGAGATTGAATCCAGTACAAGTGTAAAATGTCACTTATGCTTGGAGAAAATTTCAACTACTACAACACCTTGTGGTCATTTATTCTGCTGGAATTGTCTCGCTGAATGGCTACGCACAAGACCTCGATGTCCTCTATGCCGAGAATACGTTTTCCCTTCAAGGATTGTTCATCTCATGAATATATAATCATATATAATTTTGTAAAATTATTAAATTAAAAATTAAAAACGGTATAGATACTATTTTCAAGATATGACTGGATGATTTTTTTTTATAATTGTAAGACTTGAATTATTGGATTTGTTACTGTTTCTAAAATGTATGTCTACGTAAATAAAATATATTTATGTAGAAAAATATCAAGTTTATTATGTCTCGTACATTAGCGCTGCTTGTGAATGCGACGACAAGTTACCCAAATAAACCATAATGTACAATTATTTATTAATTAATATTTGACATAAGCTTATAAAATTCTCAGTTGAATTAAAGAGTGAACAATAACAAATTCATGATTCTGTGGAGAAGACGATGTTTTAGCGACATTTTTCGGTCACAATGATGTGCGTTGAACGGAGATGATTCCTACTTTTTCAGCGAAATTGCCAAGGAACTGACCTAATCCACTAGACTCGGGAAATGCCTTCACTTTGAATCCAACGGTATTGTAAGCGGCATAAAATGCATTTCGCAGACAATTTAATCTGTCTTTCCTTGTTCTGCAACAGAGAAAATTGTTTCCAATTATTATTTGTATACAGTAGATTAATCAGTTTCAGAAATTTTATAATTAACTTAATCTTCTTAAAGGGACGAGTAACAATAGACTATTTTTCTCAAATTTGGAGATTCCTTTCGTGAGGTTTACTAATTTTTTTGTGTGAGCAAATATATTACTTTAATAATATTTCAACATCGTCATCGATAACCGTCGTGCTAGATTCCTGAGATGCATGTCCAGTACAAGTCCCACAAAGAGGCTTGCACGCTAAACTGGCTGCGAGATTATCAGAAAGCAGGGCATTTGCTGTCGTTGAACCTCGAAAACTTCCAGTCCCGGATATCATCTGCCAAGATCCTCCGGAAGACGAAGACTCGTTTCGCTGTCGAAGACGTCCAGGTACCGGCACAGCGACTGGTGATGTTCTATTTGGAGGCATAGGAGAACGGGATCCATTCCCACTTCCCTCTTTGTTTGGAGAGTTATAAAAAGTCCAGGGGACAAAGTTCCTGTAGAAAATATTTTTTTTTAAATGTTAGATCAAATTTGTGAAGGATAAAGTAACGATAAACAATAAAAAAAAAATCAGGAAATTACCCATTACTGTGCATCTCATCCTGACTCTCTTGAGGACTACAATGAAAAATAGAAGGTGGATTGTTGTCCTGGCTATCGCGACTGTGTTGACTGACGGAACTGCACCAACTGTTGAGGCTTAGATTTGAGCTAACGGAACTTAGAGCAACTGTAGGTTCTCCATCGAACATCACGTTATCGAGTTGTGAGTCGCTATCGTTACGCAAAACAGAATGTCTGCTTTTGTTGATCGGCGTAGGAATACTGTAATCCTCATCCCGAAGATTCGAGTCACCCTCCTGGCAAACAACAGAACTGATTTTTTTATATTCTCTCGAATGGATGCTGAATTCTTCTTCATCTATATGCTTCAGAAAGGAAAAGCAAAAGAAGAAAATCTCTTCCCCCTTATCCATTCGATCTTTTAAGTCGTGACCAAAAAGCATCCAGTCGTAGGCTATCGTAAAATAGAGCACTTGGTATACGTTTAAAGATGTGTGAATTGCACCATCAGCCCAGAGACTTAGTCTCAAGAGTGAAATAAATAAAGGAGTGCGATCCCAACCTAGAAATCAAACAAAAGAATATTAATATTATTTTATAATTTATGATTTAAAAGATTTAATTGAGAAGTAGTCATTTTCTACAATTAAGTACCTGAAATGCAGTGAATAAGTATTCCCGAATCGCTTTCATTTATGTAATGTAGTATAAGCTTTACGTAGTTTTGAGTGAGTTGGAGAAGATCCCAATTTCGATAATCTTCCCAATTGACTTCCAGTTGTTCGGATATTTCATCTTTGGGAACTCCAATGTTTGCATCGACGTGAGCTTGAGTCCAGTCGAATTTGAGCTGATTGGCTGCGTAATTGTTTTCTCGGAACTCCTTGAAGAATTCACATCCTGGGTATGGCAGTGAAACTATGTTGAAGTCGGAATACCTACCAAGACTGTCCACCTTCTCCGAGGAAGTAACACTGAACAGAAAGAACATAAGGGATTCTGTTTAAGTAACTACAAATTTATAAGTACCGAAATGAGCGAAATTTGTACTCTTTAATAATAAATGTTTTCAACCTGGAAGAGATTTTTAAACAAATGACTGGAAAAGCAATTTCTCACAGAAATATATCAATCTTTAAAAGACGCAAATATTTTAAAAGCAAAAGTTGGTAATATGTACAACCATATTAGTACTCACTTCATAAGGAACTTGACCTTCTTATTCTCGACCATGAGATCTATGATGTGACCTACTTTCAGAGTTTTCAATAACTTAATATCATTTGTCCTAACTTTATCAAACTGGTTCTTAACCGCTGGAGAATCATTATCAAAGCATTTTCTACCACAACCGTCATCCGCATCTTCCTTAGAACTCTCTTCTTCCACAGTTCCGGTTTCACTACCAGGGAAAAAGTAATCCAGTCCAGATCTACCATAAATTTCCGGTCCTCCCGATAAGGTAGACGATCGGCAAATGTTTTTCCCTTTATAGAGTATAACTGGCAGAGGAAACCTTGCTCGACATCGTGCAAATCTAGCATTTTTTATTAATTCCTTTAACTTAATTGGATCGCACACACTTTCGTAAATTGTTTCTGTGGTGCGTGGCAGTGGCGATAGAGTATCACACTTATTCGGATTTTTTTTATCGTATTCGAAAATCATCAAATGACTGGGGTAGTGAGCACTTAAGTCACCTTCATTGTTGTTAATTACTGAATGTTTATAATCCATGTCAGCTAGTAATATACACCTTTGCATAATCGCCTTGCCCTGCAATTCAAAACAAATTATATCAGATATCTTAATCTACAGAACAACTTTCTTTATAGAGTATAATGTAGTTTAAAGTTATATACTAATGATGAATAAATTAGTTGACTTAAAAAGTTACCATATTGTCAGTAACTCGAGCTCGATAGGTGTTTTTCGAAAAGTAGACGAGTAGCTTGTGCAAGTCTTGTGTGTTGACATCAGTCGTGATAGTTTCGGGTTGATAAACGTGATTTTCTTCCATTGTAAAGATGCAATCCTATCTACAGAATTTCTAATTCTCTATTGTTTATAAATAACCTATGAAACGTGAATACTTCCCAATCTCTTGAATGGAATAAAATGGCACAAGGCCTAATTTGAACGTATGCCGTATTTTAAAATCACAGTTCATCCATTTATACACTCTTAGAAATACACTTAGTCTTTAAAAATACACTGTGCAATCCGTTGCGTTGATATAACAAGAGAATATGATTCCAAAAATGTGGTTTCAACTGAAAAAGAGAAAAAAAAACCAGAAGAATTTTAATCAGCCATATCGACAAGCTTTGTAAATCTGATCAGAGATAACTTGTATCAAACTGAATAATTCTAACTGAAAACAATCTATATATTATCGTAGACCTCTATTTGCCTCTATTTACAAACACTTGGGTCAAGCTACAGTTATGAAATCTAAGCTTTATTTCATTTGTACTTCGTGTATTGAAAAATAATTTATTCGACACAAATAATATTTCACTTTCGTAAAAATTCCTATTATCAAAAACTCTTGCCAATTTTGGTCAAGCAACGTCCTCGAATTCTCGGAGCATAAAATTTAAGAACATTTAAAATCTAAAAATAAACTAGATGTCTGTGAAGTGTGAAGATTGTAATTTTAAAATTTTTACCCTTCCCTCTTCACATTTAGGCCCCACCCTGGAGAAATTCTTTTTGGCGACGTGCCTACACATGGTACTGTAGGTTAACAATATGTAAGTTGGAACTCGAGAAATTAAAATAAACATTACTGTGCCTTGAATACAATTTAAACAAAAGACATTTCATTTTCCTATGGACTATATCGAAATTTCCAAAAGCAATTGCGTCTGTTACATGTTCGCGTGATAGGGAACATAACCTCCAAATAATCTCGCGAGAAAAGCGTGTGCCGCATGCTCAGGAAAGAAAAAAGGTGCGAAGATTGAAAGGATTGCAAGGCTGGAGAAGATTGTTCTAGGAAATGAAAATTCATTAGAATTTGAAAGAATTAGACTAGGAGGGAGAAAACGAGCCTTTTATCACAGATAACGGGAAAAATGTAATTTAGAGGTTGGAAACGGCCGATGCATTTTTATCGATTTATTGAAGAAATAATTGTGGTTGTAACGTACTTGTCCTAAACACACTGTCATTCTCCTTCTTCTTCTTCTCCTTTTTCGTCGTCTTCCTGACCGGTCCGCCAGATTTTATCTTATAGTCTTTTCCGAACTTCTCCGAGTACGTCACCAGAAGTTATAATCCTGAACACTTGCCGTCACAATTTTGCACTCTAAGGTTGTTTGTTCTTCCTAGAAGGGCATGACTCGCACGACTCCGTGTTATTTTATTCGATCCACATCAATCCACATCCATCCTCGGAAAATATGTGTTGTATTTCAGTATTCCTCGTGTCTGAAGGCCAAAATACACGCTCGTCGAAGTGTCGAAACGTTTCCGCGTTTCACGACACCCTGTTCACACGATGCATTTTCCGCATTCGGAAAATGTAGATAAACCTGTCCAATGGCGGAAAGTTTGAAATTACGAATAAAAAATGAATTAAATTCTAATGTTAATATGAATAAATTGTTTTTAAAAATAGGTTTCTAGATTATGTAGTAAATAGAGAAGTAAATTAGATTGAAAGATTAATTATTTATAATTTATTTATCTCTATAAAGTAATTCAAAGCATCTTCGCGTATTGTCATCGTAGTATTCATGGAATACTACGATGGAATAATACTCCCAACTCCATTTCTCAGTCTAATGCTATTTAAAGATACTATTATTGCTCAAAAATATTTGGTTTGAACTCAAAATATTTATTGTTGTATATACAGTTTCAACTCATAGAAGATACTAATAACAGCATAGTATTATGCGATTTAGTATTTGTTAAATGATTTAAGTTTTTAAGTGCTACATGTAGAGCTCTGTAAATATTGACACTCTTAAAATAATAAAATTTAGAAGATACAGTTCTTTGTACTCTGAGTAAAATTTCCCATTAAGGGAGCTTTTTTCTTGTGATATATTTCTCAGTTTTTAAAATAAGGGGAAAAATTTAAAGACACCAAAAGAATTAAATATAAGAAATGCGTTGATGAAACTCTTGCATAGGATTTTTTGAACTCTTCAATCCCTTCTAAATTTCTGAAATTAATGTATGTAATTTAATTTGTAATCATCGTACGTATTAATACGACAAAATAATACTATGCTGTGATTAGTATCTTCTATGAGTTGGAACTGTATATATACCAATAAATATTTTGAGTTCAAACCAAATATTTTTGAGCAATAATAGTATCTTTAAGTAGCATTAGGCTGAGAAATGGAGTTGAGAGTATTATTCCATATCGTAGTACGTAGTATTCCATGAATACTACTATGACAAGACAAACACAACACGCGAAGATGCTTTGAATTACTCTGTAGAGATAAATAATTAATAACTAATTAATCTTTCAATCTAATTTACTTCTCTATTTACTACATAATCTAGAAACCTATTTTTAATAACAATTTATTCATATTAACACTAGAATTTATTTCATTTTTTATTCGTAATTTCAAACTTTCCGCCATTGGACAAGTTTATCTTACATTTTCCGAATGCGGAAAATGGGGTGTCGTGAAACGCGGAAACGTTTCGACACTTCGACGAGCGTGTATTTTGGCCTTGAGGGTTGTAAAATTTCATGAAACTTTGGTCAAATGAAAAGTTTCATGAAACTTTTGAAACGTTTCAAAATTTCATAAGTTTCATACATTAAGGCGGGAAGATTCAAAATATTAAACAGTTCTATAAAATTTATAGATTTAATAGATAATGGTATATTTCATGTTTCGTAACACTGAACATTTTATCTAATTAAAAAGAATAGATTTGTTTAAATATTATAGTGAGTGTGTTTATGTCACGCTTTTAACGATCCTGCAATATCTCGAGAACGCGTGCAGATAAATTGATGAAATTTGGCATACTTTTTCCATTATATACGAAGTTGAATTTCTGATAAGAGTTTAACAAAATATTTAATTTTTTTACTTTTATAACTTAATAAGGAAAATGAAAATTCTTTGTATCAAGGCGAATTGTTTGGTCTGTATGATGTGCATTTCATTGAAAAATATTTATGTACACGCAAGCTTGTGGCGAACCATTTATCAAGATCAAGAATTCAATAAAAAGAATTTGTTGTCTAAGAACCCTAACATGCCCTAACTCACAACCCTATCTGAGAGTCGTGTCTGCCTCACTGAAACAGAAAAGTGGGGGCGATGCACGGGGCTGGTAACATATATGGTACATATTTTAAACTGCAAAAATGGCGCTAAATTCAAATGTTTTGCAAAATTTAAGATTGAATATTTCAATATCTTTACAAGGCGATTAAATTTTGAAATTTAAGTTATCGCAGAAGATAAAAAGCTAATAACACAAAAAATAATTTACATATTTTTATTAAATAGTTTGAAATTTTTTGTACATTTTATAGAGTTTTTAATTTAAAAAATAACTCAGTTTAAAAATATAAAATGAAAAATTATTTTAATCAAAAATAGGTACATAAATAAACTGCCGACATCTAAGCGGCTGAAAGTAAAAAGTGGATAAAAATATTTTGTTTTTAAAAGTAGAATAACAATTTTTTACAGTACAAACGGGACAAAATGAATTCTCAGAACAAAGAGTGAATTAATTTTTTCCCTTTTTGAATCTGAAGAATTTTTATCCACTTTTACAAACGAAATATTTTTAACCAACTTTTACTTTCAGCCGCTCATCTTTAAAAAAAATATTAAAATATTAAATAAAAACAGTTTTGCCCTGCTTTAGAGGTACTGGGTTTCAGTTCTAATTTCAAAATTGGATCTCTTCATTTTACTCCACAAAAATTATACCTAGATATTTTTTCGCTCTGTATACTGATTTTACAAATAGAAATGTGCGTATGGAGTGAAAAAATGCCTACTTTTCACAGAAAGTATTAACAAGATTAAAAGTATTCAGCTTTTCACTGTATATGCATTCTTCTATTTAAAAAGTATTTTTACACAGGAAAAAAATATCTAATAATATTTGTTAGCTTAAGGGCGTTGGACCCGAGGGTTAAGCTCAAAATTCCATTCTTCATTTTACACAACGAAAATTATAGATAAATATTTTTTCGCTCTATAGCGCAATATTTTCATTTTACTTAAAAAATATTTGAATTAGATATTTTATCGCTCTGTACGCATAATTCTAGTTAAAAATTGATTCATTCTACAGAGGGAAAAAATTCCAAATTTAATATTTATGGAGTAAAATGAATAAATCGAATTTTTAGATTAGAACTTGGTTCCAACACCCATAAATGAATAAATAAAATTTGGATCCAATGCCCTTAAAATGTTAATCCAGCAACTTCATAGGTCTTAAAAACTTTCTTAATTGCATAACAATAGGCTGCTGTCCTAATGTCTAAACACAAATTGAGTTCTTCTGCCGTTTTCATAATACACTGAAAAGTACAATTAAAAAAAAATTAATTACACAATTATTTACAATATGTATTTATAAAAACTGAATGTTAATATAAATTACGTAAGCAGCAAGTTCCATTGAATGGTCCAGACCACTGTTCACTATGTCTCTTTCGGTTGCGCTGGCTATTCTTTTTTCAAAAGCCTGGGTTGGTTTGATTTTAATATCACCAATTTTTTCTCTCAACGATTGTTCCACGGAATCTAAATAAGTCGTAAATTAATTGTTGGATAAAAATCAATGACTTCGTAATTTTAAAAAATCTGTTCCCTACCTAAAATATGATAATTGGATTCCTTCTCATATTTGAAGTGTAGTCTTCCAAAAGAGACATGGCTTATATTTTTTAGCCACTCGAAATATGAAACTATTACACCACCTCCACTCATATATAAATCCGGAATTACTAATATATTTCTTTGCTGGAAAATCACATCGGCTGGAGGCGTAACCGGTCCATTTGCTCCTTCAGCTATAATCTAACAAGTAAAATAGGTAAGTTAAAAAAAAAAAGATATTTAAATTTTTCTTTAAGAAAATATGTACCTTTGCTTGAATATTTTCAGCGTCTTTTTTCTTAACAAGTTTTTCGGCAGCAGCAGGAACAAAAATGTCGCATTTTTCGTACATTAAATTTCCCTTTTTATAAACTTCAGCTCCTGCGAAGCCTTCCACTGTATTTTTCTCATTCATATGTTTAATTAGGGCCTGCAAGAAGTAAAATCTTCTATTCGTATTTCTTTGTCAAAAAAAAAAAAAAGAATGGAAAACCTTACATCCGGGTCTATTCCTTTTGCATTATAAATCGATATTTTTCGTAGGATAACTCCAATCAATATCGCTCCAGCTTTTACAAAATAGTGAGCAGCAAACCGCCCTACATTTCCAAATCCCTAAATATATAAACATAAATAAATAAATAAATAAATAA
>CAJFCO010000129.1:1217996-1245474 GCA_904066015.1 Synergus gifuensis | reverse complement strand
ATATATATATATATATATATATATATATATATATATATATATATATATATATATATATAAATGAATAATAATCCTATTGAATTATGTTAAACCTGGACAATGAAAGTTTTGCCCTTAAATCCTGTGGTGAGACCAATTTGCGACATCCATTTCTCTTCAGATATAAAATTTAGAACTGCAAAATATATCCCATGACCAGTAGCTTCTGTTCTTCCTTGAACTCCACCTTGATTAATTGGCTTCCCGGTGCAAATTGCATGAGCATTTATGTCATTCGTTCCTAGAAGATACAAATATTATTATAAATATAAACATTTTAATTATTTTCTTAATTCATATTGCAATCATTTAAAAAATAATGTTACCAAGTGTTTTGGCATAAGTATCAGCCATCCAAGACATTTCCCTAGGCCCAGTGTTAACATCTGGAGCAGGAACATCAATTGCTGGACCGATCATGTTCTTTTTAGCCAATTCCAATGTAAATCTTCTCGTAATTCTCTGCAATTCTTGTGTGGAATATTTTTTCGGGTCAATTACAACTCCTGCTTTTGCTCCTCCAAAAGGTATATTACAACAAGCACATTTAAAGGTCATTAAAGATGCCAAAGCTTTAACTTCATCCCTTGTTACATCCGATCCATAACGCATTCCTCCTTTTGTTGGTAACCTATTTGAATAAAAACCACATTAAATTTGATCAATGTTAAAATGAATTACTAAAATATTTTTTCAACCAATGTAAATCTTTTACCTGTGTGTATTGTGATGAGCCCTAAATCCAGTAATCATTTCATACTCTCCGTTGTCCCTTTGAATCGGAAAATTTACTTCAATAACTGTTTGACAATTCGCCATAACGTTAATAATTCCCTTGACACGTTTTATTCTTTCTTCCTCGGTCATATTTGGATATTTCTGAAGTTCTTTTATAAATGAATCTTCCATCAATTCAACTGCCCGATGAAAATTGTACTCTACCATTTGGAAAAAATTTGGATCATCCGATTCGCCGATCCCTTTCAAACGATCTGGCATTCTATGTGTGCCTAGAGAAATTCCACCTAGGCTCAAATTTCGCCGAGAAAAGCTCTGTACGGCATTTCTCAGCTTTGCTGACGCCCATAATTTAATCATTTTTTATTTTTGTTGGATCATTAAAAAAAGGATGTCAAAACTAAAAAAAATCTTCGACACACAGGTTCTTGTTTCTAAATGTTTTAACAAAAAACAAGTGATCAAATTTTTTCCCCGCGGCTTTCAAACATTTTTTTGGACATAAAACTATATATGTATTTCTAAGAATAAACTAAAGAGTCAATTTCCAAAAAGAGATAGTGTATATGGTAATGTATATGTTTATTAACATAACTAGACTGTTGTATAATAACAATTTCATTATATAATACACTGGTTTGAAATAAGTTACTTTCATAAATATCTTGAAATCTCCGATTGGATAAAATAGTCAGCAGCACCATATTGACAATGTCAGTTGAAATGTACAAATGTGTATTTAAAATTTCAAAAGAGACTTAAAAGTTACGACTCGAGGATAAAACTTGAAATATAAAAATGCGCTGCCTTAATAGTTCGCGGCTTAAGAGCATGCTCTGCGCTTGGTTGTGAAAAATTTTTTTCAGCGTTCACCATGTCCAAACGGAATGATATATCGCTCTCGAACTTTGGAATATAGGAAATGAGACATTAAATTACGTTTGTATATTTAGTTGGAGCTATAATTTTGAAAAAAATCAGATTCCTACTTTACCGACTTAATTTTTTTTCAAAATTTTGACTGCAACTAAATATACAAACGCAATTTAATGTCTCATTTCCTATATTCCAAATTTTGAAAGCGATATATGATTCCGTTTGGGCATGGTGAGCGCCAAAAAAATTGGTTACGTCGTCACCGTAGAGCATGCCCTTAAGTCATCGAGAATAATCTCGCTGAGAAATATATCTTAAAGCTTAATAGAATTGTAGATAATGTACATGTTCCATAGCTTAATTCCTTAATTGTAATCTGTAAACTGTAAACACTAGAATGTTTGCAGTTCGTAAATTTAAGTATCGACCCGGATACGAACGTCTGTGGTGTAGACAAACATTGGTTTTACGATCGAGTGCTTTTCTAATGGCGGAGAACGCCTGGACTCTCGAAAATACTGTTGTCGTTCTTTTAATTTAATCCTATTGCTTTCTTGAATATCATCAAGTATTTTAAAAAGATTCATTGTTTTCACTTTCATATTTAGTTTCTAAAACGCAAGTCCTGCTTCAGAATACGTGGTGAAGATCTTCTCGATGGAGTTAATGTACGCTGCTGTCCTCAAATCGAGACCGAGATTGAATCGTATCGCAGTTTTCATTATGGCCTAAAAAAAATTGATTGTCATACATAAAAATAATTCAGAAAATGAAACTCTGTTTCTAGCTAAATAGTTAAAATATAAATAATTAATAAATTCTTTAATCACTACATTTTTTAAATCTATATACTGCAATTGCAAAAAAAGGTTTTGAATTCTTGCACTTATTTAAAAAATTTTTAATTCATGGAGTGCAAATGACTGGGGAAATGAAGATTTTATAGGTAGAAAATAAATAAATTTACCCTTGCTGATCGCTCCATCGTATAATCCAAGCCAGAATGGACGATGTCTTTCTCAGAAGCACCAGAAATACGCTTTTGGAAAGACTCCGACGGCGTAACAGGAATGCGGCCTCCTACGCGACCGAACCTGCGTTCGAGAGATTCTTGGACAGATTCTGCGATGAAGATTAAAAAATGGGTTTTAATGTACAATAACTAAGAAAATTGAATAAGGAAAATTTATAAAGTTAAATGTTTGAAATTAAAAGTTTAATAGAAATTATAATAACCTTGCAAAAATAATCTTACCAAGTAGATGATAGTTAGATTCTCGCTCGTATTTGAATGTCAGACGACCATACGAGACATGGTTTAAGTTCTTCAGCCATTCAAAAAATGATACGGTAACACCACCAGCGTTTATGTACAAATCTGGAATAACAAGAATATTTCTGTCGATAAGTATCTTATCAGCGGCAGGTGTGGTTGGCCCGTTTGCAGCTTCTGCGATGATTTTAGCCTAAAATATAAAATCCAAATTATATATGATAAAAAAAAAAAAAAACCAAACATCAATTTGAAAAAAAAAAAGATGACAAATATACCTGGATTTTACCAGCGTTTTCTGTAGTAATAACCTTCTCGACAGCGGCAGGTATAAATATATCACAAGGTTCATACATGAGATTTTCACCTTCATATGGTTTAGCTCCAGGAAAGCCGACAATCGTTCCATGTTCAATGCGATAATCCTCCAATTGCTGTTGATCAAGAGACGATATTAGTTACATTTACATTAACTACAAATAGGATCGATTCAGTTTATAAATGTATGTAATAATATCAACTTACTTTGGGATCAATACCCTCTGGATTGAAGATACTTCCATCGTGCTCGATAATTCCAACGCAAGCTGCTCCAGCCCGATGCAAATAACGCATTGAATGCAAACCTACGTTACCAAAACCTTGAAGAATGAAGGTCTTGCCTCCCCAACCTGGCGTCGTTCCTAAAATCGACCATAAATTTTCCAATTATTAATCCATTAGTTGGAATCCATTCAGCAAAATTAAACAATATTAAGAGATTAATTTAATTACTAAAGTAAAATACTAATTAAAATTAAATGTTGGAGTTTATTAAGTAAGGTATAAATAATTTTTACCGATCATCCCCATGTAATTCGCTTCGTTGATGAAATTTTCTAGACCGTGGAAAACACCGCGACCGGTTGCAGAAATACGACCATGAATTCCACCCTGGTTAATTGGCTTGCCAGTTACGCAAGCATGTGCATTGATATCTAAATGTCCAATTGTCTTGGCATATGTATCAGCTATCCAAGA
The DNA here is from genome assembly GCA_904066015.1 of Synergus gifuensis. Lineage (NCBI taxonomy): Eukaryota > Metazoa > Arthropoda > Insecta > Hymenoptera > Cynipidae > Synergus > Synergus gifuensis. Next base: position 1,241,528 of record CAJFCO010000129.1, on the reverse strand, counting down.
CATCTCGCGCTCACCAGTTCCCATATCAGGTGCAGGAACATCAACACCTGGTCCTGAAATGAAAAATTGTACAGTTAATCTATTCGCATTACTTTGGATTTCAGTTTTAGTTTTATTTTTTTTATTTCTACTAAATATAGGGTTCTACGTGGGTCAAATTTTAAAAAGAGAATACAATAGGAAAACCACCTGCCTAAAAAATGGTAAACCTACCAATGAATCCTTTCTTGGCAAGCTCGAGGGTAAATCTTCTGGTAATTTTTTCAAGCTCATGTTCGGAATAAGACTTCGGGTTGATCTTGATCCCGGCTTTAGCTCCTCCGAAGGGTACATCAACGCAGGCACATTTGAAGGTCATTAAGGCAGATAAGGCCTTCACCTCGTCTCGACAAACGTCCATTGAAAAACGAATACCTGAAATTAAAATGAAAAATTGTATTTCACATTATTTTATAAGTAATGAAATAATTACTCTTTATTCATTTTTTTAAACAGACACCTCGCAAATTTAAAGCCTATCACATTGTCGATCTTTGACGTCAACACGTCCGCTGAGTGGTGACAGCTGAATGCGAAACATTTAGAGCCTAACACGTGGTACATTCATCTATTTTTATCGACAATGATAAAGAGATTAAAGAGGTAAGAATTATTTGCTTGATAAAATTAAGCAGACAATGTATTAAAATCCTGTGTACAATTTAATTTGAAAATCTTCTTATAAATTTTATTTTTAAAATATAATTTCATAGAGTAGAAAATAATTTCTTTCCTTCGGATAGAACAATAAATTTGACCAATTTAAAATACATTATAGTCTAAGTTGAACGGAATTTTGTTGTCTTGATTTAACCAGAAAAAACTAACTCTGCATAATGGAAAGTTTCTGAATCTCAATTCTGTAATTTGATCACAGATCAAGTTTTAATTCAGCAAATAAATTGTTAATAAAGGAGTACAGTCCTTAAAAAAACTGACGAAATGGAAGAATCATACAAAATAATTTTAAGAGTGTAATACTGATTAAAAAATGGTAGAGGTTTGACGAAATTTAACTACAATTTATATGTTTTATATATTTACCCTCACATCGTGATTCTTCTTTTAATTCCGTCAATGCCTAATTCCTCTAACTAAATTAGTATGTAATTAATCATCGATTGGCAAAAGGTGCAGACAACTTGGCACCGTTAGAGGCACGCAAATCTGTCTTCCATGTGCCCAAAGCTTTCACCTTGCTAATCATCAAACAAATTGAACATCAATTAGTTCAATTACATTGTTATGAGTGATCAGCCATAAAAGTTATTTTTGTATAATTGCAATTATACTGAATTAATTAAAAAACACTTTTTCTGAAGAAATTAAGAGCAAAAACAATGTCTGCTATCACACATACTGTCAAACTTGAATGTTTTTTAATTTTTTGAATTTATGTTTTTTATTTTAAATTTAAATTTTGAACTCATGAAACTCGAGGTTTTTCAAATTCATTTAGTAATCATCAGTTATATTTATCAAACGATGGTTAAGATTTTGATAAGAGATTTTAAGATGTTATCAAACATCAATGTCAATATCTTGAAGCAAAATGACAAATATTATAGGTGAGACACGTGAGTCTATCATAAGAAGTTGACTTCTTTTACGGTTCTCTCAATCATAAGAATCGTGTGACAGAGTATTGAGCACTTGTTTACCAGATTAGAGAGTCGAGGTTCGTTCAATTTACTAGGACGAGCCCCCAAGTTATTTTTAACAGAGAACTAATATGCTTTCCGAGAAGCTAACTACAAGACTTTAAAATTCATTGGCTTGTGATTTGCATACTTCAAATAATATATAGGTAGTTATCAATAAAATTAGAAATCAATTAATAGCAGCTCTTAAATAGATTCTAATAATAAAGATCTTATAGTTTTAAAATTTCTGATTTCGAGATATGAATTCTTTAACTTCTTTGCAGTAAAATAATTCTTAACTTCAATCTTAAATTTTAAATTAAATTTAAATGAAATGAATCGGAAGTTCCAGAATAAGTATTATCATTTTCTTGTCTACAACTTTATCTCCTCAATAACAAGTATTCTTTACTTGAGTATCGATACTGAAAGCTACGAACGTTTTTTTTTTTTTTTTTTTTTTTTTTTCAATTTTGCAAATATAAAATTTACTCTGAAGCGTTGTATCAATTTTAGAATTCCCAGTTCTTTAAAAATAGTTTTATACGTCAGCTATATTTTAGTCTTTATACAAAAAAAAAAGCGGTGAAACAATTGAGATACCAAGAGAACTAAGGAAGGTATGTATGTACTGTTAAGAGTAATCTGAGACTATAGTGTCAAGATTGATTCAGAAAAGACCTTAAACTTGTAAATTTAGAGGTAAAACAATCTGAATTCTATATTTCACCAGTCATCGATTTTCAGACTAAATGTATTAGACCTAGCTTCAGAAAAAATGGACGATCGTTGATTACATAAGAAGCTTTGAAAATAACACTTCCCAAGAGAAATTTCTTGGTTTCTTGCAGTCGATTAAATTAAAACTTTAAGCTTCATATAGGAAATATCAAATACATAATTTTTCCTGCAATAATTTAATATTTGTTAATATTTTAAAAATATAATATTAAAAATATTAAATTCAAGAAGTAATACTTTTAATATAAGAATAAGTATATCATTCTGATATGAAAACTTTAGTATCTAATTATATTTTAAATTATTCGATTCCTATCTTACAGGGCTTTCATTTTTTCATTTGAAAGCAAATAGAGAAAATGCATTTTAGCCAACAGATAAGCGTTCTTTATCGTGTTCTTTACGTATATTTAGTAAAAAGATATACTATTTACAACGAACAATTAGTTTTTTAATGAGATGTCTAAATTAAAAAACTAACAATTAAAATGAATTTTTCGCAGCAGATAAACGTAAATACAAAGATAAGGAACGTTTATTTACTGTGGCTAAAATTTCTCAATTTTTTTTTCAACTGAGATGCCTGAAAAAATTAAAGCCGGTAAGGTACGAATCGGATAAGTTATATATGTATGACCTTAAAACCTTAGAAAATACTTGAAAATATAGAATAAAACTTTTTTAAAAAAACTTTTAATTCATACGAAAAAAGTTCAACAATTTGATATTTTTGTAAAAATAATTTTTCCAATTATAAATATATAAAAACCAAAATTGCACAGCAGATATACGAATTTTTTGAAAATGTTTTTAAAGACGTGATAATTTAAACTATTGTTCTTGATGATAATAAGGAGGGTCAGAAAATCTTATTGAGCCTATCACTTGTGTTAATTAATCTTTTTTATGACCCCTGATACAAGGAGTTACTTCTCGTCTCGTATTGTATATGGTATTATATATAGAATTGCAATCTCCATAACCGCAATTTCCAACTAAAACGCACGTGTATTAACGTGTCTAGTTATTGTACGATTAATAAAATTGCAAGTTCAACTGATTCTTGATCAAATCAAATCGGTCTTTTCAACCTGAAAACAATTTTTATTAATTTAATTACTTCTATGTATTAGAAAAATGATTAATTAAATTAAAATCATTTAACTTTTGTCAAAATTCACATTATTTGTTATTATTAAATCAATAGACAAAAAGTCTTCAAGACTTATTAGTCATAATAGTTACGTCAACGAGGAGTCTTTTACGACTTACTTCACTTTAAAAGTTCATAAGTTTGTGTAAACAAATTAAAAAAATTAGACAGTTTTTTTTGCATTTGAAGTGCGGTTTTCTCCTCTAAGTTAACTAAATCAGTTAACTCAATTATGACTTGGAATTTTTAGACATTTGCACCTTGCTCTGGAACAAAATTCCATTTGTACATTTAGACAATAATTTTTTTTATAGTTTGTCATTTTAATAAAGTTAATTAAAACAAACCAAGCGAGCGCTATGCAACCATTTAATAACGGAAACTTGAGTCTCGTGAGATCTTTTTAGTCGGCTTACTATTATTATTATTATTATTATTATTATTATTATTATTAAAACGAGACCGTGAAAACCGAGTGAAAACAACGTAATAATCTCAGATGCGTTGTAAATTTATATGCACGAATCTAAGAAAAAGATTTGCGAGAAGTCTACCACAGCGATGTATGATTTTTTCTTGAAAAATTAGGGTTAAACCGATTAAACTTGCGTAAATTTAGTTACATACTTAAGAAGCCCTTGATATTCTTTTACTCGTATTCTAAGAATTAAAGAAAGCAATAATCTTATCATTTAGCGTTCCAAACAATCTCATCTCTTTTTAGATAGCATATTGCCATTTCATTAAATTTGAAGAATTTTAATCTAGAAAACAGGAAACATTTTAATTTTTTTTAGAATTTTAAAGTTTGCAAATGTAATAAAAACTGGAAAACTTTATATTTTCAAATGATTTTAATTGAAAATTTTTCAGATCTAAACTTTATCAACAGTAATTTATTTCTTGGAACGGGTCAATAAATGAAAGCTTTTTATTATAAAACTTGAATGTCCAGCTTAAATTAGAAATAATCTAAAATTAAAAAATGATACTTAATATTTCTTGATTATTTAGATAATAATATTAAAAATGCTGAATTTAAATTTATAACTGCTTCAAATAGAACATTTTAAACTACAATATGTACTAACAATTTTTTAAATCCTGGTACAAAAAAATTAATTCATTTTCATATCCCGGTCTACTGGCCTTGCTGAGAATGTACATGTGTTCAGGATACAAAATAAAATACTAAAATCCTCTTTTTACAGTCATTCATCTTCAAGAGCTAAAGAATGTAACGTAAGACTGTTTTTATGCTTCACGAATCTGATGAATCTCGACAATGGCAAATGAAAACAATTGCTATAAGTACAAAAAAAACTACTGACCTCCTTTGCAAGGTGTTCGGTGAGTGGAATGTTGAGCCCGGTACCCGGTGATCATTTCATAATCTCCAGAGTCGCGTCTCAAAGGAAAAGTAGTCTCCAGAATATGATCACAGGGTTCCATCATCATCAGGATTCCTTTCACCTTCTTTTTTCGTTCCTCGATCGTCATCCTTGAGCGTTTTCCTACATCCTCGACAAGTTTATCTTCAACAATCATACAAGCTCGATGAAAAAAATATTCGACCATGTCGAAGAATTTTGGATTAGGCGCCGTTGGGACTTCCTTGAGGCGTTCCGGGATTTGGTGATCGGCATAACTTCGATACTGAATATTCGCAGCGACCGGAACTGCGCGTGTTATTACACCCTGGACAATGTCGGCACCCTGCACCTGCTTCAGGGCAGCCGACCTCGTCATTCTATTGAGATGAAACATTTTTCACTTTTCAGGAAAACTTAAATTTCCGCCCTAAAATCGGTATGACGATCTTCTTTTTCACTTTTTGCACTTTTTTCTATTATAGATGGAAGGCACGTCTAGACTATAGCTGCCTAATCGTGCGAGTCCAATAAAGTGATGAATAAAGTATATGTATTATGTAGGCCCGGTCGCCCGGAAAGTAAGCGTTAAGTTAAGTGCCAAGCCGTCGTCGGTCTAGGCGTCTAGCACGTCAAACCGTCAAACCGAGTCGGTAAACATAACCTCTTACGTAGGTTTCGTAGCTTGACACCAGAGGCCAGGAAATTTGACGAAAATGGGCGGAAAATTTGAAAATACATAATACATATTTAAACTTTTGTAGATTACTAATTATTATAAATTATAAGATCATTTAAATGTATTTGAAATATAAAGAAAAGCACTTGTTAAGAAATCTGTGGTAATTTCCATAAAGGCAAATTTAGTTTCGACCACTTTATGCTCGCAATGTGCTCGCAATAATACGTAAATACTTTTTACTAAAACTAGGTCATTTACCTTCGCTTCATATACACACGGAGGTAAATAATGGCTACTAACTATTCCTCCATGATAAAATGGCCTATGTAATTTTAGTCATTTTAGTGGCAAAGATTTATTACGATAATACTTATAGTAAATTACTGTAAAAAACCATGTAATTTGCCTATAAGGAATTTTACATTATGATATGTATCTGCAATTGATAATATTGATATCTGTCTGACTTTCTATGCTGATGTGTCTATCCACATCACATAATCTTGTACAAATATATGATATGTATGTACATATATGTGTGTTGTATGTTCATTACGTTCATTATTGATGTCACAAGTTGACACAGACACCTCACAACTGGTCACAAACTGTTTCACACGTTGCACACAACAGTGAATGGAGTGAAAGTTAACTGAGGTTAATTTATTAACGGCTACAAAAGGTGAAAAAAGACAAACAATAAGAACATGTCTTCCTGCGTGCAAAAGTGCACGTATTTATTGAGAAGTGGTTTTTCTCGAAAATTTTTGGAAACCGGCAATTTAAAAATAACCTCAAATGTGGTTCTAGGTCGAGTTGATAAAAAAACATTTTTATCCCCTTTGATTGAGTGAGTATTTAATTTTTAATTGTTTGTGCATTGAATACTAATTTTTTTAGTCAACTACGTATTAAAAAAACAATTTTTTTATTTGATATTGGTAGAAGTGAGTTATACGTATGTATGTATGCGCACTATTAATTATTCAAGAATGCGAGAAGGGAACACATTAATTCTTTTTCTTTTTCTATGATATGTATACTAAAAAATCAGATGTAAAATTATCAGTCGATTTGTAAAAGTTTTACATATTATGATTCATATGGTAATTCTGCAATTTTATTGCAAACTTGTAACCCGTAAAGCATTAATTTCAGATTAACGTGTTGAATTTTACAGTGAAAATATAGATCAGGGCTAGGGTGCACAAAGTTATCAGTGACCGATGGGATAAATTGAAACCGTACATCGGTGTAAATTTACAACATAAATCGTAATTTTACGAAGAAATCGTAAAAAAGTACAAAATCATGTAAAATCTACAACGTTGAACATATTATTTAACAAATTTTTAATGAACTATGTTCATTTTACTTAATTGAGATCGTCTCAATCCAGAAAATGCTGTTAATAATAATTGTTCTAAGTTTTAGAATGTTAAAGATAAGCATATATTAAGGTCACGTTAGGCTCTATATAACATTTTGACGTAAATGATAACGTTATCTACAGTGTAGTAAACTTAAACAAATAATAATAACGTTGTGAAAATGAAATCCAAAGAATTATTTGTTAAAAAATTAGTATGCCTTTAGAAATCTTTGATCTCACTTTAAAATATTTTAGATATTTTTTGAGATAGATATTACTAATAATACTAATAACTAATATTAATTAGTAATTATTACTATTAATTACTTAATATAATTTAATATAATATTTGAGAAAATATTCTAAATTCAATACTTAAACTAATTTGTATGCAAATTCATAATAATAGATTTTATACCTATTTTAAAATATTTATTGCATGTAATGTCCAATCAAATAGTTGGAGAATCTATAAATAACTGCACATTACGTAAATAGATTTTTATTCACACTCTACAATATTTGAGGAATGAAAACCGGTTTTTCAGGTTGGAAACCAGTTTTTACTAAAAGTATAACTTAACTATATTCGGAATTTGAACTTTTATAATGAAAACGATATTTATTTAAGACTATTTATTTAATTATTTACTGTTAATTTATTCTAACTATAATTCTTCAAGAGTATTTTTTTCTTATTTTCAATTTTCAAAACTTTGAATTGACAATCATATCGATGAATTCCTCTTTGGTTAGATCAGGATCACAATGTATTGCTGTCTGAGTTCCTCTATGAGTTATCGATTTTAATACAACTACTGTTTCGGACTCACTGATTTTTGGTTCTCTATTAATCGAAACCTTGAAAAAGAAAATAGAATCTTTTATTATTAAAGTTTAGTCACACAATATATTTTTGAAAAATTTAAAGTTTGCAAATTTGTTAAATTTTTAAGTATGTATGTGGAAACCATGGTGGAAACATTAAATGTCAGATGTTAAAGTTTTCTAAAAATAAAGTGATAATTTACTTTGCTAGAACTCCTAAGAAGACTATCATCTTTATCTTTTTTTAACTGTCTTTCACGCGGCATTACGTCCAAGCTCGCAAATTTATGCAAATGAGTATTAGGGTATTAGTTTAACCTGTGATATTGAGATATTGTTAAATTAATTTTCACAGCTGCCTTCAATGTGGAAGAATAATCCATGAAAATATGTATAATGAAACTCAAAATTTCAATCAATTGACATATGTGTGTCGTTTAACAAATTTAAAATTATATTTTTAAATAGTATTTTGTTTATTGTTCATCTAAAAGTACAAATATTTAACAATATCTTCGGAGTAGATCATGTTTTACTTGATTTAAATCGATTTCACTTTCTAAGCTCATGAAAAATTTATTCAAAAACAAGAGATATCTAAGCCTTTTGACTTTTGAAAAAAAATCTCTGGTGTACATTTAATTTTTCAAGCTAAATCTCAATTAAAAATAATAAAACCTCATCAAGCAAGTTTGTCTAAATTAAAATTTTGTATATTAGTGTAAATATGTTTATGTTTATCATCAAATACAAAATCCTAGAATATATTTCTTTGAAGCAATTTATACAATAGATTTTTTGTACCTCAAATCTTTTCTTAGATTCCATGTATGACAATCAGGGGTGCATGACCTTTCATATTCTTATTGTAATTTTAAAACGTCTTTAGAGTATAAAATAAATAGTACAAGTTGGAAATCTGTCCAGTACTCTGTAGTTCGTTGGATTCTATCAGTAAAATATTCGAGTTTCCTCACTGAAATGTCTAATAAGTACGATAAATGCGATTTCTCATACATATATAAGTGCTGTACATTCTCTTGTCCGGTGTGAAGAACAGAGTAATATGTCAACTAATGAGAATAATTATGCAATATTTTTCAGATTTGCAAATGTTCACATGGTACATACTGCACCTAAGGCTAGTTGGGTCACTAGCAAAGATGAAAGTCGAGAAATGATGGCAATATGGCCTGATATCGTCAGAGATCTTACAGATGCTGGTCGTCATCTTGACATTCCTGATGTCACTAGATGGCTCGCAAAGGTACATTGTTGACTTCAATTCATGATCAATCAGTTATTCTTAATTTATTTATTTATCGTCTTTAAAAACTCCAGCTTAGAATAGCAATAACTCTAATAATAATTAAAAATTAAAAATAAAATCTTATGTTCATTTGATTTCAGGTGCTACAATATAACGTACCAAGTGGAAAGAAAAATCGCGCTTTAACTCTGGTCTATGCGTATAAACAACTTGCTTCCCAAGATCAATTAACCGAAGAAAATATTCGTTCATCTCGTATTTTAGGATGGTGCTGCGAAATGGTAAGAAATGATAAATTCAAAAGACAACTTTTATTAAAAGCAAGCTAAAATATTATCTCCTTTAATAGTAAATATTACATTATTCAATTTTATTTATTAAAAAACGTATTCATTATTGTATCTGGATAAGTTTGAAACTGTACTTTAAAGTTTATTTATAAAACGAGAGAAAAATTGCGATTTTAATCTATTATTTTATAATATAATATTTATAATATTGGGAATTCTTTGCAGTATCAAGCGTTTTTCTTAATAGAAGATGACATTATGGATAACTCGGAAACACGTCGAGGACAACCGTGTTGGTACCGTAACAATGATATTGGACTCAAAGCAATTAATGATGGTATTTTAATTGAACAAGCGATATTTCAACTTATTCGAAGGCATTTCAGATCAAAGCCCTGTTATCTAGATATTTTGGAAACATTCCACGAGGTAATTATTAGTTGTAATTATCAGTAATTAATTCTACAGTGGAAAATAAACTTTTTGAAAGTGTAATGAACTTTGAAATGAAAATTACACTAAGTATGTGCAAAAATAACAAATACAATTCTTCTTGAAAAATCTTTTCAGAATATATATAAAACTGTACTGGGACAATCACTGGATTTAATCTCGACCAATTTCGGAAAGAAGCCTAATCTTAATCTTTTTACTATGGACCGTTACAACGCTATAGTCAAATATAAGACTGCGTATTATTCATTTGTAATGCCAGTAATCTTAGCTATGTATTTGGTAAGTTTTTCTCTTTTATCTTTAGAAAACAATGTTTTCTTATCTAATTTTGCTTGGAATTATTTATTTTCTGTATAATAAAAATTTTAATTTTAGGCTGGAGTTAGAGATCCTGAAATGCATAGACAAGCAAAGACTATTCTCCTCGAGATGGGAAATTTCTTCCAAGTTCAAGATGACTTCCTTGATTGTTATGGAGATTCTCAGGTTACAGGAAAAATTGGAACTGATATTCAAGAAGGTAAATGTTCGTGGCTCGTAGTGGTCGCATTGCAAAGAGCCACACCCGCCCAAAGAAAAATCCTAGAGGTATGTATATATGTATCATAATCTATTAAATTCTACCGTAATTCTAAAATTAAGATGGGTAATCGAATATTGAAGAAATAACCGAAGAATAAGAAAGAGTGATTTTAATTATAGGATTGCTATGGAATTGATGATCCAGAAAAAGTTTCAAGAGTGAAACAATTATACAACGACTTAGGATTGCCAACGACCTATTCTGTCTATGAAGAGGAAAATTATAATTTAATGAATACTCATATACAGCAAATATCTCGCGGCCTTCCTCACGATCTTTTCTTTAAATTACTCGAGAAAATCTACCGAAGGGACATGTAAAATTTCCTTCCTCAATAGAAATTGGATAAAAAAATAGGAGATATATTTAAAAGGTCAATTTTAATTTTACCAGTTTATGCATTCCTATCCAATTGTTTAATTGTAATCTAATTTTCTTTTATCTATAATACCACTTTATTTTACTAGTTCAACTACTTAATAAAATTTTTATATTATTCTTCATTTTCTTCAAAGTTGGCTTTTAATTTTTTTTTTAATATTATAAGACAGATTGTTGCTGAGATGATTTTAATTATTATGCAAAAGCAATTATTAATTGGGGATTATTTCGTACATTCTACGTGTGTGATAAATAAAAAAAAATGATATATTTAGTTTCTTCTCTTTCTATAAGAGAATTAAAAAAATATGCTGGTGTTTTTTATAGACAAAAAAAATCGATTCAAATATAGAAAAACAAACAAAAACCTTTGTAAAGAGTGAAATATTCTTTAAAAATAAACGATATTTTTCAAACAACTTTTATTACTTACGTCTCTTTTTTAACACTAAATTAGTATTTTTATCTTTTCTGTTTTCTTTTATGTAAGAAAGAATTTTTCTTCGTATTCGTTCGAATTCTTTTCCGCATGGTTTGTTTCAATTTTGGTCGTAAAGTTTTTAAATCTTCACTTTGCTCTGATTGCTTACTGAAGAATTCTTCACATTCTGAAATACAATTGAAAATATTAGTATAAAAATATAAAAAAGCATCTATTTGAAATTAAGTTTCTTTAGTTAAGTTTACCTTTAAATTTAGGATCATCGACAATGAATAGAAATCTATCATCCTTTCCATAAAGTTTGGGAAAATCTATCTCACGTTCCGATTTAAAATTGCTTTCTTTTGTGGAAAATTTTGCATGTGGTTCCTCATCATCTGAAGAATCGTACTTAAAAGCTTTATTTCCATTGAAGTTGAATCCAAATTTCTTTTCTGTAGTTTCATATTTGTACGGAACTTCAAACTTTTCATTACCTGAAAAAAACTTGTATTAAAAAACTTATTGCTATTTTAAAATACATATTTTAATGTGCAAGCTAATAGTTAAAATTTACTTAGATCTGTTGATTCTTTGCCCAGCATTTTTAACACACTAAACTGTTCTCCTTCTGCTAAAGCACTTGTCAACTTATCAGAAACTGAAAAAAAAACTTCTTTTGAAACAGGTAAAGGTTCAGTTTCTTTAACGTGTTCAGTTTCTATTTTCTTCTGTTTTTTAATCTTCTCACGTTTCTGAGGAACAATTTCATACTGATGATGATTCTCCTCGGTTGGATCGTATCTGATCATTTTTACCCTGTTGACACTTAATACAGTTTAGTGCATATTTTTTCATAACAAATTCGCGTAAGTTTTAGAATAATATATACCTTTTAAAACTTTTGTTGGATTCGTCATGATTTTTAATTTCAGTAGAAATCGGTTTTCCAAGTACGTCCCCTAAAATTCCTAACTGAATCTTTCTTTCTTGGGAAACCTCAGTCTCTTCTTCTTTAAGTTCTTCAACGATATCTTCATCTTCGACAAAACGATTGTCCAAAATAAATCGTTTGTCATTTCCAGTTGCTGATTGAAGCTTGAAAAGCTGAAATTATTATAAAAACACGCACGTCTTGTTCAAAACAATATTTCAGTTCAAGATATCAAAAGTAAACGTGCAAAACTGTAAGATTTAAAATTGTACTTTATAAATGATATCGTAAAAGTCAATAATAGAATCTCTGAAAATAACTAACCTTAATTTTAGCTTTCGAATTAAGTTCATCAACATCTGGGAATCTGATTTCTTCCCCTTCTTCATCACTATCCCAGCACAATTTCGTTTTCTTTGGAATTTCATTATCCTCCCTCGATTCTAAATCATCGAAAATAATTTTCTTGCTTTGCTTCGTAATATCCTGGTATAAAAAAAATATATAAATTGAGAAAGCAGAAGTCTTTATAAACAATTGTAAAATAGCAACTTACGACAATTTTTAAAGCATTTCGTACTGCTTGTTCTTTTGCCTTATAAGCTTCTTTTTTTGCTTTTAGCGATGCCAAACGTTTTCTTTCAGACTCGCTAATTTCAGGATTTTCAAAATTGTTTTGATTTTCTTCTTTCACTCTATTTTCATAGAATTTTTTCTCTGGTACAGCCAGAGATAAAAATTCACTTTTTCGTTTTTTTCTCTCTTTATAATCTGGCTGTACATCATTTTCAAAATTATGATTTTTTGAGAAGTTTTCTTCATTATCGAAAAACTTTTTTGGTGTTACGGAATGTTTTTCATTGGTTTTTTTCGTTTCTGCGGTATTATTTTTAAATTTTGCCTGTTGATTTATGTATCCGGCATTGTTAAATTCAATAAATTTACTATCATTTGGTTCGAATTTTGACTTGGTAAAATTGGCTTCTTTTTTTCGAGCGGCTTCCTCTCTTTCCCTTTTTATACGTTCTAGGAAACTTTCTTTTGCAATTTCAACCTGCAAACGATTCCCTTCTATGAGAGTTTCATTTACTTGTCTGAAACCTAATATATTATATAAAATAAAAGCAGTTTACATATAGATCATTACATGTAATATTTCGTACTTACAAGTATTTAAGTTTTTATCCGAAGTACTGATTGTGACAAAAGCAAATCTGTTAATTTTGTTACTTTCTCTAGTGTCTTGTTTTTCCTTTAAATCAATCTTTTCGACTTTTCCAAATTTAGTAAATAATTCAGTGATTTTCCCATCATTTACACTTGGGGATAGATTTTTTAAAATCAATCTATAAGACTTTTCCATTGTTTCTAATTTTTTATGTTCACAATCAAAGAAGAGGTTAGGAAAGACAATTTATAACGAATATAACGTGTTTATAACTTTTGTCACTTGTCACATGCATTTACATACTTTTAAAGTTCTACTTTTTTTTACTGTCTTTCTTCAAGAGAGAATTAAACATAACCTGATTACATTCACTATAGAAATATTTAATATTTATTATATATTTAATGAAAAACTTCATATTTCACGCAAAACACCAAAAAGATGCAGGCAAATGAGGCAAATTGCACGTGCCACGTCGCCACGTGCACCAACCAACTTGTAATGGCTAAAGCACAATGGAGAACTAAGCCTATTCCCTAAACCTAATGATGGTTCTATCCTTTTCTATCGTATTGCTCCATCTTTCTTGTCACGTGACCGCAAAAGAGATAGGGCAATATGATAGAAAAGGACAGAACCATAGGTAACAGGGATGGGTAAGTAAAATACTCTAGGTAATTTACATAGTTTTTTACAGTAAATTACTAGGTATTTTACGTAGCTAGTTTTCTACACCGAGTAAATTACGCGTATACGGGACTTTACGTTTTTGCAGTTCTCCATCCCACTAACAAACATAACCTCTTCAGAACCGTTGAAATGAAAACCTTTCGTGCTTTTAGGGAATTTGAATGTGTTCAAAAGGTTCAAAATTAAAATGAAAAGAGGCGGTAGACCAAAGCATGATATGTATCATGAGTTAGCTTTTATTGCGAGATTGCGAGAAATATTTATTAACCGTAGATGAAACGAAAATAGACCAAACGTGGACCAAACGCAAAAAAAAAAAACTATAAAAATTTACGGATTTGAGGTTAGAACAAGTATTAATATTATACATAATTAATTTCAAATATTTAAATAAACCAAAATACTATTCTACAATTATTTATACATACCTGTGTCCCAAAAGGCGCTTATATCCAACATTTTTTTGTATTTTATTGCAAAATAAACATTTCGCTACAACCTTATACTATTCTCTTGTAAGCGCTGAAAATTTAATTTATTCCACGGGATATATGGTCCAGAGTATGATTTTACTTTCCCTTGCTTAGTTTTGGAAGATATGCTTAGTTAATTAATTAATTAACAATATTAACTTTGTTCAAAACTGGATTACTGGAACGGAGCTTCAAAAAAGTGAGGTTATATATAGTTCTATAAGCCGCCATCTTGGCACGTAATTTATTAGGTATTTTACCTGTTTTTTACGTAAAATACCTCACTTAGGTAAATTACGTAAAAAACCTCGAGTGACGCGTCACTGCACAACCCTGGGCACGAAGTAGTATTCCTAGTACTACTTCGAGTACTTCGTGTTCGTGGTAATAGGTTAGTTCTCCTTGTGCTCTAGCCTTAAAACTTGTAAAATTTCATGAAACTTTCATGGGTCTTGTGAAACATTATGGAAACATTACAATGTTTCAAAAATGGCAGCAAGAAAACCCAAAGTACATATACAATATACATATACACCGTATCAAAGATATTGTACACTCGATTTCCGCAATAGTCACCAAATCCGAAACAGTTTCTCCCGCAATAGTCACCAATTTTCCCTACCTCAAATGTCACATCGATTGCGCATGCGTATTGTGTTGTTTGCGTTAGCAACCAAACAGATGTCGATCGCAGCGCATGTGCAGTGGTATCAAGTGGCAATTGAGAGAACAGCTGGTGACTATTGCGGAAGTCGAGTGTATATATATACATATGTATTTTTAAGATTCCATTGTCATTTTCGCTTGGTTATATAAAAAGTTTTAATTTATATTAATCTAATTCATAATGTTATTAACTATTATACTAAACTCTATTACAGTCGGACCTTGACGACCTTGATCATTTCACTATTTCGGGGAAGGGTGAAAAGATTTAAGGTTGCTCGGAGGGAAAATGATCGAGGTCCGATTAAAAAAAACCGTCATTGAAAATTATATTTTACATGCGTATATTTGAAAAAAAACATGTTTTATAAAATAATTATTCTTTAATACATATAATTAGACACCATACATAAATTACACTTCTTACATTCCAGTAATCGAAAAAAATCAAAGTACCTAAATGAAATTGCAATCTGTAGTTTTTCTGAATTCAGTATCTTTGGTTAAAAAAAAAGAATATTAAAAATAATCACTGTAAAAAGTAGTTTGTCAATAAAAAAAAAATGAAAAGTAGTTGTGATTTTTTTGAGATCAATAATTTTATCCTCTTACATAAAAGAATTATAATTCCCACTTTATAGATATTAGAAATAGATGCCGATCAATATCTGTTTTGAATTTTCTCAATTCTTCCCTTAATGTCTTCCATAATATGATTCAGTCCTTCCAATTCTTGTTCCAAACAATGTATCCTTTCGAGTACGATATTTAAAATTTTTTGAAGATCTTCTTCGGTGTCGATGTCATCATCCGGAAGTTTTACTTTTTTGTGTGAAGGAGGTTCAACATTCTTTTGAGGTATTGAGCTAACTTCAGCAGGATTGTTGGATTTATTCGAAACTTCATCCTCAGGTGCGCTTCGTTTTCTTGTATCATAGCGTTTTTTTTGCCATCATCTTCCTGAGGTTTCTCAATGATAATGGGAGTGCCTAAAAGTCGAGACGGTATTGCTGAAAAATAATATAATGATTTAGTAATACGCAATACCGTCAAAATTAAAAATATTTGTTGAGTAAAATGAAGAGATAGAATTTTATGGTCAAAAACTTGAATTTAATATCCCTAATTTCTCTCATATCATAATAATACAGTTAGTTAATAAAATTGAATCTTCTCACACAATTTATTAAATAAAAGAATAAATTTGTAGATTATTGATGTAGTAATTTACCATTGGGTTTTAGTTTTCTCTTCATTGGAACTTGTGCTACTTTGCCTTTGAAAATAGACACAAAATCATTGTTTGCAAAGTGCTCCGAACATATGTAAGCGTTTTCGTAATTATATGGAGTTTTTCTATAGCATTTGCTTATCCAAATTTCTTTGTAATGTTCGTCTTTTGGAAACATATGATAAGAAACGTTCTTCTTAGCCTCGTTATTAACTGTTCGAAAAGATGCATTTCTACAACCAGGAACGGCACACTGGACCCCCATTCTGCAAATAGATTTTTATTTCACGTTAAAAAATTAATTCCACGTATCTAAAATTTGATTAAAACTTAAGACTTATAGAACAAAGTTCTAATTTTAACATTCAAATATTCCTCGAATGTTCACGGAAATGCAATTGGAATTCACAAAAACTAATTAGGTTTCGAAAGAAATAATTCAAGTGCATAAACAACAATAGAAAGTGACTTTTGTTGAATGTATTATGGTAGTTGAAACTTTCATTTGAATATTTTAAACAGCAAAATCCTAACTAGAAATTTCTAAAGATATGATTTAAAGAATCTTGATAAATAACGTACAAAATAAAAAGGACATTAACTATTACTTAAATAACAGGAATGAAAGATAAAAAAATATTTGGAGAGTACATTTTGAGGTTATAATGTAAACGAATAATAGAGATTAAATAAACTAATTACATTTGTTTTGGAAAGAATGAAAATGTCAATTTATAGACTGTAGTACTGCGTTAATTCAATCACTAAATTATACGCTTTTACAACTGACGATTTAACAGAAATGATACAAAAACTCCAAAAAACTCAATAAACAGTAAACATTTGATATATGTCTGCCACTGCCTCATCCGCTTCGCGCTTCACTATGGCTTCCCCACCCCCACTCAACATTTGAAACGCAGCAGCCTGCGCGCGCAGCACGCGTTGGTTCCTCTAGAGCACGGTCGTTTATACGACCGTGCTCTAAAGAAATTCTGTAATTCGCTGTAATCTGGCGCGCGATTCAAAATCGAATTACATATTTGATCAGGAAATATTAAGGGCGTTGGATAAACGGGCTTAGAAATTCGTGAAAATAGAAATTTTCTAAATTGATTCTAAGGTCGTCCCTGTGACCGTATATATTTTAAAGAAATGTTTTTTGGACGACATAGAAAGTACTTACCAAATAAGTAGGGTCTTGCATAATCCTGGGTCCCATGAAAATTAAATTTCATCCCGTTTTTCATTTTCATTTTCATTTTCATTTAGCAGACGAATCGCGTAGAGAGAGAAACTATGTGTCAGACGCACTCGTATTTATCATTTATTTCAGTCACAACACGGACACAAATGGAAAAACCGAAAAACAACGCACAATTTCACTTTCATAATAAGTCATATTCCAAAAAGAAATTCGCGATGCATTGCGACACACAACCGTATTTTTCAAATGTGAGAATCGGAATGAAAACACAAACTGAAACGGTATGTATTGCAAAGATATGTTGAAACTATAAATACATAGTTTATAAATGTACAACCAGTCCAAGTTGTAAAATAATTTATTTATGAATTGAAGACTCGTTCCTTTATAAATATATAATAAATAAATAAATGTACTAAATTTATCTACCAAATTCACAAAAGTCCCTTTTTCATAGATGATAAATAAATATTCTTAGTTGTAATATTGTTTATCTATATATTGAAAAGACTTGCTACTTTATAAATAAATGAATAATTAGATAAATAAATAAATAAATCGACTAAGCTTGTTTTCCAATTCAAAATTCCTTTTTTCATACATTACATGATCAATAAATATAGTCTATAAGTTGTAAAATTGTTTATATGTAAATTGAAAAGCCTCCCTATACTTTATAAATAAATAATTGGGTACGAAGTTTCTTTTCCAAATTACTATTCCTTTTTTCATACATGATAAACAAATACTCTTAGTTGTAATATTGTTCATCTGTATAAAATTGAAAAGACCCGCTACTTTATAAATAAATAAATAATTACGTAAATAAATAAATAAATTTACGAAGTTTCTTTTACAAATTATTATTCCTTTTTTCATACATGATAAACAAATACTCTTAGTTGTAATATTGTTTATCTGTACATTGAAAAGACTCGCTACTTTATAAATAAATAAATAAATAATTACGTAAATGAATAAACCATGCTTCGATTTTTAAATCTTCAAATCACCCTTGAAATTTTTCTTCGCTCCCTAAAGATGTCAGGATCATTCGAAAGGACGAAAGCTCAAAAGCTCAGTGCAAGTGCACTGGCTGTTGATCGGTCGTCACCCTCAACCCCTTAGAAGTACATTCTGTACATACGCCCCATGCTGTCATGCGCTCAGTCAGTCAGTGGTTCAGTTCCAATTCCAATGGCGCAGCCGCGAGAGTAGGTCTTATTCGGACCGTAAAATCACTGATTTTACCTTCAAAGTGCTACAAAGTCGCTAAAATTTGCTCTCCCTATCATCTTCACTTCTTTAAAGCTCACTTCCTCTTTTAAACTCACTTCCTAACTCCAAAAAATCATCTTTAAAACCCTTTCAAAATAAACCTATCGAACAAAATCCGTTCTGACCATATTGACTTCAATTTAGTGTCTTCAACACCAGATGTCGCTGCAGTCGACTCAGCCACCCTGCTTCGCTTTCGCCCGCGTATCCGATCTGTCCACGGGGATGTCCGCGATTTTCAATCTGTCGTGTTTCGTGCGTGTCTCGTAACGTGCAGTAGTGACAGGATTACGCGTGTGAATCGATCGTGAGAAAAAGAAACCGTAATTTGTCGGAAAAACGGGGAAATATTGCTACACGTCAAGCGAGTGAATGGAGGGAGCCTTGTTGTGTTCCAAAGGCGGATCCTGAGTGTTCATTTCTCCTATAAAAAGTAAGCCTGCAAATGCAAAAAAAAACTTTATCAACAAATTGTATTGTGTCTTTGATGTGGAGGGGGGAAGAAACAGTGGAATTGTTAACTGTGAGTCCAGTGAGAAGAGGGAAAGTCGAACGCTCGGGAGAGGAAGTCGGGAGGGTCGTCCACCATTTTGGGTGCGCGAGGTTATTCAGCAAGACGGAAACGGACTTTTCCACTGAAAGTGCGAGCCCTTTTCGGTCTGAAAATGAGGCCTTCGAAATAGCAGATTAATGTTAGAGGCAAAGTTAGAGAAATGGAACTTTAGAAAGATGAATCTGGGATTCGTTGCCACGGAAGAAACTAGGCTAATGGCGAAGACTGTTTTCCACCCCGTAACCTCGATTACGAATTCGCAGTCAGCTGGTTCTGCTTCCAATTTGATGTGAATTGAAAATCGGAAAGGGTGGAAAATTTCAAGCCAATGATTCGATTTTTCTCGAAAGAAAATTTATAAAATAGATTTTTAGATATATTGGTGTTCTTAACATGAAATATTAACTTTGTTTCGAGCATTTAAACTCTGTTTTTCGCGAGTTTTTTTTCTGGAAGTTATAATGAATTTTTGGATTTTATGGTGGTTTATTTAAGAGCATAATGTCGGATATGCTCTTGAGTAAAAATTGGATGAAAAACGAGATGTTCCGTCCGATGAAACGAGGTCATATGGAGGAGGAAAAGCTGGACTGAAAAACGATTTGAATTCAGAGAGATGGATTTTCGTTGAAGTTTCGAGAAGACCGGAAGTGTTTAGCATAAGTACGCTTTTCCGGTCGGTTTTCCAAGCGTGGTTTCTTGTTTTGTGTGGAGAAGAGTTTCAACATTTCTTCTGTGGGACTCTGGTGTGTTAAATAGAAAGTTGGGGGTAGCAACAAACATCCAAGGAATTACGAAGAGTGAAAATGGGACAAAGTGGTTCAAATCGTAAGAAATGCAAGTAGATTTTTGTTAATCGGGGAAATAAGCGATCTTTGTAAAATGCATTTTTATCATTTTTATGAGTGAACTTGAGTGTTGGAAAGTGTTTCCAGTGTTTTATTTTTGTTCATCTTAAAGGATTAGCCGATTGGGTCTACTTTGTTCTTTAAGAAGTGAGTATTAAAGATTTTACTGGGTAAATGTAGGTCTGGTTGATAGAAATTAAGAAATGCAAGAAATGCAAGAAATGACTGAGTGTTTATAGGAACTATAAACGGGTCGATAATGATTCATCACAGCAGAACAAAAGACTGAATGCATTCTTGACGAACTATACATATTTCGTTGCATCAATTTCATAAATCCTGAGTGCCAAATTAACTGTATATTATTTATGCACGTGCTAAAACAATTAACAAATTCAGAGCTTTATTAAAAGATAGGTTCTACAATTTTATTAGGAATAAAATATAAATAAAACTTGCGAAACAATTCTCAAGAATACAAAAAATAATGGAAGAAATTGAAATTTTGGAATAAATATAATTTTTCTCGATAGTTAGAACAAGGAATTTCGGTGAAGAAGGATGAAAAAATAAAAATACTTTTAGTTTTTTCTTCCTCTAGTTAGTTAGTTTGTCTCTTTTCTTTTTTGGTACGACCTTTGCAGCATGTAATACGACGTAAAGTTACATTGAAACTTTAATGCGAAATCATCGAACATGAAAAGCTGGCAAAGATCCAATAGACGCTGCCGACGGTCCACGTCTTTTACGGTATACACTTACAACCTTACACAAATCTTTGAAAATGTAGAAACGAAGTTATTGGAAATGTAAATTGAGACTCGCGACATATAAAAACCTAAAGTGAATTTATAACGCTGATTTAAAAAGTTTCACTCAAAACTTTCTAAATCTGAAAACGACCAGTTGAAATTGGATTTTCTGAAAAAAATCTGAGGGATTTCAAAGAATTGCAGATTGAAGAACAAGTACAGAAATCGTTTTTTTTTTTTAATTATCACTTATTAACTTTTAATTTAAATACATATTGAATTTTCCAAAAAGTTCCTTTCCTTCTTTCTATGGCTGACGATAACCGACTTTTTCTACTGGGCAGTAGTTCTTCACTCTTATCGCTCGAATTTAGATCAGCTTGTTTTGTACATATATCGATCTTTATGTTTTGTTCTTAGACCAAAAGTACTTAGTCTTATCACACAACCACTAACTTCGACATTATCTACTTCGGAATTTATTTTCGGTTCGTGCAGCTAATTTTATTATATATATATCATAGAATTAGTTTCGTTTGTATAAGATGTGAGATTAAGGGCTTTTAGGAAAACAAATTTTCCCTAGACAAGTTTGTGATTAAAGTAGTGGTTATCTTTGCGCATCTTACACTTAGAACTTAGAGTAATTAGACAATACATTGTTTTATTATTTTTTAAGATTTCAAATGAAATTAATGCCTAATTTTCATTTTTCGATTTGGGAAGAATTCAAATATTCTAAAAAGAGCGTAATACATATTATTTTTCAAGGATCTCTAATACAATTGATATTGAGAATTTTTAGGAAAACAAATTTTCTTTAATTACGAGTTTGTAATTAAAGTAGTAATTATCTTCTGGTCTCTAAAATAGGAGTAATTATAGTAACTAGATAGTTACTAGTTTTTTCTATAGTAAAAATTCGAGGGATGAATTAAAAAAATTTTTGAGAAAATTGGCAAAATTTCGGAAAAGAGAAAAAGTTTTATTTACATTAACTATAGACTTTTTTTTATAATGAGTCAATATATGTGACAGCGATAAGAATTGTAATAGTGATTGCAGGAAGATATATGGCTTTAGTGGTAGCATCAATATCTGTCACTTTGTTGCGGCATCTTGGCATTTTCTGGATCGCCTCTATTATCCCATATCTTAGCTAGAAATTTCGCTTTGCACACTTTACAACCCGTCCCACCCATTGCAACATAAGGCCATGAATCATGTGCTCTCGCATAAAATTGAATACGATGCAGTCGATATAAATCAAAACGACCGCCGCCGCGACGCGTTATTTTTCGACAGTTTGACGGAAATCTATCTGTTTTTCCCATAGTTTTTGTAACAAAATGTGAAATCGAGATAAATGAACAAATTCTCAAAAAGGCTTGTCTGTAAATTCTGTGAAAATAATTTCGACTGAAACAAGAATTGAAATAATTGAAAATTAAAAAGAAGATTTATAAGTTTATTTTTAACTTTACATTAATTTTATTTTTTCACGCAAAGTATTGTTTTATTGCATGGTACATATATGCTGTTATGATTATAATCACGAGAATATTATTATTATGCTTGATGTTTAAATGGGAATGGCCTTTTCTGCGAACTGATTTCATTTTATCTATGTGAATTAATTTCGCAATGAGAAACACATCTAAATCATAATTTAAAATCGTCTGACTTATTTATCACTAATTTGAAATTGTTAACTTTTTAAGAAAAAACTAAGCATTTCCGTTTCAAGTCTTTTGCTTCAGCTCTTCAACTCTTAACTTTGTCTAACCTGGTTTGCTCTTTTTAAAAATTTCCTTTCCTTTTGCAAGCACCCTGTTTGCTTAAAAAAGATTAGTCTTCTACTTTTCTTATTTCAAGCTTCTTAGTTCACTTCCTGTTGTCTTTTCACGTTGAGTATAAGTAACGCTCGTAGAGCTCTACTTCCTTCTGTAATTGTGATTGCGATAGAGCTCACTACCTCTTTCTCGCGTCGACTCGGATTAAGAAGAAACTTGGAAATGAAATGATTTTCATACTGTTATCGTCCCTGGAAGTAACCGCCAGGTTGCTTTTCTTTGCAACTGCAATAAGCATTGCCCCAAATGAAATGAGTTTTTTTCGCAGCATTTCTATGTCAAAAGTAGTTCCAACAGAAAATAGTAAATGAAGCTTAAAAACATAAAAATAAACTAAAGGTCGTTTTATTCATAATTAGGGATATCCACTGTTCTAGAAATAATATACTTAAATTGAAATAGTAAAGTACGTAAGTTCAGGTACATTCTTTGAGCAACAAACTTTGTCCTTAGAATAATTATGATTCTGTTTGGCCGGAAGTAGGATGTTCATGACCGTCGGACGGCCCTCTTTCTATGTGCTAGTTCCATCAAATATCTTCCGGAGCACTAAAGTTAATAGTAGAGAAATGCTAGAAGCAACCTATTATTTTAGAAAGGTAAATATCAGGGGAGTTGAAGAATAAAAAGAGAGAGAGAGAGAGCGTGAG